>VZTE01003324.1:1382100-1491289 GCA_013397775.1 Eulacestoma nigropectus | reverse complement strand
AATGAAGAAATTTTTTTTTTTTTTTTTTATTCTGTTATAGACTCAGTAAATATCTAGACCACATTAGGGGAGTGGCTGATAAGACTACTTAATCTCTGCTCACCGTAAGATTTCCTTGCCGTCTGGAATTTCCAAGGTTATTTTGACAACAGAAGTTTCTTGGATTCAGACCAAGTTATCTACATCTGTGATTGAAAAGCAGTATCCTGGGATGAGAGATGTTTAGTTGTTTTGGCTTGCTTTTTAGCTAGCATTGCTCTATGAACTTCTGGAGGCACTGCAGGAGCTGAAACCTGCAAGTTGGGCACCTGCAGCTCTGTGTCACGAGCTGGCAACAGAGCTCAGGAATCTTTTGAAGTGGGCACCACAGCAAGGTCATGACTTTCCTTAAGAAAACAACTGCAAAGCATCTGCTCAAAACCCAATCTTTCAAGTTAAATCCCGCCAAGTGCAGATATATTGTGATCCTTCTTTACTTTAGGATGAATTGTCCAGGTTTTTTCAGCAGTGCAAATGTGGTGATATGCAGAGACCTGAAATTTTAACTCCAGGTTTTACATATCTCTGCGAGTGTGTGTGTATACTTGTATGTGTATGTGTGTGTATATATATATATATATATTCTGCTACTTTCACTAAAGTCGGCATTTAAATTGTGAATGTATGATGATGGTTGGACTCAATCTTAGAGGTCTTTTCCAACCTTAATGATTGCATGATTCTATTACATGAACTGCCCTTTGCCAGAGTTGAAGAATTTTCTTTATTGTTGCTTTACTTCTTTTTTTAGGATGTCACAAACAGCTCATGTGGTGAATCCATGTTGCCCAAGGGAGGCCATAAAGTTCAATGCCACTATTTTATAGATACTGGCTATGATGCCATAGGAAAGGTAAAGTAGACCGGTGTAACTACTGAAGCCCACCTCTGCATTCTGTACTACCTAGGACAGGGCACATCTCATGCCCACTGAGAAGAGAGGGCGCTTTTCTGCATTCTCCACACTTAACTATTTGTGCAGATCCAGGGCTGGTGTCATTAATCTCACAACAAGGCAACTGTCAATTAGCAGAACTTTAAAAATTACAATATATTATTTTGCTGGATTTTAATGATTTTCAACCAATAAAAAAATAAACTTACCTTTTTTTATTTTTTTTAATGATGTATGTTTCTGAAAATTTATTCCTGGAGAAACAGTCATGCACATAGTGTTGGTCTATTTTATGCTATTTTTTTTTTTAAATTAAACTTGAGCATATATGTTAAGCTCTAGTTAAATTTCCCTTAGGAGAACCAAAGATATAAATGCTAGGAGTAGATTTTAATTAAGTATGGAAACTTCCCATAATGAAAAGAAAAATCCTTCTAAATATAGTCATCTTAAACATCTTGCAAAAACCCACATTCAGTTGCCCCAGGCAATGACTAGCCATATGGAAGAAATTGTCCAGACTTGCATTTTCTGGTTTAGTTCAGGAAACCTGTAGGCCTTACTACATAAAGAAAAACTTCCCTACAAGAGATTAACTCCTAAAATATTCAACTAAAACCAGATGGATCTAAAACTGGACTGGAAGCTAGGTATGAATTAAAATTTCTAGTATTAGTGCCTCTTTTCTCCTGGTCTATCAATCCATCTGGGTTATTTTACCAATCTATCTCTTAGATAGATTCATGAATTATTTAATGGAGGAGTGTACTGGTGGGAATCAGTCAGCCAAACTAGTAACAGACTGAGGCAGCAGTGACAACTAACAGCAACCAATGCAGTACTCAGAGAGACAGCAGGGTGCATCTCTGCTCCATGCTCCAAGGATGAAACATTGCACTGTCCTTCTTCAGCTCCCGAAACATGTTTCATAGTCAGAACAGAGACCAGTGTGATGACAGCTAGATAGTCTAAGCCTAATCTAGATAACTCTTAAACAGTGGCAAGAATCACAGCTTCTTGTGACCTGGCACAGAGTTAAGTAATGTGCTTGGCCATCATGGGGGAAAGAATGCCAAACACAACTGCTAAACACTTAATGAAAACAAATACAACCCTAAGCAGTATTAAGAGTTGTTTGCTAGATATTTCTCTTAAATTTTGTTACCATGAAAAACTTTATTTCTTTGCTTCTTACTGTTTATGTTAGCTATTAAAATTAAAATGCATCCTCAGAGTGCACCCTTGAAAAATATTAACTCAGTAAATGTACCTAGAAAAAAAACAAACAAGGAAGCAAACACATACCAAAACATGACACTATCCTGCACAAGTAATTCTAACCGTAAAGAGGGAGTGAAAGAAGAGATGGTGTGTGTCAGAGATAAGTTGTGTCAGCTCATGAGGGCAGTTTGAATGCCACGAACAGTCAAATGCATGTGATGCAGCAACCTAAAGGTCAAGGATTAAAGTAATTTTAAGAATCAGGCATTTATTATGAAGAAGCATGCTTGCAATGGGTTGTCTTACTGTGAGAGTATTTCCTAGATCTACAAAGGCAGCAACTTTATATACAAATAGCCCCTGTGGTAGCATTCTGAAGGCTGTGTTTTAGCTGTTACAGCACAGGTAGGTGGACAGAGGTCACGCATTTCTAGCAGGCGAATGAGTATCATGACTATTGGCATAGAAATGGTGGAGAAAGCCATTTCAGAGACAGAAAGCTAACAGGGCAAGTAATGAAACACATCAGAGAGAAACTGGCTTCACTGCTCTGACTTCTGCATGGCTCCTGCTTTTAAGGAAAAATAAACAGAGAAGTAGCAAATGCTGCTTACCTTTCAATTTTTCAGCCAGCAAAGCAGCTTCATGTTCAGAATAATGCATTATTGCCGGAGGTGAAGGAGGGCGCAGTCTGTCTTCTTCCATTTTGCGTCTGTGGCGTTCTTCTCTGGCCAGCATTCTTTGTTTGCATTCCCATTCATAAAAGTCATCTCTTGCCTGAGCAAAATCAACATGAAGGCGACCTGAATCCTTTTTGTCTGTGCTAGATCCTAATCTCATGCGGTAACCTGAAATCAACAAGTAGAACTAACTGTTGCAGGATTTATTTGCTTAAATTTCTCTTCATTTTTTTTTCCCTTTTCAAGTGCAGCCAGGTAAAAATGTACATTAACAGATTCCCACACATTTATGCAGGATCTATCAATCACCATGTTTTCACAAGAAGATAAACATCCATCCAGTCATTTTTCTTCACAATTTCCTGCACCACCTATCACCATAGTAGATGAACTGAAAAGCCAACCCAAAGGTATAGAACCTACATTTCTGTTTAGAAATGTCTCAAAATATGTAATGTTTCTACTTGATGCTCCCAACTCTGAAAAGCACAAAAGTCGGATAAACAAAAACCAGTTACTTAAAATGGATCTGCTTTAGTCTGAATGTGGAGTCCTTCTCCCCCTGAACCTGTTGAGATCATGTTCAGTCTAGTGTTTTTCTCCAGTCTGCCAAAGGAATTGGAAGTATGGGGAAAGGCTGAATTTTATAAAAAACCATGACCATAGGTGAACGTGAAAATTGTGTTACTTAATTTCCTGTGCCATAAAGAGGATGGTTTCATAACTATAGTGATGCTAGATCTCAAATTTTGAGACTTTACAATTGCAACCACTATTTTCAAATTCCCAATGAAAATAATCTAGCAGCAAATATAAATCACCTACAAATTAATTGAGTTCATAATTCCTTAAAGTAATTTCTAAAGTAGGGACAGATTTATTAGACATTTGCAAGACTCCCTTCAGCACAAATAATGAAACCTGTTGTGCCTTATCTTTACGGATATTCTGCATATTCGTAACTTGGTGAACATATCATATGATAAAGTTAGCACACTGCAAAGGCTTTAGGTTAAGGGCTACACAGCAGTACAAAAGGGCCCTGCTCTGAACTAAACCCTTGACTACTGTCAGAGGACAAACAAATAATGCGAAAGCTATAAGAGAAGCTTTCCGTGACCATATTTGGGCACCTGTCTTTTTTCCAAGTTTTATTTCTAAGACACAAATATATACACAGAGCAGTTTGTCTAAGTTTTAAAATGCCACTTCAGAGAAAGTATGAGAAAATATTATGTAGAAAGCTTCAAACAGAGCCCTCAAATGTGGGTAAAATTCATCAGTCTACACAGGATAGCTCTAATTTCTCCATGCCAACATGCAACAGCCCAACAGAGATTTTTCAAATGACAGGATGCTGCAGAGATGAAGTCTGTGCTGAGCTGGCACACAGGAAGCTCTTCAGAAACGCACATTGCTGCAACCACTGCATAATAACTCCAGGGAGAGGAAACTTCACTCAAAATGTCAGGAAAAACGGTGTTTGCTGCTTTTGATCTGCAATCCAAGAGAACCTACTTTCCAGTCTTGTGTTTTGCCTGTGGTTTGAAGAGCTTCAGTACCTAACCACCACAGTTAAAACTCAGTTCTGAGCTCCCTCCAGGAACAGCAAAGCAAAGAATTGTGCAGTAGATTAAGCACATCCTTGCAGAAATGCGTATCTAGGCATACTCTGTTTTACTGCTGGAAAAACATCCTGCTGTATGAATACAAGGGACTGTCTGTACTGCAGCACAATAGCTTCAAAGGCATTAAATATCCATATATGTAGTGATCCTTCAAATAAAAAATAATCTGGGTGCCTTTTGATTTGACATTTTCTTTTCAAACATCTTGTAGAGTTCAGCTAGAATCTGCAGGCGAGGAAAAACATGACTTTCATTGTCCAGCAAGGAACCCAAACCCAGATGAAAAACTTGAGCTAAATGTTTCAGAGGTCCTTCAAAACCAGAAGGCATAAAAAACTGCCTTACCAAGGAAAGGTTTTGGTAGGTTCCTACCAATGGAAGCTATGAAATTTGGTCTCCAAGGTTCAGGAGCTTGGGTTGAAGTAAAACTGGATATTGTAGGAGTGGTAAAGGAGGGGACTGTTTATTATTTTAAAGTCCTCTTGGCTTTGCTTTCTCTAGCTTAGAGAAGTAAACACCATTCCTTCCCCCCCAGAAGCTTTTTGTGGCCATATATGTAGCTCTAGTCCCTAGGCGTTGAAGGGAAGAGTTACAGGTTCACCACATTCAGTGTGACATAATAGAAGAAGAGCGTGGGTGACATTTCAGAACTGGGCTCTGAACTAATGAGGGTGTAATTATATGGTTTTATCCACAGAAGTGTAGGCACAAAGGAGGCAGCCAAAAGGGGTCAGTGGTGCAGCTACCCCGATAACTGTGACAAATGTTAGCCCCCTGCTCTCTGCCAGTTTGGCGTGCCAGCTGCATTCCTCACACAGTGATTGCTCTGTGCCAGAACAGCATTATCAGCAATGTAAAGGACACTGCCAAGGTGCCAGGTCTCGTGAACCTAAAATTAGATCTCTCAGCTGGGCTGCACTTTCCAGGAAGACTCAATCTTTCTTCCTCTCCCCTTGCCATCTTTCACCTCCATTGGCGGGAGCACACTAGTTATGGGCAGAGACAGAAACACAGCGCTGCAGGAGGCAATACTCTTGTGGACTTCAAGGCCCCTCACACAAGCTGAATAAAGAACTAATGAAAAGGACTGTGCATCTATAGGTTTTGTGTGCACTGGCAAAGCTGACTTGTATTAAAGCAGCCCTCATTTTTTAAGTAAATGGGAAAAAAACCTGAACAGTGTACATTGCAGTAGCACTGGACAAATGGTTCCCTTTAGGAAACCAGTTTAGGTGCCTCCAAATTAACAGATTTTGGAAATTTGCCATGAATCACACTAAAAAAATGTGACTGCTTGTTTAACTCTAAAGACTGAAGGGGGTCAGCCAGCAAGGTGATTTCCACTAGCACAGAAACTTAGAATAACCTAGCTAAGAAGGGACCTTGGTTACCACCTAGTCCAGAGCAGAGTTAGTTTCAAAGTCAGATCAGAATGCTCATGGCTTGGCATCTTTGCCTTAACAAAAACAAATGCCTTTAGGATGCTTTCTTGCACCTTCATAAATTACGCTTTGCAGACACTACAGGACCAATGGCCTGGCCAGTGAAGAACAGACTCCTTGATGGGTTGATAACCAGAAAGACTCTGCATGCACAACTAGCAGGTTCTATTTTGTACATGAGATCCTCAGGGACCCATCTGTGCTGGAAATTTTGAGCCTCAAGGCAGCTGGGAGGCTCGATCTTCTTCAATACAGTGTCTCCCTATTGATGTTTGAGGATGTTTGAATGCATGAGAGAAACACCTGGCACTGCCTTCTCTTCATGCATGGGCAATGAATTTTTTTCCCCATCTCTTTGCTCAGAGCTGCAGCTAGCATTAACTTTGTGCCTGGCTTGTCATTTTTAATTTCAGGTTTGGACACAATGGAAGAGGAAAAGACTTTGGGAACTTGCCAAGATCCTCACTTTAAAGGAGCGGAAACAGGAAAAGTTAATGAAGGTGCTAGATAAAAATCAAACAGTATTTTCATATCACAGGTCTAGTGCAAACTCCATGGCTTGACTTACCTTTGAGTGTTGCTATACTGGGGACCAGCCAATAGCTGATGTCTAACTGGGGATCTAGATCAGAGTGTCAATGGTGATCAGAGAGAACTTAAAATAAAACAAGGAAACAGTACTGAAAGGAAACCCACAGGGGGAAATATCAGCACAGGAAAAATGCATACATGGGCTTTTGGGGTATAAACAGGTCTGTCTCAAGACACCTGTTTGTCCCATATTTTCAAGTCAGGGGCCATCAATATTTGCAGGAGTTACTGAATTGTCAGCCAGGAGAGTAAAGTACATACAGCTTTGGGAAAGAGCTTTCTCATGGGCTGGTATGATGATTTTAGAAAGTCTTTTCCTTGGGAGATCACAATACAGCTTTAAGGGCTAAATGAAACCTAGCCTTCCTCAAGCTGACATTTTTACCATAGTCTTCTTACCCATCTTCCAGTCTCCCTTTTCATACCCGTTTACTTGGGAATACAAAGGAAAAAAAAATCAGTGATTAAACTACTTGATGGATTTTGTAATCACTTGCTCTATTCTGATGATAAGCATGGGATAAATGCAAAACTTGATGAGATTAGATGGGGTAGACAGATAAAACTGATTAGGTAGACAAAATTATCATTATATCAGAAATATCAAAGGCATGACTTTCCCCTAATATAACACGCACACTATATTTGTACATCTCTTTTGTCTCTCACAGGGAAAATAAAATGCCTTAAAAATATGCTTTATTCCCACCATTTCAGAATATATTATGTTTGAGAATGGAATAAAGACCGGTAAAAACCCCACAACACTTCAGCACAAGGAAAGCATGAGCCTGCCTAGTGCCGGACCTCCCTGGTGGTGGTGGGGGACAGTCAGTGCTTCCTGTTTCATCTGCAGAGTTCAGAAGAAGCAGAACTTGGCTAAAGAATGCTCCTGCATTTCTTCCTTTTCCCTGTCAGTTCCACTGGTTCTTTCCCTCGTCTGGTCAGAGACAATAGGTACAACACTTGGAAGAATGAAAAGGTGCAGAAGAAAAAATGGATGAGAAGGGAGGCTGTGGAGCAGAGGTAAGAGGAAGCACAGACAGCACCGTGACTGTGACGAAAGAAGAAGGAAGGATGGATCAGGAACTCGGAAATAAATCTGCAGAAAATTCAGAGTGAGGAAGAATGAAGAAGGGAAACTTTTACCTCCATCTCTACTCATGTGCCGTCTCCTGAACATGCACTCCAGTGCATTATGAATGAGGATACATGGCAGCACATGGAATTTCCTACCTCTATGGTCCTTCTGGATTTAAGGCAAATGAAATTAAAATAAAACTTGACTTGGAGTGAAGCAAAGGATGCAGGCAGCTGCTGAGAAGCAGGAAACTGAGCTAGAGGAACACTGTTTCTTGCCCTGGGTGGCAGCCTGTACATTTTTGAGCTTTTCTTCACTCTCTTTTTGCCACTGTTTTGTTTATCATAATACAGTAATACCAGTTCTGAATCTGATGCACCCTTCTTCTGTTCTGTTACTAGGGCTGCCTAGACAGAAGCTGGAAGCTGGTAAACGTGCTACTGCTTACAATGCCTCTAATCTGCTGCAATGATCTACAGCATTTTGGAAGTAACATGAATAAAAAAATAATTAAGAAGGGTGGAAAACAGGAACAGAGAACTGGGGGGGAAGAAATGAAGTGAAAGTTAGAAAAAAAAAAGAAAAGAAAAAAATCTAGAGTGGAATAAATATCTGGAATAAACCTGAAAATATAGCAATATTTCAAAGAAATCTTCACATAGACCCCATAAAACTCATGATTTTCTGTAGCTCTTCAAAAAAGTATTTAAAGCAAGCAGCCAAGTAAGGAAAAAAACCCCAAACAGCTTAGAAACCCTAAGGAAAACCTTTGTGAAATAAACAAGCTAGGTTTTTCCTGATGATGTATTTTAAAAGTTTAGATGTCTTTCTTTCCTTCTTTCTTTCTCTTTCTTTCTTCCTTTCTTTCTTCCTTTCTTTCTTTTTTTTTTTCTTTCTTTCTATATAGTCGATGGGGAATTGAAAGAAAGCGTGTTTCTAGCTGTGTGAACTTCCTATAGACACCTACAGGATGTTGAGATTCTGTCCTTACTGCCAAACAGAAGATGGTCAGGGTGGGAGCTCAAGCAAGAATCCTGGGTCATTAACTCTCTCCCAGGCTCAGGTCCCAGCGGGTGCTTTGAGGTCATTCTACACAGGGTGGGTGGATGTAAGCCAGTCTATTTCAGCTTGTCTTGGCCAAGGAGCAGTCCCTGGACCTTTTTTTATTCAAGAACACCTTGCATATGGGTTGAAAATGTAACACTACAATCGTAGGGCAAAGTAGCGCTCTTGAGTCACTCCAGGACCCAAAAAGATGGATGAACCAGCCTGTGGAGCGGAGACAAATATATATAGGGCATGTAATCCAAACCAGTAAGGTGAAAAAGGACTTGGTTAGCAAGTCAATCCTCAAATGAAGGAGATTGCAACCTTAAGAGGACATTGACAGTCACAGAAGCCCTAAATGTGAAAGCAGAGTTGTTTTTCATATTTTTTTTTTTTACTTTGTTTTTTTACTTTTTTTTTTCGCTTTTTTTTTTCCCTATGAATTAGAGACTGGGTTGGGATTTTTTTGTTTCCTTGTTTTTTGTTTTGTTTTGGGTTTTTTTTTAACCTGTTCCTTTGTTGGAAAATAAAGAGATTCTTAAATTTTACACCCTGTAGTTTCTGTAGCACTCGTTGTCATGGGAGGCAACAGACGTAGCCTACAGATGGGGCTCAGAATCTAACCCATGCAGTAGCTGAATACATGCATGCATAAAGACAGACTTTATTCAGGCTGCACTGCAAATCTATAAAAATATGCCAGTGAAATTGCCAGCCTAGCAGAAAAACTGGCACTGGAAAACAGCAGAGTTCCTGGCCTGGTGCCCTCCTCTTTCCACAACCTGTGAGCAAAACTATATAAACCTGTGTAAATCTAAAATAAGATTGCTCTGTAGTGAATTTCAGGATCTGCTGCATTGTTGTGGGATGGCAGGAAATTGCTCCTGGGTAAGCAACATACAACACCATGTATGAGTCTTGGCAGAGAGAGAGAAATAACAGAACTGCCCCATGCCACTCCATGCTACAGCCACTGAGTTCAAAAAAGACTTGCTGAGATAAAAGCTAAGAAAATAAGCAAGCATTAGCATCACAAAATACAAATAAGAAGCAAGGAAAATCCATTAAAGAATGTGAAGTACCAGAAAGGTAAATGGCTTTATCAACCATGAACTCCTCTGCAAAACGAATGTGACAAAAATTCTTCTTGCTTTTCCGAATTGCTGTTATATCTCCACACTGCTCAAAGACTTCTTGAATAATTTCCTCTGTTGCGTTTTCTGGTAATCCTCCAACAAACACTGTTTTACACCCAGGAGGTCTCTCTCTTGTTGAAGGTGGTGGAAGATCTAAGTCAAAACAGAAATCACATTGGAATACAAAATTTGTCTTTTGATCCACTGGCTCTATTCACCCCTTTAATCAGTTCTGGGCAGCAACAGTTACGTGACATAGTATAGAGGCAGAAGAGAGGGACAAGCAAAATAATTGAATATTGCAGAGATTATCCAAAACTGATTACTTGAATCTATACTCTTTCAAGCTTTAGTTGGTGTTTCAGACATTAATTCCTGCCATTGCAGATTGTTCTCCAGGACAGACAGTGAGGTCTAAAAGGGCCTTTCTTCTCCCTGCACAGCCACACAAAAAATAGAAAAATATTCTTTTTCAAAGCAGAGGAGCTTCTGCAGCTGATTTGACCCTGAGCACAGACCTTAAGCTCTAGTGCAGTGCATTCAAAGCCTGAACTTCACCATCTCTGGCTCATACCCATCACTCACTATGCTCACCAAGTGTGTGGGCTGTGAGCAAGCCCATGCTGTGTACACCCTGTGCACTCGGGCTGGACACCTTTCCCTGGTATTAGCATAATTTCATTTCTGTCTCAGATTACAGGAGCACAGCAAACAGAAAAACGAAGTGGGAAACACAACAAAGTGACAGCATGATGAAAACACTCTGCTGGTTATCTGTATTTTCTTGTTGCCAGATAACGGAGCAGACGCCAGCACAGGGGAAGGATAACCTCACTGTTTACAAGTGCTCATGAGGCGAAGTAGCTAGAAATGCTATTTCCATGTATATATAGAGAGAATGTATACACACTTACATCGGAAAAACTATTAAATTTTTGAAAGCTGTATAAAAAATAAAATCTGCCATAACACTTCACCTTGTTTATACATAGTGAAAGTAATTCTCTAAGAAGGAATCTGACTAATATGACTTAGTTTTTTGGCCCTTCAACACAGTAAAGGAGGTTACAACCCTAAAGTGTACACATATATATACATACATACTCACATGCATAACCAGTTTGATTAAACTGTGATCTTGGTACACTGCAAATCCAGAGCACCTGAATATTTGCTTAATGTTCTCATTTCACAGTGAAAGTGAAAGTCACTGGTATGGTGGCTCTGAAACTCATGAGGCCAACATACAAAATTAGGATTTGGGCCTGAGCTGGTATCTCAGTGGGAAGAGTTTTCCATTTTCACAGTCACAGAAGGAATGGGAGGGAATCTGGTCCCTGCTTTCAAAAACAAGAAGGAACTCATCTGCCATGTTGTACCTCCTGAAAAATGGCAGGAGAGAAGCTGTAGCCCCCTCTCCCTCCATCTCCCTCAGAAAGGGGCTGTAGTGAGTCAGTCTTGGGGTGCAAAGTACCATGTTGAGGGACATGAGCCCAGATTGGTCCTATCTGACTACAGGCACCCGAAGGGGAGCATGGAGATGAACAGCACCATATAAGCTTTATGTTTTGTGACATTCTGATCTACAGGAAAGACAGGTATCTACTATGAGCAGTGTAGATTTTTAAGCTGTGTTACTTTAAGTATTTTTCTTTTTTGTACAAGCTGCACAATTTTTTTTATGTGACCTTACAGAGAAGAATAAGGATGCTTGTATACAATACCATGCTTTACACACAGAATAGACCTTAGAAGGAAAGACCGTACTTGCCTGTAATCTATTTAAAAAACCTAACTGTTATTAGATAAAAAAAATTCATGCAATGTATTTAGGAAAGTAACACTCTTTCTTCAGATCCACTTACTTGGGTTTGGAGGGAAGAGCGTGCAGCTTTTGCAGTGAATTATTTCTTTGACTACAGGCACATCTGTTGGTGGTGGTGGTGGCACTAACCCCATGCCTGGTATCATTGGGTTAATCGGAGTGATTCCAGTCATCATGCTAAGGCTTGGATCAAAGCCTGGTACACAGATTGAATCTGTAAGTACAGAACATAAAATACTGGCTTATAAATCTTGAAACTACTTGTTACAATTTTCTTGTACAGACAGTTTCACTTTAAGTTGGTTTTCCTTGTTTGTTTGTTTGTTTATTTCCACAAGCATCACTGAGAATTAGAAGGAAAAAAAGGAAAAATGGAAAAAAAAAGGCAGAGAAATAGGGAGGAGAGAGGGAGGAGAGAGAAAGGGATAGGAAGAGGGGGAGGGCAACGAGGAGGAGGGAGCTGCATTCTCAGTGAAAAAAACTATGCATAAAGAAGGAATGTTACATAACCTAAAATATTAACATGACTGAGTAAAATGTAGCACATTAACGTGTAAAACCATGCACCATAAATATCTGTTATTATCTGGAATGCAATTTTCTGTTCATAATGCTACTGTGGTGTTTACATTGCTTTCTGCCCAAAGCGTACAAAGAATATAATTTAACGTTGATATGTCCTCTCCATCTAATTGTCAGACAGATTTATCACAACATAGCCTTCTCATATAAATGACCTTGATTTACAAACGATACAGACAAAGATCCATTTCTGGCTGCTTTATGAAAGTCTAGTTAGCCAAGACTTCTAACCATTTTACCCTGGAATAGAAATTTTCAGCTGCACAGAATGGGATCTTTTTGAACCTTAGAATTAATTCCTTCTTGTCCTGTTATTTAATCGGATTAGTAGATTCTCTTCAACACATGTACTATTAACATATACCACTACAGCCTCACAAAGTAAAATGAGTATTTGGCAAGAGTTGCTCTTTCTCCTTCCTGATCTCTTTGCCAAGACTTCCATACGTATTACTTAAAGCTGCAAGATTTACCGGGGAGCACCAGTGCTTTAACATCAAGAATTGTAATAAGCAGATGTTTCAGAGGAACTGAGAGCCAACTTCTGAAATTTGCTTTCGTTAAAAACAAGGCTTTGGGCTTCTTGAGGCATAATGAATAAAATATTTTGAGAGACCGATCTCTTTGTTGGTATAACACTGCTGGTATTTGGCATCGTCAATTATTTAAAAGAAGAGAGTTACTTCGGTGTTCTACAGATTTTCTGCTGAGTTTTCTGGCTAGCAACTGGAAAGTATTTAATGATACATGTAAACATGGGGTTTGGTAGCTCAGGAGCTTGTTTATTTTGAAGAAGCAAAGAGGGAAGAGGGAAATAGCTCCCTTTCAAGCATTTTACATATATAATATATATATACCTGAGATTTGAGTTACTGTTTTAAAAGGCAGCATGATTAATGAAATGTGACCTGAGAGAGATCAGTCTCTTCATCCTAAATCTGCTGCTGAGAAGCTATGTGGCCCTGGGTCAGCCCTCTGGCCTTTCGGTATCTTCATTTCTGCATCTACAAAACAGTCACAGCAATACTCACTCACTGGCAAGTATTAGCTCACATTTTCATAGCACTTTGCAGGTGTAAAGCACTCTGTGGGGGCTGAAAATTAGCATTATTATTCCTGTGAAACATCCATAATCTTCTTCTCTGAGAAGGACAACTGAGGACTGAGAACTACTCTAAGAGAGCTCGTATCTCTCTCAACCGCAGGCTCGCTGTTTTTCACGCACTGACTGTGAGCCTTTACCCCCATCAGGCACTCCTGTACAACAAGCGTAGCAAGTGCACAGTAAGCAAGGGTTTGCTTTAGGCTTATTGAAGACTAGTATTAATGAAAAGTCATGATATGACATTACTTTTTTTAATAAGTGGGTCTATGAAAAAGGATTTGCTCTGGGTGTGATGCTTTTTTTTCAGTATCAATGTATATGCATTGCTTTTCAGATTTAGCTTTGAAGCTTGGAGCCTGTCATTTATTCCGTGAGATGCAGCTGTGGCCATATATTAAATACTTATGGTGAATGCTGGGAGATAAAGTCAGAGGTGAAAGGGCAACATATAATTCAAAGAAGTCCTTAAGCTATGCTAATAATCTTAATCTCATTTAACAAGTCAGACTCCTGACAGTCACAGAAGACCATCCTGTGCAGCATTCTCTAGCTGTGGGTAGAACTCTGTCTTTGCTACTTGCAGCTAAAACATCCCATAGAGCTCAGTGGCATGCAAAGCAAGGCACCACACTAGCACCCAACACACTGTGCCATACCAGTCCTCTCCTGGGATCAGGAGATGCCAAATGAGGCATTTTGTCCATCCTTCTGCACAATTGTAGGGTCCACTACAGTCCCAGCCAGATACGAAATTTCATATTGAATCCAATATCCACGGCAGACCTGCAGCATTCTGAAGCAGGTGTGCAAGATGATGGGCAGAAGGCCAAGTTCTCACTGTCCCATGAGTATCTTTCAGGCCTCATGTCACAGCCAAGGAAGAAGATCATCATTTGGCAAGTGATACCACAAGGTGTATTCAACTTTTACTGTTCTGCCCTTAAGACAACCACTAGATACATTTCAGCTTCTCTCTAGGGCTAGTGAAAGAAATAGCAGCAAACTCTGCCCAAACCACAGACACATGCTCTCACTCAGCACAAAGATGGCAGGTTTCAATAAGGTACAGTTTTTTGAATTTTCCTTTGGCAGTGGAGCAGACGCAGAGAAAAACAAATCAAAGGGAGATGGCCACAGGGAAACTCATGTTCATAAACGCTGTGAATCTGGGCATGGGGAGGGAGAGCTTTTAGGCTACATGCTAATCAGAACAGGTTTGCAATTAAAGTGAAAGAAAATTATTTGCCACTAATTCCTGGCATATCCAAGGAAATGTGACTTTGTAAGTAACTTTGCCTGTGTCAAATAAGTACACGGCTTTGTCATCAGTTTCTTTTACAACTAGAATCAATCTACAAAAGCATGAGCAAAGTGCTGGGGTCCAGTCCAACACTCATGGAATGTCCTTCTAGGAGTGCCAGGACTCCGTGCCTTCAGAAGGTGACTGTGCTGAGGTATACTAAAGAGGACTCAGTCAATAATTCTTGAAATCTAATTCCACATCTTGCATGTGTCTGCCACACAGGCACTAATCCAAGCCCTGCTAAGGTCGATAGCAAGACTACTGAAGGCACGAACAGATTTTAACCCTGACCAGGTTTACTTTCTCTGTCCTCTTGAATAAGTTGCTTCAGTTTCCCAGTGTGTTAAATTAAGAATGAAATGTTTTCGTACATAGCATGAGCACTGAGAGGATGCAGAGGTACCAACTGGCAAGCATTTTGAAATGAAAAACATTCTCTGAAAACTAAAACCTATTATTATGCATTGCAGGGGTGGAAAATTCAGATGAGTTTCTGAAGAGTGAAGCTCTTGTTTGGACCTCCAAAGAGATTGGTGGTGCTTCTATCTCCAGAGAAGCTGATGCATGCCACCTGCATATGGCTGACAAACCATGACAAGAGACTATAGATGAGGTGTCCAAAGGAAATACTGATCTGGACTCTGAGGTGCAAAGAAAAAAGAACTGATGAAGTCACTGGAAAGGAAAGTCAATAAGTTTGCCACATCTGTGATAGGATCTAGAAGAACCCCAAGTTTAACTATATTAATGCTATCGAGTGGTGCAATAACAGAAGTTGGATATATAGCTCTTGTCTAGAAACAAGGGATGATCATCCATCAGCACCACCACTGCAGTCTGCTCCACGTCCTGGCAAAATGCCTATTTGGAGCAGGGCCAGGACACCAAGCTTAGCACTGGAGGCAACTACTGTTGAGCTAACTGGAAAGATTGTTGGTCTTCAGAACTAAAGAAAATGATAAGAGTTATGCAAGGATTTCAAAAAATAGGAATCAACCCTGTCCACGCACGATTTTTTTAACAGATCCCCTTAGAGGCATGATTATTAATTTATTGTAGACATGAATATGTTACACTAAACACAGAAATACATTACATTTATCAACTACACATCTGAAGAGTTAAAAAAGTAATATTCTATGCTTTCAATGACCATGGCATTCTTTTTGAAGAGATCTATATATATTTATGCAGCTAGGTAAGGGTTTATAAATTATAAAAAACAACCTGGAAGAAGAGACAAAATTTTCATTTTAAGAAATATTAATAAATAATTACTAAATGAAATCATTAAAATGGAAAGTAATCAGAGATGATGAAAAACTTTAAGAATGCAAAAGCACATGTTGATCAAGTTAGATTCCCTGTGGATACTGTACAAAAGGCTTGAATATTCACACATTTGCATAAGAAAGTAAAAGTATTTAACATCGATATTTTGAAGTCCATGTTCTGCCTAAATTTGGCAAAACAAGTTAATTCCTGTTTCATCTGATAAGAAATCGGCATGGTGGAGAACAATGAAAACCTCTGGAGAGCAAAGATTTGGAATTGGCAGTCAGAGAGGCAACAAGAAAAATCTTCTTGAACACGTGGAGTAGTTTTTAAAGCTTCTTTTTCTTTCAAGTGGAATAAAAGAAGAACAAAACATTTCACATGAAATCTTTGAGTCTGAAAAAACCAGAAGAACAGTAAAATCTCTTTGATGAAAATTACGTTCTAACACAGTAAGTAGTGTAAAACAATTGCTTTTATTAGGGTCCCTTTTGGAAGGGCAGGAACAACTTTTTCTTCCATAAAAATAGCCACGCAATCTTCTAGAACCATCCTCCTTTCCTTCTTTGGCAACAGTTGCTGTCTGGATCACCTTTTGTTTTTGCTCTGCCCGGATAACAAGGATGTTTACACCTGCCAGCTGTGCTTTTGGGTATTGCACTCCATCGCCAAATACTAAGCTACCACCACATTTCCACCAGCCCTTACCACAAGTATTTATCTGCTCAAAATCACTTTTTAAGGGTATAATCCCCTCTCTGATTCATAGCATTAGCCCTTGGACATGTCTTTTTTTTTTTGCCTGCAACTGCCAATTGCTTCTGGGGAGTTTTTGACAGCTGCCAAGTTTTATTTCTGTTGGATGCGTAAGAACATCCACAAAACAGGGGTTTGTTTGTGAGCCCCTGCTTGCACACATGGAAGGCTTCCACCAGGGACATCATCAGCCATGTGATTCAGACCTGCTGGTCGAACACACAGAGAGAGATGGTGAGCAGTGAAAACAATGATTTGAGCACAAAATAACTAACAAAAACAATAAACATTGAAAGAGTTCCCATGGCCTGGGAGTGATAATTTTACACCCACAAAAATAGTCTGTTTTCTGCTAGGGAATGGAGTTGCCTGCCAACATGAACTGAAAGGACCAGGACAGTCCTGGTAGTAAATGTATTAAGATGCTTGTTGAACTTTGTTTTCTGTGGAGGAAAAAAAAGATTCTGGAGACTAGAGATATGATCATGCATTTCAGAAACACTATTGCTGAGTATTTTGAGACTGAATACAGGGCTGATTTCTGAAAGTCAAAATAAAAATTTTCCTGAAAAAGAGAAAATCTAATAGGGAACCTGCCTCTGTTATAATAAATACATATATATATACATACATACATATATGTATATATAAACTGTCACTAGCAAAGAAATGGTTGCTATTTTTTTTTCTTTGAAATAAAGAAAGTACCTTATTAGAGTAAGGAAAAGTTATTCTAAAAACTTTTGTATTTTTATCTAAAATTCTCCCTCAAAACTCTGCAGTCTGCCAGTGCCTTTATTATCTTCACAATATAATTCTTTCCCTATTAGAAATTAAGAATGAATATTCAGCTGCAAGCTAGAGACCAAGGCTGGATCACTGTTTTCCCTCGTCATGCAATTCCTACTGTCTTCTGGGCTTCACGAAGCTTTTGGTGGAAGTGACTCATTTGGTCAGTATTTAGGGCTTCTCTCAGCAGTGTCTTTGAGTACATTTCCTTGACCAGTTTAGGCACCATTAAACTTCTAGACTTGTCTGTCTCTAAAATAGATGCTGGATTGTCTGGTAAACATCTAGGCACATAGCAATAAGCAAAAGTGGGATAAAAAATGTCTGACAGTTCCTCCATTTGACCAGCATAACCACTATCATCCTGTCTCAGAGCAAGGACCATCTGACTGTGGCCAGTAACAGATGCTAGGGCATCGGAATAAGAAATAAGCAGGCAAAGAGCAAGATATTCTTAGCTCATATACATCAAGTGCTTACATATTTTCAGTGATAGAGACCATAATTGAACAATCCTTTCTAGCAGGCATCTATTCCACATAACTTGATTTATACGTTTTTACTAAATCTTACTATGGTACCTACTTGTATTTTGAATCCATCGGAACCTCTATGTGTCACTAGCTTTCACAGTGTGCTAGTGAGTAGCAACTGAGTTGGGAATCGTGCCTCCTTTTCTTCCCTAAAACAAGATATTTGGCAGTTCCAGGTACACCTTCTAGCTCTTTCATCCTGAGAAATCATGAATTCCTTATTCACCTTATCCACGAGATTCCAGATTTCACTTCTGCTTTTATATTTTGCCATCTGTTGGCAAAGTGACCTTTGTCTCTGTGGAACTGCTACAAAGGAATATGGATATGGAACCTCTGATTTTGGCCCCTTTTAAAATCATGAGAAGGTAACTGCAAGGGCAGAGATGTCTTTTAGGTGCTCCTCTAGTCCTGAATTGTTGAAGAACTGAAGATGTGGGCAGATATCCTTACAGAGATGCTGCAGGAATACAACAAATGAAGGACCATGTGAAGCACAGGACTCCAGCAGGAACAGGAGTAAGAAGCATCAATGTGCATGTGCGTGTGTGTGTGTGTGTGCACATGTGAATGTTTATATTCGGAGGAGTGGAAAGGAGAGAGTTGAGAAGGGCCAGGAAATCACCTCCTTGACCTCTGGCCTTCTCAGTTGGCCAGGGGATCCCTTTTAACACCATTCAGCAAGAGCTACATTCTGTGAAACAGAGCGTGGTCTGTAGCAAATACAAGTCTCTAAGGGAGTTTTGACAAAAACAGAGGGTGAGGGGGAATCCAGACGAATGTTTCTCATTAATAATCAATGAAGCAATAATTTATGTGAACTCTACAGTGTCTGCCAGACCCACTTCATAAACAAAGCCCTTGTAGCATCATCAAAACACTTGCCACTTGAAAATTACTTCTATGAGACATAGATCACTGACAAAGCTTTAGGGCTGTGTACTTGCTTGTTCGAAGAAAGCACTCGGTCTGCACAGAGGAATAGTTTACAGCAGACAATCCCAAAACTTTAGATGCTGTTCTTCAGAGCTAGTCATGCTGTAGCTGAAAACACTAAAAGCAAATCTGGCCTCCTCTTGATCCCTGCCCACAAAATCACTTGACAAACACTATATTTAGAGCAATATACACAACAAAGACTAAATTAAAGAAAACCACCTTCTCTTTTTACAAGCAAATCACGGGGTGAATCCTGGTTCATCCTTTATTGCTGCAGCGCTTGGCACAACAGGACCTCAATCTTGTTTAGAGCTTCTAATGCAATGCAAATAATAGGAGAGAATAACAAATAATAATAATACAACAAAGCATTACCACAATGGATGCCACTCTCCTCCAAAGATGCAATTTCAACACTGTTGTGTAAAGAAATCTACAATGTTAATGCTATTTCCATTACTGTTTCTGCTTGTGGATAACCATCAGTGCCATTTCTACCTCAAAGGGGTCTCAGGCACTACCTCCCCAGGGTGAATCTATTTAGTTTCCTCTTAGAATAGCTCTTCAAGAAAGTACCTGACAGACAAGCCTGAGAGTGATCTGGAAAACTGGGGACTTAATGTTGAGGGAATCTGATGATGGCTTGTCCGTTTTTAATGGCGGACAGCTTCATGTGTAAGAAGCTAAGCCAGGAAAAAGTGACTAATCTTAGTCTCCATCCACAATCAGCTGGTCTTCCATGTGGAAAACCCTGTTGCCATTGCAGCAGAAATTTGTGAGGAAGAAAACTGAAGTGGTAGAAAGCAGAAAAATAGCAAAGAAGGAAAAATGTGCATAGAAAAATCGAAATAAATGCAGGGAAAGAGATGAAAGAGAGGGAAAGATGAAAACACAACAATATTGTCTGGATTGTCTGTGCCCATGACTTATCCACAGGCTCTTTTGACCGGTGCCAGGATTTTGAAGGATTCATGAGTTTATAGCACCTCACAACATCCAGAGTATTGACCTTCCCATAGTCTCTGCTGCTTAAGAACCATTCCACACATTAGGAACAATGGGCTTCTTCCATCTTTTCACCAATAAATCACTTCCTCACATGGGGTCAGTCACAAGTTCATTGTGAAGAAAATAACAAAAATGCAAATTCTGCACAGTGCCACCTGGTCCCCAGTTAATGGCTCCTGGGCTGGTTTGCAAAAATATGAGGCTGGCCAATATGCAAGATGCAATGTAATACATTGCCTATATGCTGTAAAATGTGCACAGCTGTTATTTCCTGACTTTCAGAAGTCTTTGTGCATTCACTAGTCAATGCATGGGACAATCCTCTCCTGTTCTGAGAGTCTTCCTTCCATTTCTTCAATTTTGAGCTCATAGCAGTGGGCTGTTTAGTAAGGTTAGCCTTAGCCAAACCAAGTAGCCTCTCTAAGCTCCACTGAAAGCTGTTCAATCTGTTCACCCCATGAACCTCCTCCTAAAATAAAACTTTGCCATGTTCCTTGAAAACAAGATCACCTTTCACTTCAAAGCCCTAGAAGATGAGAAAATGGATAAATAAAACATGATTACACAGCCTAGGAACTGTTAATGGATTTTTCCTTGCTTGATATCTAGGAAAGTGCTGTATTCCAGAAATTTGAGAGGCATTTGTACAGGCACAAAAAGAAAAAAGTTTATTGGAAGATATAAGCTCCTAAGATGTAAATGCATACTGGAAAGTAATTGGAGAAACAGGAAAAATTTCAGTTCCCGGGCTAGGCTAATACTGAAATATAAGCCTTATAATAAATGAAACATAAAAAGCCTTCAGTGTGTAAAAGATGGTAAAATACCATCTTCTGGATATTAATGTGACCTCAGAGAACACGGGTAAAAAAAATGAAATTCAGACATTCCATTGGACATTTTCCAAATGAAAACAAAAGGGACTCATTTTTCTCATGAGTTATGAATGAAATTCTGGCTATTAAGCAGGAGTTACTGTGTGGATCCTTGAATCTGCGGAATGCATACAAACACTCTCCTTGCCTTTCCAGGGTCACAGGAGTAACAACAGCCTTGCCAAAACTGGAAAGAAGCTGTACAACCCAGAAAGGTGTATCAACTGCACAGTCAAGTTCTCACAGAATCACAACAAAAACTGCACTCTGACAGACTGAAGGGTCCTTCTAGCCCTCCAGCCCAGACACATGCCTTTAACAGCAAATTCTTAATTTTGTTTAGTACCAGAACAGAACAATTCTGAAGTGACACCTTCGTATAACATTCTCCCAATCTCCAACACTCACTCTGCTGCTCAGGGTGCTTCCTCTTCCTAAGCCAGAGGAAGTTTTGTGCCTCCTTCAGGTTTATTTTTTGATGAAAATACCAATGAGCTTTATTGCATGGGATGTATTTCTCTTGGTGCTATTACAAGAGATGACAGAAAGTTGTCCTGTGAAATCAGCTGGAAAATCTTGAGTGATAACATTTCAAACTTTTAACCAAGTTATTCTACATGCATGCTTCTCTTTCAAAAGCCTGAGCAAACAGCCATAAAAGAGACTTAAGCTATAATTTTAAGTGTTTGTTCCTGGTACTATTTTCCTAGTATCTTTCATGTTAAATCATTTAAATAACAGTGTCCAAACTCTTAAATCTACAGTATCCTTAACCCACTGAGTACTAGAAGAAGTCTAAGTATACTAGATATAGAAAAGATTTGCTCTGTGTATATGAATGTAGTAAGAAATTTTGATATTTTGTATTATCCTCCACTAGAACTGTTTGACCTCCATACAGTTTATGGCAGTAACTTGTAGGACAATATTTGAATGCTCTGTGCATGAGCAGAATACATGTTGGATTTGAATTTGATTAACTAACTGTTGAGTAAGTAATAGAGTGGTACTTGGTGAATTAATAAACAGTTTATTGGTTAAGAATTAACCAAGAATCCTATCTTGAGAATACTATGCTACATAAAACATGATCTGAAAAGAATCCAGGGTTGGGAGCAGCAAATAATGTTCCTGAGTGTCTGTAGAAAGAGCTATCTTAATTAAGCTCCAATGTACTATGACAAAGCTATTTTGGCTAGATTTTTGTGATAAAAGCAATCGAGCACCTCAGCAACCTGAAAACACTTCTATGTCCTTAGCTCTCACAGCAAACACAGAGTGTTGGTCACTACAGCTCTTCAGGAACGTGAGAAACCATTTAGCTTTACAAAAGCAGGTATCTTACTTTGCATTCTTTCACTTCACATAAGCAGGTACCTTAGCTAAGGGCTGGCTCAGGCCATGGGGAGCATGGCTCCATCCAAACCAGAAGGATTTGTGAGTTCACAGGAGTCATAGCCAGGTCCAGCCTCAAGACTGGCAAGCCATGTGGGGAGGAAGAGAGTGATCTGTGGTGACAAGAGAGTTTGCACATAGACAGGGATGGCAAAGGATGTAAAACCAGACACGACGAGCAACTTGAAGGACAAGCACTTTGCATTGAGGAGGGTGGGATGAAATACGTATAAACCAAGAGAACAGAAAGTACTGTCCAAAGTGCTATTCCCTCTACATTCAAAGGAGGAAGAAGGGCAAAAAAGACCTAGGAATTTAGTGACAATCCTCAGTCAACTTTCTCTTCTCCAGCTTTGCATAATCCACAACATCCTCAGTTTTGGATGATTTGCAACACCCTCAGTTTTTAGCTAGAGACCTGCCAGAAGGGAAGGTAATAAAGTCTGCTAGACAAAACCAGAGTATGTTGCTTATTAAACGAGAGAGGGTTTTTTTTATCTTTTCCATTGTTAAATCTGGGATTTCACCTGTGTTCTCAAACACAAACAAAGAAGTGGAAAATATTCTACAAATAAACGCAATAAGCTTCCACAGGTTAACATTGCTTGAGCTGCAGCTTGTAAGTTCACAAATGTAGGAGTATTGTGCATGAGCTAAAAATATTTAGAATTATAGTTTTCGAAACATCTCTTAGTTAGTGAAGGCTTCCTTTTACCACCTCCCCACTTCTCAAATTTCACAGGGTTTGAAAATTTTCTGTTGCATTCATTGCAATTCCAGATAGTGTTTCAAATTCCCCTTCCATCTAAGAATTCAATGGATTGTTTGTAGATCTTGATGACATAAGCACAAGGGCCCTCTCAGCTCTCTGAAGTGCCTGTTTTAGGCAGCCGGACTCGATGGCCAAATGGTCAGCAATGGTGAACTGGAGTACTCTCCATGGCTGCTAGAGAAATCCCAAATGGGACACCCCTAACTTCGTAATGAAACAATTCCTCTTCATGCTGTTTGAGTACAGTAATTATCCCATTGACCAGTTTAGAAGAGGCTTGACATTAAAACAGTGTCAGGAGAATGTGCATCATGTTATGGTAAATAAGCATAGTCCATATGTCTGAAAGCTGTTACCTCAGCCTTTTAGCAGACTCAGACAGAAATTTCTGTGTGTTTTGACATCTGGGTCCCAACCATAAAGTTTTCCAGCACAAGTACAATAATTATAACAATAAGAATACATTTTTCAGCTCATCTCCATTCCTTCTGTATATCCCACAGAGCAGAAAACCCTTCTTTCCACCATCTAGGCATTTCTCTAGTACAGGAAGGTCAGCAGCAGCCAGAGATGCCAGAGTAGCCAGCTGCTCTGTAGCCTCCCTCCCTGGGGCCTCAGTACTGGAGCCATTACCAACGGAACGGTGAGGGCTAATAAACCTTGATTTTGGCAAATAGCCCTGGGGCAGCCAGCTGGGATGGGTTCAATCATCGTGAGGTTCTTTTAAGATATTCTGGGACCTGTGCAGGGCAGTGCACAGAACTGGGTTAATGCTTCTGGCCCCCAATGACTCCTTCCATCTCTCCTGTCTCTCACAGCAAGGGGAAATGGATGCCTCAACTAATAATAAACCAGAGCTGAGCATGTGGAGAACACCAGGCCAAATGTAAAACAGCTGGGGCTCTCTGGCCAGCCATTAGCTTAGCTCAATCACAGCACTGCCTGGAGTCTTCTAGAAATTACGTAAAAATAAGATGAGTAAATAAGAAACTTTCAAATCAACCAGAAAAAAAAAATCTTGAAACATTTGTATAAAGCTCTTGTGTCTTGTCAAGGAATTTATTATGACATAACTTTTATTTCCTAACAGACACAAACCTCTCAGCATGTTTTTCAGCAAAAAAGGGACTAAAAAGATGAGAAATGCTTACAGGAGGAAGAAAGAATCTCTCTAAGAATACTTGCATCTCTCTACCTCCAAAATAGCTTAAAATATAGGCATTGCTCTTGGCTGTCTTTCATTGTGGGTAAAAAAAGGGTTGTATTTCACCTTAGAAAGTAGCAATCTTGACAACATTCTTACAATGTCATATTTCATTACTTAGTTTAACAGGGAAAAATCTTGTCTGAAAAGAAATCAGGAGGTTTTATAAATGAACAGCATACTAGAGGAAGCGGAGTGAGACACAGTGTGCACAGAATTAGCTCAACTTTTATTCCAGTTAAGGAAGAATCTAGGTTTTGTATCTCCTGTGCATAACACATTTTAATTTAGATTATATTAGTGGTTGTGTGCAAAACTTGTAACTTAAAATTCTCACTGCTAGAAAATTTCATCTGTAATTTCTGGCAGCCTGTACCAAAGGTTCAGCTGCTAATATTGCAGAGCAGTGAACTAAGTGCATAGCAATTTCACACTCACACACAATCAATCCCACCATTCAGAAATGAAATTGGCCTTCTTGGTATTTACAATTTACCATCAGAACACTCTACATTTTAAAATATTTTCAAGCAAGGTTTGCAAACATGAAGAGCAGAAGATACATTCATTATTTCAAGAAGTATCTGTTTTTTTACAAATGAAAGATAAAGCGAAATTATGTCAGGCAGACTTTCTTTCAAAATATAATTTTTCTTTACCCCATTTTTAGTGAAAATGCATTTCTTTGTAACAAGTGTGAGCTACAATATATTGCCCACATTAAGATGCTTCTTTTGCCTCAAAACAGACATTTCCACAGCTAGGGTTCTGCTTTATCAAAAAGCTTTTTTTTTCCAAGGGTTTGTATGTCAACAGTAAATGTAAGTTCCAAGATGAAAATTGGCAGAGTGTTGGTTGTCAGTTCAAGGATATATGATAATATATCTTAATAGATCTTTAGCATGTTTTTTCAAATATGAAAAAGAAACCCCAACCCAGACCTCCTTCACAGGCTTTGTTAAGCCTTGTTTTACAAGGTGTACAACTACAATCTCTAGTAGTGAGGTAATATAAAAATGACATAAAGGCACTTGCAGCATGCAAATGTGTTGGGGATAAAGGTGTAGTTCTATTTGAAATGCTATGTACAATAAATGCAGCATAATTGAGCAATGCTCAATAAATAGTGTGTAATTATTTAAGACTGAAAAAAATCTTTGCTAAAGTCTTTCCCAAGAGGCTGTCAAAGAAACTGTGCAGGCATAAAGTGAGAGACAAGGTCTTGTCATGATTGATACAGGTCAGAAGCTGGCCAAAGAGAAGGAAATTACAGAACAGGAACTAAAAAACGCTTTCCATATGAGATGAGTGGTGTGATTGGAGGTAATATTAATAATTGTATTGAAAAGAGAGAGAGTAATGTTACAGCAAAACATCCAATAGACATAGAACTAATTGCCTGAAAAAAAATATTTGTATATAAAAGGCATTTTAGAGGAACCAAAGACAAGGAAAACAGGAGGGCGCAAGGATGTCAGTGCTAACAAATCCCAAATGAGTCTCTTTGCAGAGGACAGGCTGAATGGCTTGTGCAGTAAAGACCTGGCAGTGTGGCACTGTGCATTGAAGGGGTCAGGGAAGCCAATTAAAGGTTAGCCTGGATAAGGGATAAGAGAAAAAAGTATGGGAAAATTACTGCAAGCCTCTTAGGAAAACCCAGACTCTCACCTGACATACCATGCTCTGTGTTACTCACTCCATCCTCTCCAAGGAATATAAAAGCACAGCAAAAACGGGACAATGAGTATCATCAGGAACATTATAAAGGACCTTAGAGGAATCATGGCTGAAAAGCCTTGCACTGCTCACTGGGGAGAAGAGGCAGTAGTGTAGGACCATTACAAAGCTCATGAATTTTATAGAGGGAGGTGGGCAGGTACTGTGGATTCTGTTACATGACACAAAACTAAGAAGCATTTAGTAAAATAACTAAAGAGGTTATAAATGAAGAACAGGTAGGTGGAAACACTTCCTAATTGCAACAAGAATTACTCCCATGGAACTACATGTTATGTAAAACTTAACTGAATGAAGATCTTATCAGAATTAAAATATAAAGAAAGAAAGAAATGCAGACAAAACCACACAGAGAAATACATCATACACCTTAGACAACAAAAGTGTTCAAAGTGATAGAACAGGAGGCAGGGTCATCTATTATTAAAATCGTCTGACACTTCCTATTAAAACACCCTGTTGTCAGTTGCTTTTGGCTTTGCCAATCATTAACAGTTTGGACTGAAATTTTACACATCGAATATCTGCCTGAGGCAGAAATACTCCGGAAAATTTTAGTCTGAACAATTCAACTGCTGCACAAATGGAGCCAGAGAAAAGTCCTTGTTTTTTTTTTTTTTTTCATTACTAAAAAAACCCCTGATGTTATGTCTCGGCAGCTGTAGCCCCTCCAGACTTCTGAGGGAGGATGTAATATTTCAGAATTGAAAAGCCTTTGCACTGGAACAGTAACATTTGCCATTCTCTTTAAACTCTACCTGAAAATTCAGGCAAATTATGCCTGTGAATAAAATTATATTCACTCATACTCTGAAAAATAAGTCTATTTTTGGCTTTAATAGCTGAAAACACAAAGCATTACGTCTTCCATGAATGTACTGGATCATGCTTGTACCTCTACTCAGCAAACAAGGAAAGAGTTAAAGCAGAAAGATCTCAGCTATTGTTACAATTTGAAATTATTTCTTTCAGCTTTTTATAACTTGAAACCTAAAGTTGCCTTCTACTTTCTTTGCCTTCAGTCTGCAAGGTTTCCAGCTTAGCTGGTGAGGGCAAATCTAACCTTGTGACACTTGCTAAGATCATAGTGGTTAAATCAGAAGATTGTCTGAGCAGCCTAAAAGCCTGTCAGGTCTGGAGCAGCTAATTGGGTCTTGCCTCATATATTCTGCCTGTGATTTTTTCCAACAACAGAACACAGAATACAACGCCAGCAAGTAGAATTTTCCCCAAGTCCTGCTATTCCTGTCTCTCTCCTTATTCATGGGAAAAAAATATCTTTCATGCCGATCCTAGGAGAGGTTTGCAAAGTTCTGAAAGTTTGGCTTTGTTCTCTTGCTGACCCTTTCATTTAAAACATCTCCACTCTGCAGAAGTTTTGAAAAGGACCCAACTTTTCAGACTACAGCAGGATAAATAATGACCAGGATGTATCTAGTCTGCTCTGAACCAGCTGTTTAGCGCCTCACCTAACACCAGTTTTACCAGGGAGGCAGAAAACAGCTTTTCAAGCAGTAAGTGAGGGCCAGGCAGATGATGGCAGCATTTTGTATACGCTTCAGGGCCAAAGAGAGAACGCGACAGAGCTGATGATATCACCTACCCTCCCTTGCCCTTCTCCCCATCAGAAGAGGCTCAGCTCTCCCTGTTCTTCTAAAATGGGCACAAGAAAAGGCATATAGGGAAAGAGTGGTGGGGGAGGAGAGAAGGGACAGTGACTGGCCATGCCATCAGCTTGGTTGGCTTGGGGTGGATGGCTTAAAATCTGGATTTGGCCCATGTGGTTTGGCTGGCAGAGTCAGTAGACTTGCTTGGGTTTTTCTCACACCAGCTGAACTGATTAGCTCTGCAGGTTATATTCTCAGCTGTACTACAGCTGTTTTACAGGGCAGCTTAGAGAAGAGGCTTTTAGCACCTGGGACTGCCAGTGACTGCTTTGTCCTTCACTTTGTGCTGAAGTGGCCGCAGGACAGTTTTGCGTTTTGTGGGGTTGTGGTGCTTAACAAAGGCTCCTAATGGGCCACGTGCCCTGTGCTCTGCTCTACGTAATGCCAGCTCTTAACCACCTTTGCCACGCCAGTCAGTTTTTGGCCTTTGACATTTTAGGCAGCTTTATAGCTTATTTGCACTGCTGAAATGGGACAGAAGGGGGAGGTTAAGAAAGGTCCTTTCTGAGCCTAGCATAAGGACTTTTAACTCAGATGATAAATTTGCTGTTCAGAGAGGTTTCCAACTGGCTCCTTTGGTCTCTGGGTTCCAGCACTGAGAGGATTTACGTTTCACAGCATGTACTGTAGTTCCAGGTATTTAAATCAAGAATGTACTTGTCTGAGCTTCACAGGAAAGTATACTACTTCAGATAGAATTATGGCCAGCATCTTTATGTTTTGTTGTCACTTAAACATTAAACAGCTCCATGCTGCCTTGTATAATTCTCAAAACAGTCAGGTTTCTCAGATTAAATGCCAGTCTCACATTATGAAACAAGTTGTGTTCCTGAGAACTAAATCACAAAATAACTATGGTACCAGGCCAGGAATTCACGCATAATAATTTTGCCCCCACCTTTTCCAACATTTCCAGATTATAGGTCTTATGTTATCATGAACAGTCATGGTCATGATACCCCTCCAAACACGAATTGACGTCATTCCAAATCACAGATGAGATACAGCCCATCCATCAAAAAAAATCCAATGTGGCAGAAGTAATGGAAAACCCTTCCCACTTTATCTGCCGCTTTATAAATCTGACTGCACTTGACTGAATGTTTTTCCCTAGGGCTTGTTAAATTTCAGCAGAATTCTCTGTCATGTTGTGAACTGAGTATGAAAAAGCAAAGTGACCAAACTGATACTCAGCAAAGCTAAAATGCATAGTAACACTGATTCTGAAGGTCAGCAAACCACAACTTATTAGAATGATTTTCTAAGAAAAAAAAAGGTAGGGGAAATTAAAAAAAAGCCTCTTCAGGAGAGAAAGAATCTCATAGATCTTAAAAAGAAAAGAAGAAAAAAAAGAGATGAAAAAGAGATGACTGATACAAGTAAAGACAAAAAGGTAAACCACCCAGCAACTTCTTCTTTGACATTCTCCTTCGATGGCAATCTACTGCAAAGCAGAATACTCTAAAATAAATATTTTGGACTGCACTTTGCATCCAGTTCTACCAGTATGACTCCACTGCTACTAGCAGGACTGTGCCAGGGTCCCAGGTGGCAAGGATGAAAACAGAAGCTCATTATGGAATAAGAAATGTAAGAACACTTTGGTGAGAGCACATTCCCTGCAGAGTGCCATGAAAGTAAAAAGAACATTTAAATAATACTGGCCCTTGATCCCCTTAAAAGCTGAAAGCACATTTATTCAGCTTGAATTCCAAAATCCCAGCCACGGTTTATAAAATATGCTTGATCCTTTTGTAAGACCCTTTGGTATTTTCTTTCAGAGAAAAGATCTCCAGATGTTATTTTTACAGTTCATCTTAAGTAAATGTGTGTGTTTAGCTAAACAGGCTTAAATGCAAGAGGTACCAAAGAGAACAGTGATGAAATGCTTGACTTGATTTATGGACCAACTGTCAAATGCTTGTTTAGAACATCTGGCTGGTGAGGTGATTTGAAAACTTTTTCTGTCAGTGAATATCAGCACAGTAGGCTCTTCTACCTTACAGACAGCTCTAAATTGTAAATGTAATTAGTGGAGAAGTGGCATCAGAGTGTACGTCTAAAGTCACATTCAGCTTATCCATGCTCACAGAACATTCATTCTACAACACTGCTAACATGTAATGTGCAATCATTTGCAACTTTTTAATTAACAAAATATACAAAACATCGGCTTCAGAACCTGAAAGTTGCTACCTACAAGCTGCACAGGCAAGTGCAGGTCTGTCTCACGACAGCCCTTCAAAGTAAGCTCATGGGCCTCCCTGACAACTTCTCCGCAGCCACCGTGGCCTGGATTTGGTAGCCCAGCTTTTTCCCACATGCCTGTACCTGTTCCCTTTGGCTTTGTCACACAGGTCCAGCAGGAGTCCTTGGGAGAGCGGAACCTCACCCATCCTCTGCCCACCTCTGTCTGTTTCTCAGCAGTTTCTGCAGTTTCCCATGAACACAACAGTTTGCAAGGGCATGCATGCCACAGCAACATTCCTAATTCAAAGGCTGATACAATCTAAACTCTACAAAGCAAGGCTGATCCCAAGAAAATTGAATTTTTCTCTCCGTCTTCCCCTGTTTTGCGACAACATGACAACTCAGAGATGACACAATCCAGGAACCCTTTCTGTAATTCAATTCTAGTTCTGAAGCAAAAATCTACTTTCATCTTGGGCCTAATCTAATATCGGAAAATGATGAGGTTTTTTGTGAGGGATTTCTTTGTTCCCCTAGAAAAAAAAGTAGCAGCTTTATTGTAGAAATCACTTTCAGTTGAAATGAAGATAACAACAATCTGGGCCCTCAGTATAGATTCAGAAAGATTCATATCACCCACATCGAAACCTCTAACCACAGCATCTCAGACAGGAGCCTTTAACCTCCTCATATGGAAAAGCTGGAAAAGGTGAAAAAGGTGAAGATTTCGTAGGTGATTTGTCCCACCTGCAGCAATTTCTGCATCCCCTGAAGGAGATTTTTTATCTCTTTTCAAAAGCTATGGCAGAAACCTACTGTCATCACAGGCCTTTCTTTGTCACTCCTGTTGTGCATCCTGTAACAGGAAGGCAGAACCATGTACTTCCTTGCTATAAAGAAACCGCTGGGAAATTACTGCAGTACCTTTTTAAACACCACCAACAAAAAAGAATTAAATCTCAAGCTCAGACTTGGTGGAAAAATTACTCTGAGCTAGAAAAGCAGCTTAGAACAGTCTGGTTTTGGTTAAGCCACATTAGAAGAGATGCGGTTATATTCTTGAGTGGTTCTGCATACAGGCAACAGCCAAGACACTGACAAGGATGAGATTTTCAGACATGTTAAAACATTGAAGAGCTTCATCACATGAAAATTTCACAAAAGCCATTGACTAGGAAACTGTTGCAAAAGGGACAAGATGAAAAATGTGTGATATTGAAATGGAACAGTAGTCCATTTTGAATAAGGCAAAAGGGATTTAGAAGATACGGAGCAGGGGAAGAGAAGCTGGGGCTTTTTTTTAGACATTGTGGTTATAAATGATAAGAAAAATAAGTACGGAAGTAGCATATTTGTTTCAATTTCCAAAGGTATTTGACAAGTTTCCATAGGAGAGATTAATGGCTAAGAGGCACAGAGCAAGAATAAAGAAATAAAGAACTCTTCTGTGTATAAAAACTAGCTCAAATTGTTGCTTTGCCCTTAGAAGATGGCTATGTCTCTTACACAAGGGATCTTTTCCTTACAGCCATAAATTGACCATTATCCTGTGGGTCTGGATTTGGAGAGCTACTTTAAGGATAATGTCACACATTTGTAATAGTATTTCTGTAGCTGTAATGGTCTAAAAGCAAAATCAGGACAAGGTTTATGGGTCAGTATAGTCAGAAAAAAGTGAGAAGTCGATGTTCAGGTTAGAGAAGCAGTGAACTTCCAAGTGAAGTACGAGTAGGGAGAACATCCTTTGAGTTTAATTAGATATGTTAAGCCAGAGAGACAAAAAAGCTGGTTGGCACCTGTAAAACAAAGGGAATATTAAAAGTGAAGTGGTGACACTGCGATTACTCTGTAAAGGAATAGATAGGTAAGCCTATGGCAGATAAAAAGATTAATAAAGGGGGGAAAATTATAGTGTACTGCAAAAACTACTCCTTCCTTTGAATTTTTTCACCTTTTTACAGTCTGCTATAATTAAAGTTTTAGTCCCCTGGTTGCCTCAGACAATCAGAAGGCTGGTGCATATTTTTCTAGCTACATGAGTTGGTCTAAGAAGCAATATAAGTTTTACCCACAAATCTTGTTTCATGCAAAAGGCACACAGGGGTAGTGCCTTCTCCTAGAATTGAGCACCACTTGCTTCCTGGCTCTGTGAGCAGATCTGTGTTGGAGGAGTCTACTCTGCCCATGCCTCTCTCTTCTCATCTTTGCACCCACAAAGGTTGATTTGTTATTGGCACAGCCTCTGAGGTCAGGGCAGCACAGGCTGTGAGTGGATCTGGGCTTTAAATCAAGGGGTTAATTATATGTGATGGAAAAGACTTTTTTTGTTTGCTTGTTTTCCAGGTTTTCTAATCTAAAAGATAGATGAAGCCTGGTCTTTTATGGTCAGATTCATTTTCCTTTATTTTACTAACACAAGGGAAAAAACATTACAACCTCTTATTCCTGCTGTTTCTGCAAACCTCTACAAATGGAATAGGGAAACTGGGTCCTATTCTGGCCTGTATTATTGATGGAGGGGCTCTCTCCACCTCACCCTGGGATCACTCTCTTCTCTATGTGTGGAGGGCTGTGAGCCCTCAAGGTAGGAGCCTTTTGCACTCCCCTGGAGGAGCCAGAGATAAGCAACCTTCCTCTGGGTCATGGTGACTTCCCAGCATGCCTTGTTTCTTCATGGTAATAGCCTGTACCCCGCTGGCTAATGGGTTTCCACCCCACCCCCTGTTTTTCCCATATAAACCCCTGCTTATACCCCTGACACCAGGGAGTTCTCGTCCCTGGCCTTCCCTTTGCAGGGTGGCTGGACAATAAAGGCTACCTCTGTGGAACTGCCACACGAGGCTCCTGTCACTCTGTCCCCGAGTTTGCCTTGGGTGATTTCACAAAGAGCTGAATCACAAGAGCTAGAATCACTTGTAGCTGAGAGATTGCTACACTTGCTGAAATCACCTGTCGCCCAGGGAGGCTGCCAGTGCCCCTGGAAGGGCTCTTCCCTGCGGAACGCTCTCTCTAGGAAGGTCGCGGCGTACCCGTGCTGACCAGCACCGGACCTCCGGTGACATATCTGAAGCTACAGGGAGGGTAGTCAAGGCTCCAACAACAATATTTGCCCAACAACATCTTAGTACTGTCTTTATCTGATGCCAGAGTGAAAAACAGGTTTGCTACCCTTTAAATCCCAAAATGAGTTTGCAGAGAGGGAAGAACTTGCAAACCTGTAAACTCTATTTTTGTGCAGCCATCAAGTAATGTGGACTTTCCTGATATTTTCAATCTATAACACAACTGTAAAAGAAAACTATGACAGATTGTCATCTTTTGATCATAAAAACATGATGAGGAATAAAAAAAGCCCCCTGGAGAACATTTTCAGTTCATTCTTACTATATACATATGTGGATGAGGCATTAAACAGAGTATCTCAAGGTTATAGATGAAACAAATCTTGGAAGCACAACAAATAATAGATCATATAATCAAGTCTAGCAAGATGCAGCTCTCACACGACACAGTCTACAGAGGCCAGATGCGATTCCGCATTGGAAAATGTAAAATAATTGAATAAGGCAAACAATCTAGAAAATATCTAAAAACCCAAACTGTCTTTGAATTCAAACAAGAAAATTAAGAAAAAATGCCACTAGATCCATAATCTGATGCCTGTTAGCATTAGGGAGAATTACGGTACCCAGGAAGAGTGGCTAGAACATGCAGATGTGTGATAATGTTTGTTACATGATCCTTAGAATAATGGAATCCCTCTACTACTACTTGAGGAAGCTGAGACCTTCACACCCATTAGTAGGCATCTGTAGCATTACAGAGATTGCATTCAAATCTATGACACTGCTTTGTTGATGGAAAAACAGAGATCGAGGCAATGAGAAAGCAGGGAGGTAGGAACACGACTGTCTGTTAAAGGAGCTGTGGTAAAAAAGCCCTCCACTGAGAACTCAGGGCCTCAAATCCCTGGATGAATAGTTGGAAGGATGGTTAGCTCTCATGTCCCCAATGAGCTCAGATGCTGAAGTAAACCACTGGAAGAGAGGCAGTCCCTAAGGGACACCAAATGTTGTATATGTGTCATTAGCTATCATCTGTCTCCTTAGCATCGCACCTTTACATTTTTAAGGCATAGACACCTGTAGAGACACATGCCACCCCATCAGGTGGTGCTGAGGTGATAGGGAAATATGTGCTGGGATCCTTGATTGAGATGTTTGCTTTGAAGGCCCTCCATTAGTAACTTCCATTAATATATAATAGCCCCCTTGCCTTTAACCTTTGTAATGATGGTTATGTTCAAGCCTGGTTCTGCAGAATGGGATGGTTTGGGTTTGCGTTATCTTAATTCCAGTTTAAATTCCACTCAAAAACAGCAACATAAAACAACAGAAATGTGCTCGGTTTTCTCTTTTTGAAGGGAAAACACGGGACACGTGTTCCAAACCACATTTAGATTTTAAAGTTCAGAATTAATACCCTGAATTGCAGCCAGAAATGATCTTAGTCTTGAGGTTGAAAGTCTTTAGTCTTGGGAGTTGACAAATCAGTCATGACAAGCCTGAGCCAGCTATGGTTTATTATAAAATCAAGCTTGATTCTCTACTTGAGGTAATTAGACAGACCAGAACAAAAGGACACAAAGTTAAAAGGCAACATATGTAGGAAAAACTGGAAGAGTAATCTTGCTTTACAGAGGCTGGTGAATAGCAAGAACAAACTTGTACGTGATTTTTTTCGTATACTAAATTCTAGCTAATAACATAAAGGGACCCACAATATTTATAAGTTAATTAAATCAGCTACTCAGCTTCTCAGCTGCAGATTCCTCTCATTCTCTGCTACCTGCACACAGTCCTGAAATCCAGGTGCAGCTTCTAAACTCTCTCTGTCCACAACCCATGGCCTTTCTCTAAGTCCTAGGAGGTTACAAAAGTATTAAAAACACAATGAAGAAAGAAAAGGATGCTGTGACATTTATTACATTAAAGGATAGCAGCACTGTGTTTAGGTTTAAACACATTTAGTGTGAATTAAAAGACAACAAAATCTAGTCACTCTTCTCTTTCTTGTCCTCTTGTTTTGGTGAATTTATTGCTATTTTTTAATGAATATTTAATTATGTTATGGTACTGCCTATTATAGCAGATAAAGTTTAGGACATTCTGCAATGTCTCAAAAATGCTTCAATCAAGCACACATAATTAAAGTACCAAAATTGTTATCAAAAGGTGCCAGAAAAGAAAGTTTCAATGACTTTTCCTGGAAAGATCTCAGTCATGCAAGTCCAAGTATAGATCAAGACCTGAAACAGAAGATTTCCAATAGAAGGGTTAAATACATTCGACAGATGCAGCTAAAAATAGGGTAAAACTTTAACACTGCAGTTGGTTATAATATTCCACATTTATTGCTAGGGAAATGAACCACTTGAAATACAATTGTGTCAGAAAGAAGAAAAAGTGTTGGAGAAGCATATAACTTGCCCTCTCCCTTCACTGCAGTCTGGACATGTCTTTTCTGAAACACAGCTTGTGCTACTAGATCTTTATGAAAAAGGTGACATTAAGCACATCTGCACCTTCTCCCATGGTACTTTCTTCTCTAAATGCTACCAAAGCTCTTTCCTTTCCATTTTCCAAATCCTTCTCTAAATATCACAGCAGCACAGTCAGAGAGGAAGAGAAGGCAGGAATTGTTTCTAATGTGCACAATAGTTTTCCTGTTCTTCAGTGCCTGAGTCAGAATATTAGATAAAAAGAGTTCAACTGCTTTTTCACTTAGCGCCATATTACTGCTGTGCCAAGATATCTATAAAAAAAGCTACATAATAGACAGGCAGCTCCATAATCACTGCTGCTTTTCATGCCAATCAGTATTATCCCATTGTTTCCATACAGTCCCTTACCTACCTGGTTTATCTAAGGGAAAGAAAACAGACCATATGCAATTTGGGGCAGGATTGACTCTTAAGTGTTCAGGCATTGTTTAACCTACTAGAGCTCTGTATCTCTAAGCCGTTCCTGAATGGAAGTAACAAATAATTACCAAATAATGTAGGCATCGTGGTCAGGAAGAGGAGATTGCTTATAAAGGAAAATCTGCTAGAGCCAAGCAAATAATTTTTTAGAAAAAGAAAAATTGGAATAAGAAATGTGCAAAACCAGGAAAGACAGATAAAGCTGTTCTTGTTCATGAACAGAGCTATTAAATTTCTGAAGCTACAGTAACAAAATATCTTTTATATTTGGACAGAATACTATCTAAATCTATGCTACAGCATATTAGAGCATATTGTATGTATTAAGTTTAATTATCTTTCACCTCCACGTCCACTAACAGAACTACTCCAGTGACCAGCTGCTTCCCATTACAGAAACATTACTCAGAGCTGCTGTCACGCACATCATTTGTCACCACCAGAGCATGGGAAGGTGTGGCAAATCCATTGTTTATCTGACTGAAGTCAACATTAATGAAGTATTCTGTTACAAACTCACTCATATGCCCAGGGATTTGGCTAACTGAAACCCAAATTTCTTCTTCAGTGCAAACCATCAAAAGACATTTTTCCACGCTGATTGGTTCTGCTCATATTTCACAGACAGGCTCCTGCCTTGAACTGAATGTGCATCTTCATGCACTTTTTGAGACCTAGTTCTCATGCAATAAGCAGAGGGCATTTGAAGCACAGGTGGCAGAAAGGAAAGAAAACCATGCTTATGTCCTTCTCCTCAAGGTAAGACAGAAATTAGGCTTCTTGTGCTTCGTCTCCAGGGGCAAGCTCTAAGCATCCACCTAACCCATAGGTTTGCCCTAGTCAGGCAAAAAGCAAGCCTGACTAGGGAAGAATAAATGATTTTATAGCCTTGATTTGGGGTGGCTGCCTGAGAATTCATTCATATTCAAGTCTTCCACTCCCAAGAAGTTTTGCTCTGGGACTGCCCCAGGCAGTGAGATCTGCATCCTCCTGAGGGCACTCTGCACGGACTGAGTCCTCTTGGGACTGCTGTGTCCATCCCCTGTGGACCATCTACAGAACCTGTAAACAGCTTTGGCCTAAGGGCTTCAGGTAGCATTGCCTTCCCTTTGTCGACTAGACACCACGACTGTGCTCAGCTGCTCACCTTCGAGCAGTCTGCCATTAATGAGGCTTTCTCACCCCTGAAAATACATGACCCGGTATTCATACATTGCCTTTGATTAGTTAAGACGGTCAGTCTGCTCTTTCTATGGACTTCTATCCACAATAACTCAATTTTTCCATCAGCATATGTCACCCAGGTTACACTGGACTCCCCATGTTGGCCAAGGAACCTGAGATCCTTGGAGGGGAAAGTTCTGGAGACAAAGCTGTACTCCAACAGAAGGAAACAGTCAGTAGCAAATGGTTCCCAACAGCCTCTTGGCCTACTTTACGCAGTGAGATGTTCATAATTACCCATGGGCTTTCTTGTCTACAACAAAAAAACACATGGAAAATAATGGGAATGGAAGCTTTCCAAAGCAAGATAAAAGATGGGGAAAACTTCTGCGAAAATAAAATACTTCCTTATGTTACTTTACTGGAACATCAAATAAGAACACGACAAACAGATTGTTGGTGGTATAATTACCAACAGTCAGGAATTAAAAAAAAAAAACCCAAATAAAATGCCAAAACATCCAAACAATATGGCTTGCATAATAAATTTACTCCAGTATTTTGAGACCATTAAGAAAAGTATGCCAAATAGTAATCAGTCTGTTTTCCTAAACTGTTAACTGGCTTGGATAGAAGCACAACAGCAGAAAGAGAGATACTATGTTCCTAAAAGGCTGTCCACTCCACATATAACACAAGCTTTGCACTTAGCAATTCCCTCTATGTGGCCCTGCTCACCTCTGAATCTTGTTTATTTGGGACATTGAGCCCTTCATACCGTGCTAAAAAGTACTATTTAACTTCAAGCACTGAGCAGATTTTAATCATTATCTTCATCCCTGGCCTCAATTAAGGTCTAATATAGAGGAGGCACTTGAATGACCTAAGAGGCACACTTAACCCTGATAGCATGTCAAAAGGCACTCAAGAGTTTCTGCCACATTTCCTCTGGCCGTCAAATCTTTCTCTCCTATTCTGTTGGAAACTGACTGTGTTTGTTCCTAGCACTTTAATGTCCCCTGGTGTGAAGTCTCCTTGAGTAACACTCACATGATAGAAAGTGTGATTAACTCTGCAGGCGCTTTTCAGGTCAATGAAAAAAACCTACTCGTTACACTAGTATATAATACTTCAGAGCTGTTCCCAGAGGTTCTGCATACTGGGATTCCCACAGTACCTATTCTCTTTCACCCTTGCTGTTCTCCTGTGTCTTGGTAATAAAAATACGTAGTTTTATCTGGGTATAAGTGCAACACTAATCCTTCAGAGTATGTTTCATACAACCATAATTATTCTGATTGGTCATTCAGATAATTTGAATGGTATATCTTTTCCTCTTGACTAAAATGTTTCTATAGTGAAGATGATAAGATAGAAAGGAACTAAAATAAAGGTAAGAATTTATTTTTTTTCAGAGAATACCTTACTACATTTCTTTTGCTTTGGAGGCCAACTTGTTAGCAAAACACAATGCATAAAACAGGTTGGGAAGCCATAAGAGCTGAAAAGATGCCTTCTGAAGATACCTTGTAACCTTGAGGGGGTTGAAAAACCTACGGAAAAATGTGGAATTAATTAAGACTTTTGATATCTTTTTTACTGCCAGATGTCAAGCCAGTGCAGCATTCAGAACAGGGGTAAAGACACTGAATACTACTGTGCTGTGGGGCTGCTGAACTCTTCAGGTCTTGTGGTCTGCTGATTTCACAGGCAGGGGAACCTGAGAGCGTGGAATGCCTCAGCCAGCTGCCTGTGCACACCAAATCTTACATCTGAAGCATGCTAAAATTCAGTCACAAATTATGGATGCTCAAGCATTTTTTTCCTCGAAGCAGTGACTATCTCATAGTACACGACTCACTTTAAAATTTTTGTGGATAGACTCTAATGAATTAGCAAGAGTTAAGTATTAATTACAGAAAAGGAAGATGTGTTTTGTTAGGCATTCTCTTGGATGATTCGTGTTATGGACTCATCAGCACATCGGATCAGTGCTGATGCTAAGCAATGGAGTGTAGAAAAAGGAAACTTTAATAGGTAACAGGATAGCATGGGTAGGGTGAAATGAGACTGCCAGATGGCTACCAGTGGCTCCAAGCCTTCAGTAATGGAGAGGCCACGGAAGAAGAGGTATACACATGAGAGTTGGCAGATTCCTCCAGCCAGCTGACTTCTTAAAGCCTTCAGCACTGTACAGTCTTTCTTTGGGGAGCTGCTGAATATAATCAAATATATCTTGATTTTGTGCTTGATTTGATTTTTCTTTATTAACGTTACAAAAATGGTACATAACCAGAACAGTGAGGGATATGTTTACAATTTAGTCAGCATATGAGGACCTGCAGTGAACAATAATTAATAAAGCATGCCTGGAATCTGAATATAGTGATTGCCTTTAGTTACAATCTGCATTCTGAAGAAAAAGAGAGCCTGAATATTACAACTCCAAACACTTGTAGGCCTTGAGCTAATAAAATTCTGGGAAGGACGTTTAACCTTGTGTCTTGAGATTTAGGAGTCTCTGGATCAAAATTTCACAAATGTTTCTGTTATCAAAAAGTACGTCTGGGGTTGCAGTTTCAGGATTCTAACTACTTACTGTAGCATGTATTGTTTCCAAAAGTGAAGTTTTCCTGAGTTTTGACTTGATTTGGATAGATAACTTCTAGTTTGGGGAACCTCATTCTATTTATTAATGATCAAGAGGAAAGCGCATCGGAGAGAGCAGTACTTCAGCACTGATTTGCCTTGTGAATCTCTCCCTGTGAAGTATCTGATACCCAACACTGTCAAAAGCACAATCCTGAGAGAGGCAACCTGATTGGAACTGACAGCTCCTATGTTCCACTGAAATCAGGTCAAAAGACAAGTGTGTGGGGAAAGCAGAGACAAATGGAAAAACAGAAAGGTTGATGTAAGTGTGTAATATTTCACAACCTCCAGTGTCTAAAAAATACATGCCTGAAGCCACAAAAATGGTGTTCTTTTCTATATCTTTTGGTAAGCAAGATGTTAGGTTTCAAAGGTTCCTAGTCTCTGATTTCACTATGATTTTGTACAAGTGGTCGAAGACTAACTTCAGGAAAAAAAAAAAGATTGAGTGTCACTGAAAATTTTAGTGTCTTGAGGCTGAGGCATGTTGGCCAGACTCCTATGGAACAATGTGCCTTAATAATTATTCTGCAAATAAGCAGAAGGCATCAGTTTTCAGGCATACCCTTGGCTTCCAGGCAGACCTGTAACTTTCATCTTGGATGTCTGCCCTTGTGGTTTGTTACTTTACTCTGTAAGAGCACAAATATGCGTCACAGGGCATGAGCTTAACATAAAGGCTAAATGAATTACCACTTGTGTACCACTCTTCAGGTTCATTTGTACTGGGGAACTTTTTGACATACACCATTTTTGACTCACAAATGTTTAGGTCATCTGGAGGAAAGTGCCTCAGAATTGCTTCATGTTTCTCAGAGCACTGGTTAATTAGTGAAAGGAGAACTGAACTGAACCAGAGAAGTAAATAATTTTCTCAGCAGAATATCTTCCTTTAGAAAACAGGTCACCTGATGGCATTTGCTGAAACAAATGAAAGCACAAGAACACTATATTCAGGAATGTCAAAATTGCCTTTAAAAAATACCAGTGCAGAAGCAAAATAAAACATTCTCAGTTGGCTTAGGTCACAGAGTATTTCTTCTAGTCCTAAAATCTAACAAAACAGCAAACTTGAATGTACTTGAAAGATGTGCTTGAATCAGAGTTGCTGAGTGCAAAAAGAGGATTTAGCTCTCAAAAAGATGAACTACAAACTAACCTTCCCCTCTCACCTGACCATTTTTCTCAAAGTCTCAAAGCATAGAAAACAGCGATTTTAAGGCCTGGATAATTCAAAAGCAGTTTAACAGATTTCCTCAATCTTTTCCAGATCTTTTTTTTTCTCTGGGCTAAAAGCAACCATGAGAAAACTCAGCCTAAAAAGTAAATTTTTTTAAAGAAATTATAACCTGCTGAGAGGGGAAATTTAGACTGAAAATACTTTTCAGCCATAACTATTCCACATCAATCTTTAACACTTTAACCAATGTATTATTAAACTACAGTTTATTGTATGAATTATGTATATATAATGTATAAATGCATATAGTATGTATATGTAATATACACTACACAGCAGCCAAATATACGGAAAAAAGTAAGCTTTCTGCATAACAATAAGCGTAAGCAAAATATATGTAGACACATGAGAGATATTATATAACTATTAACTGGAACTCATCTTTACAAATGAAAGGTTTTGACATTTGCCCTGATCAAAAACCCAATTTTACAGCACTGGGAGATAAGGAATTAAATTGAGTGCAGTTATCACCTAAACTGGTATTAAAAGGTTAGCAGTGCTTAAAATTGATTAGTTACCAAGATCAGACAGCCGTCATCCCAGGCTGTGAGAAGAGTATTGGCCAGATGTTGCAGAAGCTTTAGTTGTCATTTTAACAAACTCTCGAGCTAGACAAGAGCTTCACAGATTGCAAACTGGGGAGCATAACTGTTACAAGGCAGGCACCCCAGTGTGTTACACAGCAGCTAAGATAAGAACTGCTGGGAAAAAAAAGTCACGAGAAAAAGATGCTCACATGGACTCTATACATATGGGAACAAAAATCCCCTTCATAGCAATGAGGAACTGGTCAGTTTGGGGAAGGAAAGTCTATGAATGCATAAGTCCTTTGAGCACTGTTAGACCAGAGGACCAAGAAATATGTCAGGACACAGGTTAATACCATACACACCAGATTTCAGACTATGGCAGGTTATGTAAAGGTATCCATTAAAGATCACAGTCTCTCCAAGATTAATCTAAAGTACTCACTGCTTTTTCCACTAGCTGTCAACAAGGCTGGGAAAAAAAAACATAAAAAAGAATAACATAACATGTTAAAGATGGGCAAATAGTTCGCACTGTGACATGGTTGTGTCATTTTCATCTCAGAGAAACGTAATGGATGACAGTAGCAAAAGCAGTATGTGACTGCTGACAAAGCTGAGTTCATTACTAGGATTAATAGCAGAAAAAATGAAAAAAAGCCAGAAATGGCTAGGGACTAGTTAGATGTTTGGTTGAATATAATGATGCAAACCCTCACTGAACACAGATACAGTAAATATATTAGAGCAAATAAATCTGTGAGTATTTCCATGGCAAACTGAAGTTTTGCTATTATGGATCTGCCATAAAGAAAATGAATCAAAAGCTTATGAATCTTAAGGAAATATAATGAAGCGTCAAAGCACCTATTTACCTTGAAAATGCAAAGGAGTCTCAAACAAAGAAAAACAAAAGGAAAGAAAAGAAGTTATTCTGCACCTGTAGAGAAATCAGGCAGCACTTCAGTAATTAATATTTATTACTTATGGTACCTTTCATACATTGAAAATGCTGAACAAATATGAACTGACTTGTACAACATCTTTACAATACGTGATACACATAATTATGGAAATTACAGCAGAGGGCTGTCAATGGTATAAAATTCTGGAGATCCTCCCTTGTGGGCAAAAGCATTGCAACTGAGATGAGGCTGCCATGTAGGGATTGCGCAGCGCATCTGAGGACAAAATTTACACCGAAACGGAAGGGACAGAATAGAGCAAGACAAAAAGGCAGGCAAACCTCCACAGCATATGCAACCAAGATGCTTATAAATGAAAGCAGCAGAAGCTGATTTTGACTTGTGACGGTTTTCAGGTTGAAGGTAATCGCTTTCAAGTTGAGCACAACACCTGCAGGCAAATCCCCACCGGAAAACGAAAGAAGTTGTTTCCCCATCAGCAGATAGAATCATTAAATGTTCTGAGTTTGAAGGGACTCACAATGATCATCAAGTCCAGCTCCTAACTCCACATGGTACAAGTTAAAGCATGTATCCAAGAGTGTTGTCCAAATGCTTCTTGAACAACAGGACATGACCACTTCCCTGAGTAGCTTGTTCCAGTGCTTGACCACCCTCATAGAGAAGAACTTCTTTCTAATAAAAAATTGGAACATTCCTTGATGCAGCTTTAAGTCATTCCCTCACATCCTGTCACCAGACACCAGAGAGATCAGCATCACCCTCTGTATTCACCTTCATTAGGAAGCTGTAGACTGCAACTCCTCAGCCTCCTCTTTTCTAAGCTGAACAAACCTAGTATCCACAGCTGCTCCTCACAAGCCTTGCCCCTCTAGTCCCTTTCATCATCTTTGTTGCCTCCCCTTGAACACACTTTCGTATTTTTCATACAACTCTTACCACACACAGCTCTCAGGGTGAGGCTGCACCATAGCTGAGTAAAGCGGGATAAACACTTCTTTTCACTGGTTAGTTACATTGTGCCTAATGCAACCCACATTGTCCATTTTGGCCACCAGGACACCTTATTGACTGATACTGAGCTTCCCATGAACAAAACCCACCAGATTCTTTCAGCAGGGCTGCATTTCAGCCTATTCTCTCCCAGTCCACTCATACATCCAGGATTACATGGTCCCAGGTGCAGAATCTGGCATTTGTCCTGATTAAACATCATACAGCTGGTGATTGGCCAGCCTTGTAATCTATCCAGACTCCTTATTAGGCCAATCTACCCTCAACAGAATCAACAGCTTCTCTTTATTTACTATCATCAGTAAAGTTAGCATGGACTCAGCCCATGTGTCCAGGTCGTTGACAGAAGCATTGAAGTGAATTGGATCCCAAGGAGTGGATGGCTTTGCTTGTTTCTTTTAATCAGGAGCATGGGGTTAAAGTCAGAGATCACCAATCAGTTCACAGCCTCCACCAGCTCAACTCTCTGCTTGAGACTGATTCATTATAAATCAGCTTTCTTGCAGCTTAGTCTACCAGTCTGCAAAACAGGTAATTCGGAGCCAGATTGTCAGCTGTGAACTGGCACAGCTCCACTCAGTTCCCAATGTCAGGAGGGGGCATATTTGGACAAAATTAAGCATCAGGCATCCCTGGTGAGGCAAGCAGAGTGATTTACATCATGACCTGGCTCACTGCATCCACGTCTATGTGGACAGGCGCAGACGTGACAGGATGCTGCTCTGATACAGATATTACACAGCTGTTCTTAAGCTGAAGTGGCAGTGCAGCTTCCAGAGGGAATCTGTCATATGCCAAGCATGTGGCTTGTGTCTACAAGTCACCCACCCCTATAGAAATAATTCTTCTCTACATCACAGGAGCAAACAAGTTTTAATACTCCCAACTAATTCAGCCTCTACTGTTGACAATGAGGTCTGCCATGTCCAGTCTCGTCTGTAAAATATTGCTGGTTTCAAAATACTGTTTTTGTGGTTGTTAGAATAAGTGATTCCTTGCAACACTCTCCCAAACTATGATTGGGAAGTGAAATGACAAAATCTAACAAGAACAATCTCTTGACATTCAATTTATGGAACCAGTCAGAAAGTAAATAAGCACACACCTGACAGGAAAGCTTCACTTCACTAATATTAACTGAGCATATGAACTGTACAGGCTTCATGATTTTCTGCCCAATTAACATAATTCCAAAATCTCCAGTCAAGAGTTCTCAGCCCAGTGTATTCCTTGGCAGAACCTCAAGATATCCTGCTTGAACAGAGAAACAAAAGCACATGTTCCTCTTACATGACTTGCCTCCTGGTCTTGACCCAGCATAAGGACTGATGGTTTAGCTGTTCAATTTCCCCCAAGAGTTTTAGTTTTTCACAAGGTTAAAATATAATATGGATTATATACCTACTATAAGAAGAGACTAACACACAGTATGCAATATTAATCATAGGTGATGTTTTCAGAACATAAAAATATAATATCCTCAGAAAACATTCCATATATTTTTAAAAGGACACAAAGAATTCATGACTGGTGTAAGAGATGTTTTTTAAAAAAGAAAAATCTTACCTGTCACAAGCTGTTGTCCTGCTAGTCCCACTGGAACCATCCCCAGATTATTCATAGCTGTAGCCCAAGCCGTGGGATCAGTGACTGACATGTTAAGCTGTGTGGTATCTATAGCTATACTTCCCAAACCATCAGCTGCTGCAAGAAAATAAACATGCTGTAAGTAGAAAAGCCAATGCATCACAATTTTTAACCAAAACCTTCAGTGAAAATGAGGTCTCATAACCACTGTTTATTTTGGATTTGTTTTGTTTCTTAATTATGATTCACCTTTAGATCATAGTTCTTGGTATTGTATAAGAGAGCATAAAGACATTGGAAACATTCAACAGACATAAAATGACACAAGAAAAAGAGAAAACTATTTCACCTTGAGGATAGTCAAGCAGTGGAACAGGCTGTGCAGTCACCATGCCTGGCACCTTTCAAGACTCAACTTGATAAATCCCTGAACAGCTGGTCTGACCCTATCTCTGGCCCTGCTTTAAACAGGAGGTTGGATTGAAGACCTTCTGAGGCCTCTCCCAGCCTGAATGAATTGCCCTGCAACACTCTGGTATAACTTAATGATACATAAATAGTTGTGGAACTTGCCTGAAACCTGTGAGAACCAAACACACCCCAAGGAAAGACCTGTTTTCCATATGGTGCAATTTTTTATTTTGTAAAAGATTTAAGAATACATTATCCCCTAACTAAAAAGGATCAAACAAAATCCATTCACTACAGGAAATACCAAGTTTTGTTCTAAAACCAAAAGAGAAATACCATGAACATGGTCAAAATAGACTGAGCCCAGGTATGGATCTTCCTTCGATGGGGAAGTTAAGGGATGGTACCTTTCTGATACTGAAACACCAGACACAAGGTGTGATCACACATTTTTGCTTCTCCTCTCCCCAGTCACACCTGAAATCAGCTCTTTCCAGCTTTTTTCTTATGGTCTTTGCAGACCTGAGATATTTACCGGCAGCCATTGCTTTTCCCCAGATCCTTTTTCTTCTGTTAAACTTCTTCAGCTAGGAACAATCAGCTACTGTATTAGCAGCATCTTGAGATGTGGTTTCACCAAGCACAGGGCCCACACACAGCTCATTAGGCTCTGAAAGAGAAAAGATGGAAATCAACTACAAATGCCACAGTCAGAACACAACAACGGACCGACCGATCGCTTGGGAGGCGCTCGAAGCTCCTGCCCACTGCCTCCGGATCACCAGCCCCAGCCCCTGTGCACACATTTCGCAGCCTCCGTAGGGGCATTCCAGCAAATGCTCATCCTCGCCTGCTGAACAAACAGTACCACATATGAACCTGTCAGACCGCTGAAAAGCCCTTCACAAATTAGGTCTCATCAGTAGCTACACAGCCTCCTCGGCACGAAGGCATCAGCTGAAAGAACATATTAAGGGATGAATCTGATTTTTTTTTTATCTGTTAACAGATAAATAATAACATAATTAACTGATGTTGCAAGTTTCAAGGAAATAGTCATCTGCTCTGAGATGGAAAGGGAAAATAAAATAGTATGCAATGACTTACAGAATGGAGCCTGCAGAGATGTGGAAAAGAAAACCTAACATGAGGATGATGCCTGCTCCTTAACTAACACTGCACCCTTGCCTCACAGAGGTTAGTTAGCTCAAAGCAAAAGTGCAGTATCTCTTTCTAGCTAAAACACATTGCTCTCATCAGGTGTCTGTCAGACCGTGAATTTTACATAAGGGTGACTTCTTGTTGTTGCTGTCATTGTTCGGGAGGCTCACCACGTCAGCACATCGCTCATCGGAAAGGAGGCGGAACAGGTGACAGGTAAGAGGCGTGAGCAAAGTCTGTGAGCTCCCAGCACTTACAGCGGGGTCAGAAAATGCTGGGCTGAGGACGATCACATACACACATCCAAGTTAGTCTTTGTGCACCAGGTACATGGGACTGTGGGTGAAGGAGGGCCAAGTTAATTTTTTTTTGGCTGTCCAGTAGCATAAGGCATCTGATCCAGGGTGTTGGATACCAGAGGCCAGCAACTGATCAGGAGCTTAGAAGTGTTCAGGGAGGTCATAAGTGCTGTGCAGGTGTATTTTGGTGACTTGTTCAGCCCTAGAATAGCTGTGCTGACTTTTAAAAACTACTTGAAAGACCATAATTAAGAGGTTTCCAACATGCAAACCCTAAGGATTCACCTTTATAAAAGACACAATTAACATAATTACACTATATTTTAGCTTAGTACCTCCCACACTTCTCTTTTTTTCATTTGATGCGCATAAAGTACGAGCCAGAAAGTATTATGTTTTAGTTCCATGACACTGTACAGGTCATTGGAACATGACCAAATCAATGGCTGTAAAAGTGAAGAAAGAGTCAGGCTCAGACAATGCTCTACATTTTTTCATATGTTGTCATTTACAAATAACCAGTATACTACACTAAAAAGCATTTTGTTCAAATCTACAGTGGTTCTATTTAAAAGTCAATATTTATCAACCCTTAATATTTGAATTTGCAATTCCAATTCTTATTTGATCTCCACTATTCATTATACATATCATAAAATATTTTTATCATAAAATTAGCTTTTAAATAACATCTATAAACACCAAACATTGAATGGAAGTCCTCTGCAGGGAATGTGACTAACATAAGGCAAGGCAGCCAAGATTTATGTCAAGTTTTTAAAAACTGGGTGTCTCCTGTTCAGCTCTTTAAACTTGTACTTAGCCCTTTCCACTGAGGCTATAAACTCCTGACCACAAACATCTATTTTGAGGTTAGAGCTGGCTGAATTATTCCTTGTCAATAAGTTATTTCTCACACAGTACAGCCCTCCTTGCTCTCTATGAATCATTGCCAGATCAATCCCAATCTACAAATATATGCTCAATAGCCCGGATGAGAGTGGTTCACTTCTTCCCCTGACCAGCAGCCTTGTTGCCTTGATGAAGAAAGGAGCATTTAAAAACCAACGGTGATGAGATGCCTCTTCATACCTTGCCGTCTGCTACTTGCTTGTCCCCATAATGCATCACCACAACTAATGGGAAGGAAGGAGGTACTGCCCCATGGTTTTGGGGCAAAGGCATCTCAGATAGGCCTAGTAGGTAGAAAATGGGTGTTGGACTCTCTCTGCCATCCCCCTCACCCATGTTTTACTGCTTGGTGAAGTGTGTACCAGGTGACATACCCAGGTCTGCTGCTGAATGCTACACACTCTTCTGCCCAAACCCACACTGCAGTTGCACCAGTTCTGCCAGAAATGCAGGATCAGACACTGGGCCAGCCCAATGCACCTCAGCCTATCGAGAATGACATTTTGGTGTTTGCCTTCTGATGTACTGTTCACATATTTCCAACTCTGGCATACTTTCATGAATTATTTACAAGTATTTGTTAAAGTCCTTGCAGAGGAAGAAGAACATAACACTATGAATATGAAAGAAAGCATCAGTGGGTTAAATCGGTCAAACTCATGTTGTACTATACCACCAGATCTGCCCAATATGACATGGAAGTCTGCTCAAAACACACTGTCATAGCCCACCCTGGCTCTGGGCAGCATTGCTTTCTCTCTGACCATCAAGTCTACTGTTTTATCAAAAGTACCTGGATGCAGTGCAGGGTGAACCAGGGGAAAAGCCATTAAAGAGAACGTGAGAAGCCTAAAGTGGAACTAGTTCTATCTAACCAAGAACTGCTGCAGGCTATTTTGTCACTGGAAGAGAGCTGAATAACAAGCATAAACGAACCTATGAACACTGAATAATTTGCAGTAAGCTGTAGGCAGAACTAATGTTCCGTCCTGAAGGACACAGATTGTAGAAACTAGCTCTTTTAAAAAGAAAAATACTAATTGTGAACATCCCTTCTAGTGACAAGTCAGTGGTTACATTAACACAGAGCAACATAATATGGCTAAAATAGTCTCACAGGCATTTCGCACCTGATTTATACTCAAACATTACCTTTTGTTTAAAAATTTCGAAAAATTTGTATAGAGAAAGTTTCCTTAGTGCTTAAAATAAAATCAGCTTTGGGCAAATTTCAGCATTTCTTTGTATAGCTCAGACACTGCACTATTATACCCCTCATGGTTTGATACTGGACACTGGAAACAAAACAAGGAAAACAAACAAATACACTGTCTACATCATATAAAAAACAAGATCCTAAGTTTGATGAGGAATACATCTACTAGCAAAGATTTTTGCTTTCTTAATAATAAATCGAATCAGTGTTACTGGTTAAACTGGCAAGAAAGTGTAAGCTTATGCAAGGATCTTGTGTAACCTGAGCAGACATTAACCAACACCATTTCACTGGCATCACACCGTTAGAGAGCATTCCTGATTTACAATTCACTAATACTCCTCCGGGCATTAATGACCTGAAGATATATGTAAAAGAAATCTGTTTTTATAAACATTTGTGCATAGGAGTAGCTCTACTCCAGGGGAGTAACTTCAGAAGGAAATAAAGCTATAATCCTGATTTACAGGAGAGAATGCATAAAATATTCTGGGCCCTGCTATGCCTTGATGTTTGGGAGAGGCAGGGCCATTAATAAAAACTTTCTGATTTGAGAACTTCTGATTAACAAAATTTTGATGTCAAACATTTTGTAAAGCAATTTCATGTTATACTTTTTTGGGGGTCTCTCTTTTGGCAGACACAATGCAGGTACCAATCCTTGGATGGTGAATTGCAAGAGACATTTAGACTTCTCTCAGACAGGTTGTCAGGAAGATAAAGCACTCTCAAGTCCATACCAATGAGCACTTCTCAGTCATAGCAGTCATAGTAGACTGTACTTAGTGCACATATTTTATACCAGGCAATTAAATGCAGTTACCCAAATGAATACAGAAGTCGGTTATATATTGTGCATCAATTATCACAGGCAATGAATGCCATGAGACAAAGAAATTAACACAACATAAAACTAATTCAATAACAGCAGATTGTGAAGTTAAAACCCTACCCTTTAGATGTCCATAACACCACAATGAGTTACAACACAGACTGAAGCTGATTAAATGCACCACTGTAACGAGGCTCTGTGGAGTGCCTGGGTCAGCGGCCAGCTCTGGGATGCAAGGAGGAGGTTCTCTGCCGAACTCTGACACTGACCTGCTGAGTGACCTTCAGTCATTGCAGCTCTTTGTCTAATTTTTGTGATCGCTAAATCCTTCAAGGAAAAGACTGATGGCATCAACCTTTTGTAACCTGGGAGTACAAGTCACTAAGTCATTAAATGCTGTTGGTGCTGATTCTTGAAGAAACACAGATGGGAAGGAGCAATTTGGAATCTTGTGAACTGTTACATCTAGGTGAGTTTTCCAGTTCTTTAAAGAATGGCAATTTCAAAGTGTTTGTTACTGCTCACTGTGATTCACAGGACAGTGGTCATCAGGTTGGTCACACTCCACCTGACCTGCCAAAGCACAGGTCATTTATCAGGCTCCCTCCAGATGTCTTCTAAAATAGATCAAGCATTTTGTACTGGTTCTTCCCAGTGTTTTTGTTTCTCCAACTGCATACAGGACCCCCAGGAAAGAAGGGAGAAATAGAAAGAAAAGCTAGACAAGGATGTGCTGTAAGTCACTGTTCATTTCTTTCCGACCATCTTACGACGAAGAAGAAAGATGGGGGTAGCAACAATGAAAACTATATTTTTGTGCCATAGCTATCATACCCGGGCTACATGAAAAAAAGAGCATCTCCAATGTGATTCCAAAGATGGCTTTAAAAATATTTTTGATAGTATTGCATATGCAGTGTTACAAGAAGAGGTACTGTTTTGCATGGTTAATGGTATGCTAACACCTAGAAAACCTCACCTAAATTTGGAAATTCAAAACAAATTGAAGGAAAACATTTCTTGGAGGAGGCCTTTGAAAGCAAATATTAATTCTGCAGGAACCAGCACTTTCCTTAAGAAAACAGCTTCATTAGGCACAAGCTAGGGAAGATAAGCTCCTTTAGAGCCTAAATGGGAGCTTTGGTTATGTGCTCACTCATATAATCTTTCAAATTTTTTGTCTTGTGAATGATTTAGAACAGCTTTGTTCATTCTATATTATGCCACTAAAAACCTACAGTGTCATCTTATAAACTCATAAAATATGTGCTGCTGCATAAAGACCTTTCACTTTTAATTATGTACACTGAATATGTAGGTTTTATTATGATTGCAAGAGATCCTCTCCACCAATTTTCACTGAAAAACAGTTAATGAGTAAATCATGTCTATACTGATAGGACTAAGACAACTTAGAGAAAAATCACAATATATTTACAATTTCTCTCTATATTCAACAAAGGTAATTTTTACAAAACATATTTTCTGGAAGAACTACTCATTTGAGATGCTGCATTACTTAAATCTGCTGTCCCAGCACTTCTCAAAGATAACACATAGTAAGCACAAAGGCCAGACTTCCCTTGGAAAGCAGAATACCGAAAGATTGCAACAGAGAAAGAAAAATAAAACAAAGGTCTCCGAGATAAACAGGTATCCTCTTGCGATGCTCCTTGAAAGGTCACTCGGTAATATTTCATGCTAAATTCTGGGCTTCACTGGCATCTCAGAGCAAAGTCTTAACAGGTTACAAATGTGCTTTTTGTTTTGCCTGTATTTTGGCAGCTGCAGTCTGATTATGCTGAAGTCTATAAATAACAGAATCTGGAGGCACATTAAGCAAAACATTATAGAAGTCCAGCTTACTTACTGAAAAAGCATATGCAGTTCCAAAATAATCTGGAACAGAAAAAAAAAAAAAAAAAAGCTGTGTTGCTGGCTAGCAATGCAGCATAGCCTTGATAAAAACAGGTCTGATTATTCCTTGAACATAAAACACTGTTGTGAATTGATGATTGCATCTCTGTTTTTCAACCTGCCAAGATGGCTCGCAATTGTGACTCACTTGCTTCCCATTTAAAAGAACAGCGACTTACTAACTAAATTAGGACAAACCTTTCTTTAAATGCTGCATTTTAGCTTCATTTATATTTAATGACAACAAAATATTCTGAAATATTTTCATTATTTACAGCAGTATTTTAATAGCAAGCCTTTTATCACACTACTTTCTACTAAAGGTCAGTGACTGCTTTAGAAACATGATATCCCACACCACTGCATTTCAGACAAAAGAGGATGCATCCAAAGTAGATTTTGAACAAACACACTTCAGCAACTTCATTGAAAAGCTGAATACTGAAATGAGAGGTGTTGGAATGCCTTCTTGATGCCATAAAGTACCTGGGGCAGTCATTATATATGGGCTATACAAGCTATTTCTTATTTTTTGAGGCTTGAGAGAATACCTATATAAACGCACCACACTTATCAAATATCTTCTCTCATTCACTGTATCATACACAATGTTCTTGCTTCATGTTTACTAAACCTACATTAAGTAGCTGAAATACAAAGGGTTGTTTGGTTGAGTTTTTTTAAAGAAAAAACTAAGACAAAAGGGGGAAAAAAGAGACCAAAGCAATCTGGGATACACTTCCAGAAAGAGTATTTTAGCTTCCTGGCTAACCTAAAGTGAAACCACTCCCATGCGGCCTCCTGAAAAAATGAACAGCTTGACAGGTAAGCCCTGTCTGTGGCAGAGCCCCAGGGACTCTATCATACAGATCATCAGAAGCAGGGGTGCCTTGCTATTGAATTTCCGAATGAACACAGACTTCTGTCTCCTTGTCCCAGAAGACCAGGATACAGTTGAGTTTCACATGGTAACATTATGTATGGAAAATCTATCTTAAGTAACTTTTTAGAAGTTTCTAAAATGCATTCATTATCATTTTTGTTCTCCTTAAAAGTCTGTATAATTGAACTCCTGGAGTTAAAGCAGCCTGTCTTTTCAGGCAGACATTCATGGGGGTAAAAAAAACATTCATGGGGGAAAAAACCCTCAAACCTGTCAATCAAACAATTTTCATATTTTTAAAATACACTTTTATCATTGGATCAAATTATGGCAAGAAGTGACATCTAAGTGTCCTTGGTTAAGTGAAAGGGTGATTTGGAGAGCACATTTTTTCAGAATATTAAAGCAACCTAAAGACATATTGATCAAAATTTTATGCAATACCATCAAGTATTCTCTCAGTGATGGCTGTTAAGTGAAAATCCGGAAAAGAGATTTAGGCTTGTTTTGTTTGTTTTAATTCAAGGTTTCTGGTGATAAATTTTGCTTAAGAGAAAAACTCACTATCTCTTCTATCAACTTACATCTGTCCTCATTCTGAAAGCTGCGATCCCCTTTTAGCACATCACACTCAGGATATTTTCTCCAGCTACAAGCTCTTAATTGCCAGTGTGCTCCCTGGGCTCATTTATCTTGCAATCCTTCCATCCCTCTTAGTATACCTCCTGTTCTCCATTTACCTCATAATACTCTTTCTTGTTGTTCTTTGCATTGTTTTGTTTCCATCCATTGACTCCACACTCCCCCTACAACGTAGGCACACAGATTTCTTGCCGTAATCTGCCATAGGCCATTCTCTCACCCAAATGTCTCTTCACAGCCAAGACATTCCTGTTTGTTACACTGTGCTGTTTTATTAGGGAAGGGAGGGATTCACCTCACCTGACTTCTGCCAATGCAGACACCTATGCTTGAGCTTTCCTGCTGTTGTCCTTGCCAGTGGGGAGAACCAGATACTTCTGCCAGTCTGTTTCAGACAACTACCTTGCCCAAGCAGTGAAGCTCACCTTGGAGGTGCACATCTCACTCCCCTGGCTGGAAGTCTACCCTGCAGTTTTGGATATGAACATCTGTTTTGTCAGACACCCATGGGATGAGATGAGCTGGGCTGAGAAAACTGTGCCTTGGGAGCTCAATTGTCACTTTCTTACCTGCACACCATATGAACCCCAGCAAGACATTCAGTCCTGAGGGACTTGGCTCCCACTTCTGTCCTTTGCCTGATAACTCTGGCACAGTGAGCTGCGGGAGAACAGAAAGCACGACTCGGCTTGCAGTAACTCATGAGAATGTCCCCAGACATAGATACATACAAACTGTAAGGCAGAGAGAGATGGTTTGCTTTCTGATTATTTTTCTGCCCATCCCCAGTGAATATGCCAACATATAACTATTAGTGTTTGACAGCAGGAGCTGCCCACTCGACATTTCCAACAACTGTGATGCCCTACATCTGCCTTTTCTCTGGGGAAAAAATTAATCCTGGACCTTTTCTTCCTACTTCCAAATGACGAATCTATCTCCTCAGCCCCATTTCTTTACCAGACACTTAACTTCCTTGCTCCTTGCAATTCCCATTTTAAAGGTCAGTGTAAATCACACACACTCCTTGGCTACCACAGTCCCCTGTTTCTGCCCACCAGACTTGCCAAGGCTGCTCCTGGCTTTCTTCATCATTCCTGCCATATTTGGGGACTGTATCTGTTTTTGAACCGGAAATGAGAACAGCTGCAGGGAGTTTACCTCTGTCCTTTCTGATTTCTGAGGTTGTTAGCTGTACATAAATGAGGGAAACAATGAACATTTTCCACCTCTCACAGGATGGAGCAGAGCTTCCAGGGTCGTTGTGCTCCTGCATACCCATTAGCTTTCCTTAGAGGTTGAATTAAGTTGCTAAGCAGAGCCAGGAATTTTGCCTGTTTTCTAAACAGTTGTTTATGGGATCACTAGTAAGTTACATAAATTTAGCATTAGCACATACTCTGTGGGCATTGAGGGAAAAGCAACCCCACAGTTAACATGAGGTCAGATCAGGAGAACAGCAGCTACTATGTGTGCATCAGCAACATATGTGTGGATCAGGCAACAAAAATTATTTTGATGCTTCTGCCTTGTAACTAGCTGTCAGGGCATCAGGACAGAGGAGGCTAGAGCTGCAGATCATGGTGAATATAATGATGCTAAAAGCCCTCCTTCCCTCCAGGTGGTTCTGCTGTACCTTTACCCAGACAACAATCCTTCCTTTCCCCTTTCCCTGAAATGTCTTCCTGTATGCGCATTTCTTTCCTTCAATTTCAGTTATAATTCTTCAGGGCAGGAAATCATGTGGATTTTCCCTCAGGCAGGGCTAAAACCTACTGGAAATGTGGTGTTTCTTGTGCTGTAATTGAACTGATGCTGGCTTTAGCCAGGAGCCCCCCAGACAGGGATGTCAGCGAGGCAGCACTGCTCTAAGACACAGAGACAAGGCCACCCCCTTGGCAGGCTTCTGCATAGCACCTTGTGCAGCCAGGCTTTCACCCCATTTGAAGCTTTTAAGGTGCCACTGTGTTGTAAAACTAGGAATAATGATGATCATAGCACCCTCCTCTCTCCTCATGCAGCCCCTCCATGTCTTTCACATAGTTAATAATCCTCTCACCCACCATTTTCCAAAGTGTGGTACTTTTGCTTCTCTTTTCTTACCTGAATTATAAGCTCTTCAGGGCAGAGAATTTGCCTTTATCTATGTTGGTAAAGTACAACATCAATTTACTGCATTATATGAATATTTTCTAAAAACAAGGGCAATAACAAGAATAATGTATTTACCATAATACAGCATATCTAGCCTTCAAGATATAATCAGAAACAACCCAAAGTCAACTACAAGATTTGCAGAACCTTTAACCATGAAGCAGAAGCCATGAAGCCACTTCGTGAAACTTTGGTAAATTAGTTACTTTTATTCATAAATAGCACTAAAGATCCTTGCAAATTGACTCTCTGGAAAATATAAAGCAGAACATAACCAGTGTAAACCAGCAGAGCACTGCTTCACATGTGTATTATAAGGGTCACAAATGGCCTCCTAGTTACTTTTTAAACAAATGCAATGTTAATACTTTCACTGCAACATTATGAATAAAGCATTTGGCCTGTAGCTATGAATATGGTATCTGATGGCTTTTAACTTGTTTGTTTATATTGTCATCCAGAAAATTTATGTACCATGCTCTCTTGGACTCAATCTTGACTTCAATCCTTGAATGTGCAGAGGACATAGCCCATGTAGAGGGCTCTGGGGTGCAGCAATTTCCATCAGCTTCCCCAATGTAGCTTGATGGCCACCACTCACTACCCTCCCTACAGCAGCACAGAGCTCTTCTGGCACACAGGAGGAGAACAGGGTGCCAGGGTCAGTCTCCAGGCCTTTTTGGCACCATCTCTGCTCATGGTGTTAATGGTTTCTTTGTTCTTTAAAGCTCTCAGGTATCAAATTAATCAAAATAATGGTGACGATGCAAGAGATTAAACTGACAGGAGTATGAACTGCCCTTGTTTATCCAGGTGATACTACAGGAAGTGCAAAGCAGATACATGTAGAGGACAAAGACCTGTCCTTTGAATTTACAGTCTGAATAGAAAACACTTTGTGAGACCACTATATTTCTGTCTAAAATATATGGTTTAATTTAGGAGTGCCCAAGTGACACTAGCAGCCTCTGATATATAAGTGGTCAGGTTAAATGACCTCTATGTACTTTCTTGCCTGAAGCTCAGAGCAACAGCAAGGGCAGCATTTTGAATGGGTCCCATTTGTTATTCTTTTAATTGCCTACTAATATTTCTTTCAGTAGGAAAGACTTAACAGAGCCCTTCTGCCTTCAAATGTCTTCCAAACTATCCAAATTGCAATTCAGCCAAAACAAATATGGGGTCTTCAGTTCTCTAGAAATGAAAAAAACACTTGACAGGGATCCAGGAGGTTCCTGTTCCTCATACAGCTCTGCCACACACTTTCGGCAAGTAATTTAAAACATCTATACCTTGATCTCCCATCCATGAAATGGTGTAATTATACTTTCTTTATCCCAGACTTTATTAATCTTGCCTAGTCAGGCTGTTCTGTGCTTATGGGGTATGTCCAGCATCACAGGAGAATGACCCGGGCGTGCAGATAACACAGGATTGCTTTAGGTCGAGGAATATTTTTTCCCCATAAAAATCAAAACTAAAGCAGAGAGGAATAAACAAAACAAACAAAAATTCAATTCTCATAATTTCCTATGGAATCACTGTTTATCTGAATGTGGAGAAAATAGCAAGTTTCCTTTAAAAGCACTTGCAATGAAATTCACACTCTGTCAGGTGTAAATTACAGCCTGCATCTCATCTTGTTCTATCTACAGCTCCTTTCATAGTCATGCATAACACCAGTGTACAAAAATATTTCCTGCATGTGATCAAGCAAGTGTGGGCACATAAGATACAAGCAAAATATGAGACTTAAAAAAAAAAAGTTTACTGGTATCTTAAAAGAAAACTAAAAGTTTGTAATAATGCCATTTCTCAATCAGATAAGGTGAATTACAATTGTGCTTGGGAACACAATTCAAATAAATCTAAGAAATATTTTCTTTAAGGAGTTGCAGAGAACTGAGGTAGCTAAAAATAAATGACAGAAAGAAATAACAACCCCAGGAATATGATTATATTGTGCAACCACAGATACAGTAGATCACTTAAATTAAGTCCTGATCATAATAGAGTTGCTCAGTGGAATAGCATGGGAAACAGGCTTTTCATCTTTTTTTTTTCCCCAGTGTTTTATGCAAGATCTTCTGATTGCATATGCTTTACGACATCTAATAGATTACTTCAGGCAAATGTGTACACACCATAGTAAACTCTGCAGACAACTGATTTCATCTATGCTCATCTTTGAAACAGTGAACTCCTCCCTGAGTCCCATGCGTTGGTGACACTGTGAAGTGCATCACTGGCACACACTGAAGCATCACTGACTTTGGGAGGAGTTGCCAGATGGAGTTGTAGCACACTGTTGTGTTATTTCAGGGTCCATATTTCAGGGTACTGACAAGATGTCAGAAATGGGTAGAAATTCAGTGTTGTTAATCTTCTTTAGGACAACTGTGGCTAGGGGCAAGGAAGAAGCATATTTAGTTTAATTACAGGGCCAGAAATGCCTGAGCTAGGAATTTCTCTCTTTAAAGCTGGCAATTTCCTTTCATTCAGGAATAGTTAAAAAGTCTTAATTGTTAAGCTATCTATACAAAGACTATATCTCAGGTTTACTACTGATTAGGTCTCTAAATGTTTATCAGTTGGTGAAGACTTGGTATCTGCCACAGTGCAGAGAGAGAAGCAATAATTTTCTAGATGACAAAACCTTTGTGGAGCACTAAAATTAAAAATTTGCTTGTTCAAATAGAGCATGAACAAAACAGCTTTGCATGATTTCTCAGTGAATGAAAAGAGATGCCATACCAGCTATGAATGGCTACAGAACTTCTGAAGATTGCAGACAAGCTACCCGACTTACCTGTCCTGTCTGGCACAGGTTTTTGTACTTTACAGGATAAGGCAATCAAGCTTTGACCCTTAGCTTCCTCATAATCAACATTTGCACCAGTAAATTCAGTTTAACTGGAATTCATTCATGTTTTTAAGGAGAGTTTAATGATGGAAAGACTCATGCTTCATCTCATCTCAGTGGTACTAAGATTCACGTATGCAGATCCATCCCTGAGAATGGCCTGGCCTCTGTTATCATTAATCGAAGCATATTAAGAGACTTAGCAGAAAAGAAAAATCCAAATATGAAATGTCAAGAGACAGATCCATCTAGTTGCATATCCTGTAGTTAAAATATACCTTAATTACAGTTAATTAGGAGATATTGTTTCTGCCGGAAGATCATCTGACATAGTTTCTGTTGGTGATTAAACAGAGTTCAATACATTTGTTGGATGTGGGACCTGTTTATTGTGTCTGTACAGTCCTATCTAGAGCATCATTCCTGCTACATAGCAAAACAAAAGAAAGTCAAAGGTCAAAAACATTTCCCTTGCCTCGTGATGTTTTAATATTCCCTGTTGCCTTCTTAAATTTTCTGCTGCTGGCCCCTTAGGACTCTAGCACATAATGCTGCTCCCACTGAGGAGGGATACAGAGGCTTCTCACTGGGCTTCAACTGAGCCACATCAGATTCTAAATGAACAGCAGATATAGCAGAAGGCTGAGGGAAGACAAGTACTACAGGAATTGACCTCTGTGGAAGAACAGTGAAGTCAGACAGAGAATCAATGAAGGCTTCAGTGCCATTTGTGAAAGAGTAATCTTTGATTTATTGGAGGAGTGCTATTATCTGGAATCCTTTCCTCATAGAGTGTAAAATACACAAATTAGAAACTCAGGCTGAAGGCATGAGCTCAGCTTCTGCTGGTGTCACTACAGTTTGCTCACACTCATTGATCTATGGCTATATATGACCCTGAAATATATTTTGCTGGGCTGCCTGAGATCTTGGCTCATGCTTAGAATAGAAATGACAGGATTGGTTTTATCGCTGAAAAGTAAGCAGTGCATATCTTCTGCCTAAAAAGTAACCAAATTAACATTTGTGAAGCAATCTTTTTTTCTCAGTTACAAAAAAAAAAAAAAAAAAAAGGAACAAAGCAGCATAATTGTCTAGATTACTTGTACTAGGAAAAGTCTCGGTTTTCACCAACTCTGTGCACACTGGTTTCCTAAATGCTTGTTTACTCTGAACTGCAGCAATTGTGATAAATCATTTGCTATTTACTCTTCAGTACAACCACATGCTTTGGGCAAAGATTTTTTTTGCTCATTATTTATTTATTTTTAAAAGCAAAACCACTCTTTTAACACATTTTTCCATTCCCAGTGATGGATTTTATCTTTGATATGTGATCCAGTTATTTAACTACCTCTCACTACATCTCCCATGAATTGTTTATACAGCAACTTGGCAGCATAATTTGCATATCACAGGAAAGATCCCATTACATGCTCCCAGAGGTGCGGTTTCACTAGCTCTATCACTTTCTGCCACCTATGCACATCCCAGAAGCTGAGTGTCTGGTTAATCCAGAAAGGCATTTCTTGGCTGCCAATAGTAATTAAACATTAATGGTGCGGTTACAACATTTTCAGCCACTCAGAACTTATCTCCCCATCGTCTTAGACAAATATAATACCCAAAAAGATATTTATGTTTTCATACAAATTTTTCTGCCACAGGAAAATCACAGACCTTTACCTTTAATGCATTCTGTTCAGCTCTTGCTGACTTGACCTGAAATAATTAGACATGGAACAAATGCACAAAGAAAAAAAGTTGGAAAGAAGGGAAACATGCTTAGAAGTGGAATAACTGAACAGAAGACACGGAGCTGGAAATGGTATTTGCTCTCCAGACTCTTATTTGGTGACTGAATGGGACAATGGCTCTAACTGTAGGCTTCATGGTGATGAAAAGCCCATGTTTGGGTGTATTCCAGATTATTCTTCACCCATTGTATGAAACATTAAAAAATGACAGCAGCATAACTTTCACTGCGAGGAGCACTTACTCCAAGAGCACTCTAGAACATCAAAGCATACAATCACTAGGAATCAGGGCACAGGAATTAAAGGGAAGGCAGAACCACACCACAGTCAACCACCAACAAATTTCCTTGCACAAAGCACTGCTGCCTCCAGATGTTTTCCCAATAAGAAGACAAACAGTACTGTGCCTTTAAACAGAGTTTTCCAAGATACACGTGGAGAGAACAAATGTTGCAAGTACCAAATCTTGTTACCTTTGATTTTCCCTCTGTAAATCCACCTTGCAGTGAAAGACTAGGCACATGAAATTTCAGAAATGCAAACTCTATTTGGGTGGAATTTGGACTCTGAGATCTAGAGTAGAATTATTAACAAAAAGAGCCTTTTCAGAAAGTGCCTCACACAAACCTAGTAACACCCCTCCAGTTGCATTCAGTGCAATAGCCAACCCAGCATCTTTCTCTCTAGCGATATAAAAAACCCACAAAATCCTCAACACCATAGAAGGCTTGAAGAGAGAGAAAGGGTTGATTCACTGACAAAACTAATGGGCTATTGAGTCAGTAGCCTTTGAGTCACAAAGTCAACCTCGGTGAACATTGATTGAAACTGGTCATATCCCATAGCCCAAGATTACATTATATAGTGCAATAGCCAGCAGTCACAGTGACAGAGGAAAAGGCAGATTAAGCACAGCTGTCCTCTCAAGTCCAAGTACAGCGTGGTGGGCAGGAAGGAAAATCAGAGCTGTTCCTGCCTGTTTAAAAGAGAGCATTTAGTTTTTGAGCCTGTCAGCATGATTCTTTTTGAACGCATTATGTTCACTGACATGCCACCCTGACATTTTTTTTAGTAATACAAAAAAACCCAAAGCCTAAAACAAGAGGTAAGGTTGTAAAATCAAATATGATGTTTTCTGCATGTTAAAAGAAGTATTGCTTCCACAGATACCTGGTAGCTCAAACAGCTCCAGCGCAGTGCCAGTACATGAAAACCAAAAAACTGACCTGGGTTTCACGGTTCAAGTGTGCCGTGGCAGGAATCCCGGCACAACTTCCAAATTCAAAGCTTGAATAAATACAGTTGTAGTTTCTTGAAGTGGATGCTGTTAATGCAATCTGAAAAGGGTGAGAGAAAGGGCATACTCCTGAAACCTATGTTTCTTAGGTGGAAATTCTGCCTGGAGAAGCCCAGCTCGTGACTGTTTGCTATTAAGACTGTACAGGAGAGAGGGAGCGTCTTTGAGTTCACATACTCAACGCTCAGAGGTGTGTCTGCGGAGTGGCAGGAAATAAACAACAGTGAGGAGGGGTTAACCAGAGACCTGCTGGCTAAAATCTATATGCCTGGAAACAGAAGGAAGAGGGCTGCAAGGTCAGATATAGTTCAATTGTTTCTAATAGGGGGATCTGCCACAGAGCTACCAGGCACAGACACAGACACCTATCAAAGTCTGTACCCGTTTTCCATCTCTTCCTAAACCCAAAACAGCAGTTGTGCATCAGGTCGTGTCAGTTTTTCTGAACTGATCGAGAATGTCCTCCTAATTCCCAAATAGTGTCACTAGAAACCCATACAGTAAACAGAAGGAGAGGACAGAGAGATCAAATAAGCCACCTATTGCATGGTTCTCTATCACATCTAAAACTCCTCAATCACACCCTAAGATGTGTTCTCCGACTTATTTCCCAAGACAGCTGTGTGCCTTATGAAATAATGCCCCCATTCTGCCATAACTGCATCAAGGGAACATCCACACAGATGGTCAGATGCAAGTAAAAATGTCTCTGAGCCTGACAGGAGATGGTAAAGGGAAAATCCCTTTACTTGGAGCCTCTCTACCAAAATTTCACCACTGCACCAAGTCCCAGTTGACTCAGCAGGCAGGCAAGGGAAGTGCTTTGTGAAGCCACCAGCCATGTATGCAGACAGAGGTGGAGTTGGGCATGGAGCACAGCATGAGTCAGAGAGTCCAGATGTGGGGATGGCTTGAGAGGAAGAGGGACAGCAGCTGCCTACTATGCTCAGAAGTGTGCAAAGGAAGAATAAGCTAAGCTATGCTTCCAAAGAGCTTATTCTGCTGCAAGATGTAAAGGATGCAGCAGACACGTTCCAGAAGATCCGTCACAAGCACTAACATCGGCAGAAATCGGATATGGTTGCAGATATTTCGCTTCAGCTTTTTGCTAGCAGCTTTTCTTAGAGAAGGAAACCTTCCTTTGAGAAAGACCTGGGGTACTGCCTCCCCCTCCACCCAAAAATCCCCAAAACCAAACCCAACTCTATTAATTGAATTGGTGGATAATGGTATTGAGGAAACACCCAGTAGCAATGGAAAAACATACTGTAAAGCATAAAGTAGTACTGTGGTTGCACGCATTTTTTGCATACAGAGTATTTATAGATGCTAACCTGGGCAATTTCATATCTCTAGATATTTACTCCATGCTTGTCAAATGAAATGGCATTTTTCATCCCATTTTGACTAGAAGAGAGAATATATTTGGATTATAAATTGTTTAGAATTACTTGTTAATGCTGTCAGCTTTTCTGTATCTGCTTGTAGGAGGGAAAGGAGGGAGAAGACAAATAATACGTTACACATAAAACCACAGTGGAGAAAAACAGAAAGCAAGCTTTGTTTTCAACACATTTAAACTGTTCAAATGACAAGAATCAGTTGCTGTGGAAGCAGATCTGCAGCTGAATGAAACCTTTCACCTGTCCAACATATGAAATATTTATTATCTGAGGGTGACTAGAGATTAAATAAGCCAGACATACGATGCAGAAAGCAGACCCTGGCTCATCACCTCCATGATTTTCACAGGTCCTGTTGCAGCCAGATTAGATTTTGCCATAGAGAAAGAGAAGTGGGCTCAATTCCAGTATTGGGTTCAAGGAGAAATAAAACTAGAGGAAAGCAACTTCTTAACTGTATATTTAATTTAACCAGGTTGGTGAAGTTAAATGACGATCCTCTACTGCATTTAGTAAGGCTGGAAAACGTTATCATTTCCAATTGGAGAGAAGAGCCCACTCTCTCTTTAGATAATTACTTTTCCAATAAATTATTCTTGGCCACTTCTTTCCCCATAAAAATTGCCTAGTGTTTTTGCCTTGTAGAAGTTGTTGGGTTGCTTTCCTTTTTTTTTTTATTTCCTTACTTTGTGTGGGTTGGACTTAATTTATTATAGGGCTGAGACCTGGCAGAGATCCAGACACAACAATCTGAAAAAGGTTCATACTAAAATTCAGTGATGGGATTCCTTGTTCATTTTATCTCAGAGCCTCCCTGAGAATTCAGTCCTGCAAAATGGAGCACAACTGATGCAAAAGTGGGTGTGTAATCCCGGTCACTTTATTTTTCAGAAAAAGACTTTAGACATCTCTGTTGCTGTAGACACAACTCTGACTACGAACGAAAGTCAAAGCCATTATTTAAGAAAGTAATAATTTTGCATAGCTGCTTTGAGCAGTGAATCACACTTAGAAATAACATTTTTTGTCCTTTATCACATTCGTTTCCCAGAAAATCTAAACAGCTTTAATGTCTGCATTCTAAGATGCTGAAATTATCTAACTAAGCTAAGGGATAAAGATAAAAGTCCATTGTTATTAAATCATAAATGATACTATGATAAAGTATATTTCTGCTAAGTTTGGTGTGTGTGTGAAGTGACTGAAAAGTTGTACAGGGTTAACACACAACACCAAAATATGATCACTCCTTTCGGTTCATGCTGTTTCATTATCATGTTATACTTGTCAATTGCATGAAGATTTTAGCAGTAAATATTAGATCCGGTGACATAATTTCAAATCAGATTTACAGGCTCTTGAGTGCTGCACAGGACTGATCCTGCCCTAACAGTTAAGATGGAAGTGAGGTATGAACAAGATGGGGAGGGAAGGAAGAACAACAGAAGAAAAGAGGCAACACGGTATCCAAGCAGTGCCACTGTACAAACTGCACCATCATGAAACCGATCCACACACTACAGGAATAAGGGGATTCCTGGCTTCACAGTGGCAGATAACATTTATCTCTAGCCTCTTCCACAACATGATAGACCTTAAAATATTAATCAGTTCTCTTTTCCAGTTATACTCTTCTGGCACTAGTCCTGTGCCTTAATAGAGTGCACCTCTGATGGAGCAGGGCAGGAGCCCTTTCCCATACCTAGCACATAATACGTAGTTATACACTCTGTCTTTTCCTAGACTCACCCTTCATTTTCATTGCTTCTGTTCAAATAACTTCCTCCACATCTGTTGCAGTCCCTTTGCCCTCCCACAGAGTGCTGTGCTTATGCTTTCCCAAGTTTGCCAGAAAGAGATTGCTAGGCTCCAAGTGCACCAAAAAAGCACAGAACGTGCCTTCTTTCCCGCCTTTCCATCTGCCTGGGATACCCTCCCTTCTTTCCCACCGTCGTACATCAAGTACCTTCCCTTTCTTTCAGAAAACTGAGAATCCATCTGTTCGACAAGTTGCTCCGTCTGCAACAACGGCAAGTCCAGTGATGTGCTGCCAATATTTCAACAAAGGGCTCCTCTAAACCCATTCCCCTGAGTCAGTAACACAGCCCACGTACCCAGGGTGGGGATGCTCGCAGACAGGAGGCGTGTGGAACTGGCGGGCTCTATTCATTTGGTTTTCTCATTTCAACAGAATGCTTTCCCATATCCAAGGAAAGAGGCAGCACCATTTGGCAAATACATTTCTGTTACATGCCTCCTACCAGAAGTGTTAGTCCTTGGGTCCTGGGAAGAAAAAATACCAAACAAAAGAACCCACTTTGTTGGGACAGTTGCCGAGTGTGCACCTGGACAAAACACAAGGGATGACGGTGGTAGGGACGGATCTAAATCCCTTTAAGGGATCCCTCAAGACCGTATCTGTGTCAAGCAAATTAGTGACAGGGCCTCAGTTACAAAGAAGGAAATCATGCCAAATTTCCCTTTCAGCATGAGCTAGTGAAAGGCTGAGCTTTGCAAACGTGCAGTTTTTCAGAAGGAAAGCGTACAGCACTTTTGCCATTCATACTTCTGTGTCAGGTGTGAATACATATCATACAGTTTGTAAATATATATATATATGCATATATGTATAAACATGAGTGAATTAGACAGTTGCTTTTACAAACTTTGGCTGCTGCTTTTGCTTCAAAAGCTATCCTATCTCAGGCATTTTAGAAGTCCAGGCTCAGTAGTTTTCCATAGGTGGTTATACAGAAGTTGATACATGCAGGCCAGCATGCTCTGACTGCGTGTACTTTGGATTGACCACTTTTCCTGTTGCTGTTTATTAGCTGCGCAGTGTTAGATTTATGACAAGTTGCAGTCACATATAAATGGCCAGCTGTTAAATTACATTAAACTCCCAAGGTTTTCAAAGGTGACAGTATAATATATTATTTGCTATTTTTTTAAAAATCAGCAGTTTTTTAGGATGGTCTTTATAAAAAATAGGAGAACACTCTGCATTGGAACACTTGATCTTCACCACTTCAAATCTCTTACCTTGATTGCTTTTTAAATAAGGAAAATTAAACCAAATCAAACCAAAAAACCAAAGAATACCCCAAAAACCAAAGCAATCAACAAAAAAAAAAAAACAACCCAACAAAAAACCAACCAAAAACTTGGACTCAACAACTCAGTGTTGAGTTCAGCAGATGACTTTTGTTGGGTTTGAAGATTAAAGAACACAAGATTAGCAGGAGTGGTTGCCATCATATAGTTTAGTTCGATAGCGATAAATATAATACATGTGCAAATTATACCACTAAATAATCTTTATTTATATGCCAGAAAACAATTTAAAAAGTATGTTCTGGTTTTGTCTACTTTGGCTGCCACATAAATGGCCAAGTGTCAAGTCTCTTACCTAAAAATGCAGGCAATGCTAGTGTGCCTGTCCTGTAATGAGTTCTTGCAGAAAAAAATCCTGATCTTTATGTAGCAGAGCACATCAGCACATTTTGGAGATCACCCATCTATAGCAGAACACTTTGGAACCTGTTTATGTTTAAAGCATTTGCTGAGCAGGGAGAGATTAGGCACGTGTTCAGTCAATCTGTTGAGCTGTGGCCTGGTTTAGGCTCCCACAAGGCGCTGTGCTGTGCTCGGAGCTGCCCTGCACAGCCACCCCACGGGCTCCAGCACCACAGGTCCTCCACAAAAGAGCTCTAAAGACCACGCCATATGAAAAAAACAAAAGGCAAGTACAGCCCAAATCAAAGCATCACTGGGAACTTTCCTTTCAAGCCAGGAAAGACAAAAACTTTTGAAGCAGAGCGCTAATGTTGTCGGGGAGGGCTGGAACACTGCTGACCCAAGGCACAGACATATAAAGCCCCAGAAATCCCACGAGCTAAATTGGTAAGGCGTGACAGGATGGGTGGAACATAAGGATCATTCTCTCCTTTTTGCACACAACATGGTTAAAATGAGGAACAGACAAAAACCCCAAAAGTTACCTACTAAAAATCTGCTACAGCAAAGCTATGACAAGAATTTGAAATTAATCCAGATCTGCTGAATTCTACTCTGATTCTCCAACTATCAGACCAGCAACCTTCCTGGCTTTGAAAGAAGCATTCAAATCATAATTGAAGCAATTTATATTTCCATCGTGTTAGCAAGGCAAGGAAGTAAAAATGTTTTGGAAAGAATTGTCCAAGTTACTTGTCACAATGGAGACAAGCTGCACCAGTTAAGGTGGGGCAGAGAGTTTGACACTCATAGGAGCATTTTTCTCTTCCAAATAGGTACATGTTAATTAGTTGCCTTCTCATTTTTGTCTATTTTCTTCAAATCTCTTATAATCCCAGTAACGTGCCCAGCCCACTTTCACTTAGATTTGATCTTGGCAAAGTATCTTATCAGTCTTCCTAATCCGTGCTCCCAAAGCGATTGCACGGAAAGTCAGTTCATTTTCTCAGAGTGAGTTCTTTATAATCTATACAGCTCTCCCCTGTTTAAATCATGTGAACAAGAATATAACATCCAATACAAAAAGCTCGCTTTTCCTTTTGTAAAAAAAAAGTTCCTGCCCTCACTAGTATATGAGTGAGCAGGAACACAAAGCCACCAGCCCTAACTTGAAACCAGAGGGGTTATGTTAGGCCATAAGCGGTCCAGTAAGTTTGTGAGTGGGATGGTTTATACCATACCCTGACTTTGAAACACTCTATTTTCAGGCTTGTAAAGAGATATCCATCATACAAGCCAAGTTGGGAACTACATGAGAGAAACTAGCTGGGCTGTGTTTCCTCCAGCATTCATACTTCAGCTCTCGTCTTCTACGTGTGTCTGCTACGGTGCCATTTTTTGGCCTCAGGGCACCTTGTGTCCACGAATCCCCTCGTGGTTCTTCTCTCCATAGATGCCACAGCCCTCTGCAGGAATGAAACCTGATGATCTAGTCACGAGTTTCTACTGGGCTACCACCGCGTCATCTTCCTTTGCAAATGCTGCTTGCAAAGAGTAGGGAAGATGTTATTGAAATGAATGAGTGGAACTATCTACTACTGAAATTCTGTGGTGATATGTTAGTCTGATCCTTTAAGTTGACCACAAGCTTCCAAACTGAGAACATAAGTGCTGCTGATAGGAGCAAGTCAGTGACACAAGAAATACCCCAGTGTGAGTTCTGACAACTAAAGAACGCCAAACTTCTTCTCTCTTACCTTCCTCTCTCTGATAAAAGACCTATTTCCCAAAGGACAGACTTGTTTCCAAAAGCACACATTAGCACTGAAGCTGAACATCAACACTGCATGCCACTAAAGCATTGGATGCAGCACAATTTCATCTCCAACACACACCATTCTCCACCTTTTTTTTCTACAGTCCTTGAATATCCCAGCACTCCAATGCAGTATCTTTCAGTCAAGCCTATATAAACTGTCTCCTAACAAATACAGGCATGTATGTGCACACATGCATGTACTAACTGACCAACCAACCAACCAGCAAGCTAACACCGTATATTTATGCTTAGCCTCCAACTTGCTCAGTATCCTATTTTAAATTATCTCTCTTCAAATATTTTCTTCACATTCCCTCAAATTTTTTACTGCTTTGACTCTGTGTACAGCTGCTTCTTCATGAGGCAATTTTGTTGCTCAGTTAACTATCACATTAATCAGGTGAATGTGTCTCCCTAGTATATCTAACAATTGCTCATTAAAGCAGGTCTCCAGTACTGTTGAAAAATAATTAAAAACCTGTTTCCAATAAACAAGCTATAAAGGCATTAAGGACAAAATAGTGCATAGGAGATGTATTAGAAACACAAGGAAAGAAAATTCTGACCAGGCACAGGCTGGGCAGATTTAGCTGAAAACTGCTATAATTGCTCATGGTGTCAGGCTGATAGTAAAAAGAAAGTTATAAATATTCACTTCAAATTAAGAATGAATGTATTGTGGCTGAACACAAGCTCCTTTTATGTTTGCTTCCTACTAAGAGTCATGCAAAGCAAATTCAAAGCTTGTATGCTCCACTGTTTGTTTCCAAAATAGGAGGTGTAATTGATAAGGGATTTACACAGCTTGATGAAGCAAGGGAGGCCAGGCTCCCAAAATCTTTTGGATCCAGCACACAAAGTTAATTAAACAAACCGTAAAGGAACTGCACCCATTCCCCGCAACTTCTTCATCTAGCACCATGCACGAGGATACCTAATTACAGATTGTCAGCAACTGAGGTGATGAGAGAAATCTGCCATCAGGCAATTCAAACAAATATAAACTAGAGGTAATAATACTTCTGTTGAAAGAACAAGAGACTGAATTTGCCAAGTAAGTGATTCACTTTGCTTTACTTGCTACACACAAAATGAAATGACACAGTAAGATCTTAGTGACCAGATAAAATATGTCATTTTCTCCCCACCCAGTGAACCATGCAGTGCTGAACAGATGAGTCACCTTTCCCTGCCTGCATTAAAGAAGAACAATTGGAAAAAACTTAAAATTTAAAATTTAGTTTGTAAATTGAGCCATTTTAAATCAGTTTCAAGTCAATCACCCCATCTCCAAGTTGGTCACTGATGGCAGAGGCAATTTAGCAATAAATGAGCATTTATATTTTGCAATTCTTCTATATGTGTTTAGTTAGGACTGTGGTGGTTAAGCTACTGTTCCACTTAATTAAACATTGTTAAAATTAAGCTTTGTCTCATATCTTGCTAGCACAATTACAATCTAGACGTCTCCATTTTACATCAATCACTGATTTGCTCTCCGGCAGTGTAATTTCTTGCTACAAAGCATTCATCTCTAACAAGTCAAGATGTGCTGAGTGCTCCTAACACCACAGCAGCCACTCACCATGGTGAAACTGTGGTCCCAGAATAAAGAATCAGTAGCTGTATTCCTCCTGAAAACCACAGTGTCGGACCCCAGAAGGAATTCCACGGCACGTCACAGAAGACATAAAAATACACTATATGCATATATTCTTGGAAGGGTACTCCTGAGCCATGAGTGTGCTAAGGAGGTGTGTGCTGAGGACACACTGCCATCCTGCAGTGCAGCTGGAGAATAAGCAGTGGAATCAATTTAACTCTATAGAAAAGCAGTGACCAGACAATGGAGAGATGATTATCAAATTCACAGAATTAGCAAATAGAAAAAAGTGGATAAAATCTCACACTTGCTATAGCTGAACTTCCCCCATCCTCCAGAAAGCAGATGCTTCTTGTAAAATAGCAGAAAGAAAAGGGAAAGGAGGACAGCCTGACAAACAAACCAGGGATAGAAGTGAGATATTTATCTTGATTTTGTATCTGAGTACCCTTCACACATTTCTGCAAGGTTTAGCTCTGCATTGCAAGCTTACTCGACACTTACTCAACAGTAATTTCTCAGCCACACTGTGCGTTAAATTAGATGATGTTTTCCTAGGTATTGTTTTATGTCTGCACTTCACGTGTAAATATTCTTTCTGCTGACTTTTGTACAAAGCTCGCCTCTTTGGGAGGTGTACACATCTATATAAGCATTACTTAAACACACACAGAGCACATGCTTGTGTGAAACCAAAAGCTTGCACGAGTGCATCTCTTCTGAAATTTGCTGTTCATTAATGTGGGGCATATTAATGAACATTAATGTGGGGCATAATGAACAGGGAATCTAAATCCACTGCTTTTGGAAATTAATTATATCTTAATGAATAACTGTCAATCATCATCTATCCTAACAACAATATCTTGAGAATATCGTAATTCTCTGCAATGGTTTCTTGGAGATTAAAGCATATAGATACTTAGGGTATTAGATATTTCTAAGAAAAAGAATTTATTGTGCCTATTTTTTTCTCAACAAGTAGGTAGTGGAAAAACTATTGAAAATTAAACACAATTTAAACGAGTCCTTGCCCGAGAGTAACCTGTGTGTGTAAAAGATCAATGTTTTTGTCATGAAAATGCTTCAGGAAACTTTCATGGAAGGAGACAAATTGTTTTGGTCTCTCAAAAATTACGATCTTGGCTGCTTACCATTAAACTATACAATACACTTTGGTTTGTGAAGCCAAAGCTTTATTCCTCAAAAGCTTTATTCAATAGCCAAGAAAGCCAGTGTTCAGAAAGTAAGAGTGAAACCTAGCTGATTTGGTCACAATTATTTCATTGTCTTTCATAAGCTTACAATAATCTGTATATTGTACTGATAAACAGCCCTTGCTGGCTAAATAAATAAGACTGATGAAATCCATCTGGCCTTTACTGTACATGTTTCTTGCAAGAAACATCAGTTTTCACAGGATTTCTTTCCTTTTTCCCAGGAAGGCAGAACTGTGTGAGACATGTCCCAAACGAAAAGGAAAAAAACCACTAGTTATGAAGCCAGATGTTTCAACAGTGACTGTAAGATGATGTGGTAGACAGAAAAAACCGACAAACCGTATTTATGTCAAACTATCCCGTTTCTGTGCTAGTTTCTACTCTGTTTTTCAGAGAAGGACAGAAACATTTATTCAGATATAACTAGCTTTAGAAAAAAAAAGTAGATTTCCTCTGCAGTTTAAAGTTTTTCACTCTCATTCACTTCACACTCACAGGCCGTTTTATATCTAGAAGCAGTGCTACTGGGGTGTCTGTCATGATTGCAACCCAGTGCAGTCATATCTACTGACTTAAGGAAGTTTCATCTTTTTCTTATTTTCCTTGATAACACGTTTGTCCTATTTCCAGACTATTATTATAGCACAGATATATTGAAGTCCATTGAGCTGGTTTGGGCTGGGATAGAGTTAATTTTCTTCACAGTAGCTGGTAGGGGGTTGTATTGTGAACTTGTGCTGAGAACAGTGTTGATGGTAACACAAGGATGTTTGTTACAGCTGAGCAATGCTGACACTGAGTCAGGGCCCTTTCTGCCTCTCATCCCTATGGAGAGTGGGCTGGAAGTGTGCAAGGAGCTGAGAGTGGACAAAGCCAGGACAGCTGATCCCAACTGACCAAAGGGAAATCCTGTAACATAGGGGTGTCATGCTCAGCATATAAAGCTGGGGGAAGGAGAAGGAAGCAGGGAATATTTAGAGTGATGGCATTTGTCTTCCCAAGTCACCATTACATGTGACAGAGCCCTGCTTGGGGATGGCTGAACACCTGCCTGCCCATGGGAAGTGGTGAATGGATTCTTTGTTCTCTTTGCTTGTGTGCTCAGCTTTTGCTTTACCTATTAATCTGCCATTATCTCAGCCCAGGTTTTTCTCACTTTAACCCTTATTATTCTCTCCTCCATCCCACTGGGACAGGGAGCGAGGGGATGTGTGGAGATTAGCTGCCAGACAGAGTTAAAACACAGCACCCATGTATCTAGTGTTCATATTCTATATGTACATATTCCATAAACATATTCCATTCTTTGCAGTAATATACTGTAAAATATATTGTGTGTTAAATAAGAGATCATTCTTCCATGCTATAAGAAATTCCGATATACAAAGTCTGTTTAGCCATCCTAAATCAAGCCAAATTTATTGACCAGAATTTCAGCTCATAACGTATTTCATGTTGCAGCTTTTAAAAGTTTACAAATTCTCTACTTAAAAATGGAAAAAAAAATTCAAGTAGAAATGTGTAACTTCTTAATTTGCAAAAGCACACTTGGGTTATTTAATTTAAAAATTGCTTAAAACATAACTGTATTTCAAACAACCAGTTCTAATTCTCAGTTTTTGACAAGAGTTTTTAAAAGTCTTGACTTTAATAACTTCACAAGAAAATCTTCTGGGACAAAAGTATTGCAAAAGCACACTGTGCAAAAGACATACATCCACTAAGATGTAGATTATTAGAAACAGCAAGAAGAGATGTTTATATTTATATGGAAAAGCAGACCTATCTGTGGTAATAATTACATTTATTAGACCTGATCTTATTTTCAGCATGAAAGCAGGCATGTTTTAATATTACAAACAACCATGGAATACTTTTATTTGTTTTGTTCATTAAAAAGAAAAGAGAGGAAAACACCGCAAATAAATCTTATTCATGGATACAGAGATCTCAGCTCATAAAAGCAGTGAGCTCTCAGCACATGTTTTCTACTGGGTATTATAAACCAAATGTAGAAAATGCATGGCTCCAGAGAGAAGTATATGATTTTGCAGTTCACTGAATCCTTTCTTTAGCAACCTTTCAATTTCTCATTTGTGTAAGTAGAGGAGAGCAAACCCAGTAGGTTCTGAAAACAGACAGAACATTTCCCCTTTATTTAAGAGTTAGATGAAAACAGCAAACTACAAAAAAAGAACGGAATTCATAGAAGCACAGAACAACATAGGCTGAGGGGCATCTTTGGCAGTCACTTGGTGCAATCGCCTGCTCTAGGTGGGACCAAGTCAGATCTGGTTGCTCAAGAGTGTCAGGTTTGAATATCTCCAAGTGCAACCTGCTCTAATGCTTGACTACATTACTGTGATTTGGTTTTTCGGTTGGGTTTTTTCCCCCTAATATCCAAGTGGGATTTCCCACATCGCAACTTGTGTCCATTCCCTCTCCTATCATGTTCCCCTTACATGAAACATCTGGTTATATCTTCCTTATATCCACATTAGACAGCTGAAGACGGCATTTAGATCCTGGAGATAACATTTATGTCTTTCGTCAAAATTCTTTTCCTCAAAAATCTTTTGTGGCAAAGCTATTGCAAAATCATGCTATGCAAAAGACATACCTCCACTAATGTGCAGAAGATAACAGCTGAAGATAACAAACAACGCCAAACAGACTCAGTGGTCTCAGTTCCATTGTGCGTATCATATGCTCTGTCAACACTCAAGAAATCGCTAAGGCATTTATTACAAAGACAAAACATACAGGTGATGTCCAAACAGTGGCCAAGCCAGCTGACAAATTATCATCTGTTTCAAAGAACTTTTGATCAAGTCCTTGTTTTTCACGTGCACTTGAACGAACAGTAAGGCAGCAGGAGGGGAAAGATTAAGTACATTACAGAGCTGTTATTTCAGGTATCTCTGCTTTCAGTTTAAAGATTTTTTCATAATTGGAATTTAAGCATCTAGGTCCTTATGATATCAGACATTATACACTGATGTCTTCAGAAACAAGTATTTAAATGCCCTAGTACGTAATTTGGTTTAAGATGAAATGGTACATTACATCTATCTGTTCTACAGCAGGAGTGGAAATCTTTAGATTTAATTTGCCAAGTATTTTGTTCTTTCCTGGTTACTGCACCCAGTGACCAAACTACAGTGTGTACAAATAGCTGGTAAGTGGGAGAGAGCACATTGTCACATTGCTGGCAAAGCACTGATCATTGAGTTCTTATTAAAGTTCTAATGTCTAGATACATCTTAACTTTCAGTTTTCAGCACTAGAGTTCATCTATATCTCTGTGTACCTTTATTCTCTGACATTTCATGATTTCCCTCGAGACTATAAGGAAAAAGAAGCTGTTTATACACACATCAGATCCAGAAATTGATTCACTTTCCAAACAAAACCATGAACTAATAGGACGGTGAAATTGTGAATCACATATTCTGTGGCTTTAAGGCAAGTTGATAAAGTCATAAAATGAAGTTCCCTGGAGACACTGAAACCCAGCAGAGCATATTAGAGTATATTTTCTGAATAATTTGTTATTTTTTGTCCAATGCAATACATATTTTGAGTCAAAATAGAATAACACGATTATTTCTGTCATCATCGCATACTGATTTGACTGCATTTTAAAAAGTCAGCTACCAAATAGAGAATTTGCAAGTATTCCTTCAAAAACAACAAAAAGCCTCCCACCACTAAGCCAGCTCCAAGCTTCTCTGTTCCCATTCCTCTCAAGCAAGAACTGCATTCACTAGCTATTAGATACGAAGTGGCTGTAAGTTATTAATATTTCACTTTTTCAAGGATCTTATTTTTTCCCCAGTGTTTTTGAGGGCAGTCAGCCATCAACATTTGCTGTATGTGACAGACATCTGCAAGAAATGCGAATCCATACAAGATTCCAGCTTTAAGACAACTCAAGCTAAATTACTAACTTGAAGTTTCAATATAAGCTTGCTGCTGTATGCAGCAAAGACACAGTACAAATAAAGGCAATCCTCTGTCCTAGAGATCATATTAGACACAACTAAAACAAGCTGCTGTTCTTGAAAGAGGAATTTCTCATCTGCTGATTTCTCTATTTCTTTTACTAATAATTCCTTGAGTTTGTTGCACCTTCTGCAATACTGTGATGGAGTGAAATTTTGACTAGTAAAAGAATTTTAAAATCTCCAATCTGCAAAAGGAGGAGGTTCCTCTGTTATTTTGATACATTTAGATACAATGAGGGATATAAAGTGGATTTATTTGAATTTTAGGAAATAGAGGGTCTGGCACTTGGGACATGGAGATGACATCAGAAAAGGTGCTTTGTGCTCTACAGTACTCTCTCTGGACTACGTGGATGAGAAGACCTCATAAATAGCCAGATCAAAAGGGAGATAACACCCTGAAAGTAAGATACACAAGTCTTCATTTGATTTCTCAGGAAGAGAACTTCCAGTCAAAGAGGAAGTTGCAGAAGTCTGAGGGATGTAACTGTAGTACCGGCATCTTTAGTTGGCTTTAAATGACAGACATATCCTTAGCCTTCTAAAAGCTCTTAAGACCTTTGTTAGCTAAGGCCCCATGAACTTGAAATTTTTTTGAAACAACTGGCTTTATGGCAAAGCTGACCCTGGAACTTGTCTGTAGCAGACTCTGTTCTTTGCGTAGACAGAAATTTAAAGCTGACACACCGGGAGCATACCAAGGCAAGTCAGGGACGGGAATACACTCAGAAAGATTGCTTACCAGAGAGGGGAATGCAAACCAGAAACATGGCACTGGATGACACAAGACAAACCAAGCAAGAAGAAATAAATTTGTGACTTAAAACTGCAGAGATAAAGCAGATGCTCCACAAACAAATGAGGTTATTGATGCTGGAGGTATAGAGGGAGGTTCCCACGTCTTGTGGGAGTTCAGCTGAAAACTGGAGTGGGAGGAGGAGAAATCCCAAATAAGATGCGAGAACGATGAGAGAAGAAGGACAGAAGTGCAAAAGAAAAGGGAGGAGAAAAGGTCGATAAGACTGAAGTAAAATTCAACTGACGTGCTTCTGAATATTCTTACAGTTATTATATAAATTACATACTTTATCCACCACTTAGCCGTTTAAAGAAGAATTCTATTATTGAAATCAATATAAAACTGTCAAGGTGCTCCACAAACACAAGCTTGGGCAATGTACCTGCCCTGAAACATTTACCATCAATCTGAACTTGGTAAATCTCATCCATTCAGTCATAAACAACTGCCCAAAACCTCTGCCAGATCGGCACTATTTCCAAATTTCAGCTATATTTACACACCCACAGTTAGCAGCTGACAAGTCATATGTGAGGGAAATTGCCTCCCTCTAAAAAAGAGCTGCTCTGTTCCACATGGAAATAATTCAAAGGAGTTGTCAAGAAAGAGCAGCTATACCCAGAACGGTTACCACAACAGACATTTTTACTCAACACCTATTGCAGTATTTTTGCACTACTTTTGTTCAACTGCTAAGTACCAAAGATAAGTTTTCTTTTTTTTTTATTTTTTAAAACTCCTCATAACTTCATAAAGCTAACAGAAAGAAAAAAAAAAGATAAAAATAAAAAAAAAATTAAGACCCAGCTAGTGTGTTTAAGCTAAAACTTCAAACACAGGCAGGTAGACTTTGCCCAGAGATGGGCCTTGTGTACTTTATTAGTTCTTGATAAGCACTGTCAATGTCTGGAATGGTGGGGATGAGATAAGCAGTCTCATCCTGTGTCTTGGTGCTGCAAATCTGGTGGAGAAGGGTAAGAAATGCCTCACATTTCAGTAGCTGCCATCTTCACACCTAATTCTGGCAACAACTGCAGCTCCTCCTCTGGGAAGGCCCTCTGTATTTTCTTTTTCTAAATCTTTTTTCCTTTTCCTCCTTCAGAGCACCAAGAATTTGAGGAGGCATCATTAGAGATGAAGGGAGAGGGCAGACTGCCTTTTATGAGCTGGAGTGACAATATGATGCTGGATGGTGACAAATCTGAAAGCTTCAGGAAATGTGAGCTCGGAGACTCATATCCCAAAGAAAGGAGAATGCAGAGAGAGAAGGATTTTCGAGGGGGAAAAGAGCACTCACTAATCATAGAATGGCTTGGTTTGGAAGGTACCTTAAAGAACATCTAGTTACAACCCCGCTGCCATGGGCAGTGACACCTTCCCCTAGACCAGGTTGCTCAAAGCCCCATCCAACCTGGCCTTGAACACTTTATGGGATGCAGCATCTCAGGATGCCCAGCTTCCCTAGGCAACCTGTTCCAGTGCCTGCTACAGCCTCCTGCACCTCCCCCCCAGCCCCACTGTCTCTGCAGAGCTCCTCACTCCTTTTCCCCAAAGGTTCTTAGAGAATAGATGGGGCAAGGCGGCTTTCTCCACACAGAGCCGACCTCTTGTCTGTCTAGGGCATCTCCTGGAGCACAGCTATTATCTCAAACCCCTTTCCCTTATTCTCTGCATCCTAAGCTCACCCTGCTACTGCAGAGCCTCAGGCTCTGTCTACAGAGGCAGAAAACCTTGCACTGGTCCCTCCTAGAGTTGAACATCTCAATGGCACATGTGTCCCTCTTGTGACATGTGTCACCTCTTCAGCTGGGCAAAGAGACACGAGAAGGCAACATGTCCTCACACCTAGTTTTCAAGCCCTTGCAGTGACATGCCAGTGGGCATGGGGGATACATAAAATGTAGTTAAACTACCCAAAATGGCACTTTATGCTTTCATTTTTTCAGTGTAAATCCTGAATGGAAATTTCCACAGTTTTGCTTTGAAGGTAATTTAAGTAACTGCTTCATTCCCTAATCTAAGAAAAGGGAATACCATAAATATCACAGTAATTTCAGTTACTTACAAAAACATTTGTAGAGATTTTAGTATTACCTCCTATATGTGAGCAGTATTGCCTTAAGTAAGTGAATCCATAAAGAACAGGTTTTATTGTAAGGTAATATTAACCTTAGTGAAATAATCAGTACTTCTGAAATCTCTGGTGTGGTTGACATAGATACTTGTTCCAGATAAACCTAAGATAAAAAGATGATATGCAGCATTGAAGACAACTTATGAATTTGGGATAGTTAGCGAATTTTGGATCCATTGAAAACATTACAATGAAATGAAATATAATACTTCCTTGTGTGCCAAATATTCTGTCTGGTTTTGTTTGGTTCACATAACAACCCAAAATTCAGGTATCTATTCTTTTCAAAGCAGCAACTCCCAATTTCAGATAGCAAGTATGAATAACTGATGTTATACCTATATATATACATAGACACGCTGGCCTTTGGACTGTGCTGTGCCACAAGTTATCATAGCTGTAAAACAGGCTGGATAAACTTGAAAAGAAAATATGGACTTCCCTCCTGCTTTGCTGAACAGCATGCCCAGTAATGATCTCAGCTCTTAACACAATGACAGAATTCACAGGATCTGCAAAATTCCCACCCCTCTGTATCAAAGTAGGTTTCCTTTTCCCTCTTACAACTTTTTGGACTTGGGGCCATCACTCAATGGGTTTGAGGACTCCCAGTTCATGTCCTCGTTATACAGGCAGTCAGGGTGGGAGAAAAGAGGGGAGAGAAACTTAGTTAATTTATCCTAGGCTGGCACCCCTCCTTCTGCAAAGCATCCGGTGCCTGCCTTGGCTCACTCTCACAGGTTTCCTAAGCCGTGATAGAATGATATGGACACAATCCTTGGCATTTTGTCACTGCTGTCCAAAATGTTCTCAGCAGCAACAGTGAGTATTGTCCAACATAATCAGACATTGAGTAATGTGAAGCTAAAATAAGACAGAGGGACCAAACAATAATAGCCAAGGCTTCCCTCCACAAATGGATCCAGTCCACAAACTGAACCAGATATACAAAATGCACTCACAATCAGCACTATGCATTAAATCCACATCCTCCTACCCCAGGGCTCTGCTCTGCATTTGGCAGTCTCTCCTCAGATGTTTAGCTCCCTTGTTCATTTCTCCTTCAAACAACTGCTAATAATGAGAAGCAAACATGCCCACAGTTTGGGGACAGGAGTGGCTTTCAGCTGTCAGAAGGAAGAGCATATTTTTTTTTTTTATTTGATGCTCTAAAATATGCCGTTATCTGGCTGTCTTATTCTGATCACACTCTCCTCTTGGCCAAGAAGTAAGCCAAGTAACACTCTTTGCAGGCTGTAATTAGAAAAACAAACCAGAAAGCATTGCTAGTACCTGGATAAACAGTCATTAATTATTTAGGTGTGCATGCCAGTCCCAGTCCATCTGATTCTGAAACAGGAGCCTAGGCACATATTCCAGGGATGTTTGAGATGGGAAGCGCTCAGTACTTTTACAGAAGGGTGATTTGTGCAAGTGCTTTAAACTTCAATATGGAAGGCTACACCAAAGTCTTTGTCAAGCTTTGAACATAGATCTGTTCTATAGCAGGAAAGTTTGATCCGGATATTTTGGAGGGTAATAGATAAATGCTGTGCATTACCCTACAAGACACCAACAACTGAAAACCATAGCATAGTTTTATCCAAGATAGTTCTCCTCATTCCAAAGTGAATATGGTGACAAAACCTGAGGTAAAACCTGAAATACACTTATTTGCATGGGAAAATAGGAATAAACTACATACCCAAGCTCATACCTGCCCCACCACCAGATGAGCTGTGAGATGAGATGAGCCATGAGACAGGAGGTGTTCACATCACTCAGGCCACTGCTTCATCTTCTGTAGCATCATGTCTCTGAATTTTTTTCAGAGACCAAGCACGGCATGAAGCTACTGACTTAGTCCTATCAAGGTTGACCATTCTTTACAGAGCAGCATAGAAAAGAAAATAATACAAGAAGTCAAGAAGCATCTGCTTTTGAAACCTTTATCACACCTTTTGGGCACTTTCCTCATCCTCCAAGCCCACTACTTTTGTAAGAGGGACTACTGCACCTACTGAGTTTGTACAGCTGCACCAAAAAGGACCTCTGGTTTCTGTGAATTAGAAAACAGCAAGCAAGGAAACAGCTACATGTGGTTACCATTTTGTATCTTTATCCATTTTTTTTTGTCTTTATTATCTGCACAACATCTTTGTTGGAACTTCTTGATATTCATTTTAAATCCAGCAAGTATGATAAAGTAGCTGAGATAAGTTGCCTCGCTCGCTTAGACATTACGTCAGCATACCCTCTCCAGAAAGGATAAAATATTTATGATGATTAATACAAAAGACATTACAGACAGAACATTTCAGGAACATCAGAATAGATTAAAATTTAAAACAATAACATACCTAATAGCCTTCTCTGCTCTGGAATCTGAAGGGCTGTACTGAGGGTATTTTACCACTTCAGAAATGACATTAAAAGTCATTCTTACACAATTTGTATTTAGGTCTGGTGTGAAAATCAAGTGAAAAGCATGCTAAATTCAGATTATAGTCATTTTAAACTCACCATGAGCAGGGAAAGTTGATGCCATGTTTAATATCAGCAAGCACCGCCTGTGTAACCTGAAGCATTGCTTTTATTTCATTGATGTAATGAGAAGCAATAACCCTTTGGGAATGATCAGCAGCCATTTTAGTCCTGCTTGATCAATGCCAGCTGAATGTGCTGTAGATCAGCTGCCATGTGGGATGGAGCTGTTAGATGCCTTGCCTGGACCCTCTCCCCCCACAGCTCAGCAGCTGTGTTTGTGCTCAGGCCTGTCCCTCACTCCCTGCCCACACTGTGCTGTAGCTGTGCTGTGTCTGGCCCCGTGTCTTCCCAGTCCCAGTCCTGGCCAGAAAGGCCACTGCTCCTGCACTGCCACCCTCATAGCTTCCCTGGCCCTTAGAAGCAACCCTGACTCAGGGATGTGTGGAGACATCCTGTTTGTCCCATATTATCCCATATACCCATAATTTCTTAGAAAGGCGCTCTACTCTTTTTAAATAGAGTCATAGAATCATTTGGGTTGGAAAAGACCTTCAAGATCATTGAGTTCAACCATTAAATGTTAATGTGGCACTGCCACCTTGGTATAGGGCAGAGCTTTATCAGCCTGACACTTCCTGTAAGACTGGCGCTTCTTATAAGTTTGAATTGTTTGGCCTGGAGAAGACCGTGGGGAGACCTCATTGTGGTCTTCAACATCCTTGTGAGAGGAAGAAGAGGGGCAGGTGCTAATCTCTTGTCTGTGGTACCCAGTGACAGGACCCGAGCGACTGGCCTGAATCTGTGTCAGGGGAGGTTTAGGTTGGATATTAGGAAAAGGTTCTTCACCCACAGGGTGGTGGGGCACTGGAACAGGCTCCCCAGGGAGGCAGTCACAGCACAAGCCTGACAGAGTTCAAGGAGCATTTGGACAATGCTCTCAGGCACATGGTGTGATTCCTGGTACTACCAAATTTCTTTAATTAAGTGGTTTTACACACTGACCACAATCCAGTGAAATCTTTGGTTTCCCCAGGCTAGCTGAGTGATAAAGACAGGCTGCAGCTGTGGCTCTCAGGATGGAGAAGTGGACAGAAACAACTGAATCTTCCCACAGCCCATCCTGGTGGGCTGGAAGGAGGCATTCAGAGGCTGGAATGCTTTTGAAAGTAAGGTTGTGCAAGAAAAGCAGGGTGATATCTGTTCCAGACCACAAATACACTGAGGAAAATGCTGACGAGGGATTCCTCAAGCATCTGTTTATACTGTGTAGGAGAGAAATCCGAGTTACCACAGAGGACTTAATACCACATGCTGGAGGCTTTGTGCTGACTTGAAATAAATAAAAATATTTTAAAAATTCTACATAAGGATGTTTTCTGAACTCAGTAAGAACTGCATTTAGCTTGCAGGAATTTTATATTATACCTAATCTTGAATGATAACATAAAATTTACCACAGAACTAAAAATTAGCAGTTGCTTCTTTATGAATGTCACCTTTTGCTCATTATGTTTCCTATTCACAAACAGGATAACATGAAAACAAATATACCTGATGTGTTAAAAGGATTCATTTTGCAATCCTGAAAACAATTATGAGCAAATTCACCTGGGAGAAACAGTTTATTTGGGAAAAAGATGAAAGCTGAGAAATGTTTAAGAATATTTTATCAGACATTAAAAAAAAACATTAACAAAGAGAAAAAATGAATACTTGCCTGAATCATCACACTGCCCTAGTGAAGTAAAAATAGATATAAAAAATAATCCACATCAGGGAACATAGGGAAATGGATTGCAATTAATATACATTAGGTGATTAAGAAAAAAATTAAAGAAGGGAAAAAAAATCAGTGTTATGTAGACTAAAGGACATCATCAACTTTCTAAGTATGACAAGCAAAAGAGGAATCTCAGCAATGACATTAGTGCTTTTCCGGGCAGTAATTACTGAAATGCCAATAAAGATGCAGGAAATTTAAACATGCTCAATAAATACATCATTTCTGCTTTTGTTGGTGAGAAGAAGCTTCTCTGAAGTTTACTCTTCCACACTAAGTGTGTCTCTCTGCCAAATGCAGTTCTTTATTCTAGTTTCATGCTGGTTCCTTTGGATTTTCAAGTGTTTTGATGGTCACCATTTCCTTTTTTATTGTCTTCTACAGTGCTTCCCTAGACTGAGCTTTTCTTCTCTGTGTCACCATTTGGTAAGTCAATCTGAAATGACTCTACAAAGAAGTAAAGTCTGTGACATTCCCAGGAGATGCCTGCAATCCCTCCATCACTGTCCTCGACCCACCCCTGCCATGATACATACGTGCAGTTTACTTAGCTACTTTGATGTTTTAATTCACACTCAGCTATGATAAATACTTTCTTTGCTTGTAAAGTAGCTTGGAAGCATATTAAACAGCAGCCGTATCAGCACTTTTCTATAAAAAGCTAGATTAGGAAGTTTTGAACCACCAGCATTGATTTTTAATTAATCTTAGACAGAGAAATTCCAGAGCAGTGGAAGAACACTAAAACTATGTCAGTTTTGTAAAAGGTAAATAGGATGACTGAGGTCTAAACAGACCTATAAGCCCTTCATCAATCCCAAACAAAAAACCCAGAGTGCTTGCTATCAGATTTCATGCCATAAAGCTATTGTTAATCTTGCCCAAACAAGCTTCACTGATGACAGGAGGTTCCTGAACAAGACCACAAAAAACCCATAACGGACTTGGTTGAAGCAAAAAGCACCCTGGAACTTGGACTGATTTTAAAAAAAAAGGAGAAAACAGTCATCAAAAATAAAAAACAAAACAAAACAAAACACCAACAAAAACTCCCAAAAAACCACATAGTATTAATCCTTACCAGTTGCCTTGTATGTCTCCCCAGCTTTACAGGGCTGCTTACATTTAGACTTAAGTAGACAAAAACAATAAAGAAGCCAAATAATTACACAGCAAAAAAGAAAAGCCCCATTTGATGTATTAGGGTATCTTCTGGAACACTATGTTTTTATTTTTAAAACATTTCTGGATCCTTTATACACCATTGGGTTGCCTTTTTTTCTTCAGATCAAGAAGTAAAATTTAAAGAACATATGAGAAAAAACATGCTCTTCTTTATTCAATCTTAAGTCTTCATGAAGTCCAGAGCCTTTAAGGGTAAGTGCAGAAAGTGACATTGATGTTTCCTTGTGGATTGCTTTTATGTGTTTGTTGTACATAGTTCATATTCATCTAAGGAGCTAAAGAAATATCAATGCAATGAAGGCAAACAGAAATGGTAAACTTGCAAAAAGTTTTGAGGTTTCAAATGTTTTGAGGTCTATAATGTCATATTTCTTTGGTGATTTTTTTTTAAGAAAAGGTGAGACAACCACTGTTGCAAGAAAGGAAACTTCCTAACAACGAATATTTATGGGGTGTTACTCACAGTTAGAATAAGCTTTTGCAACATATATGTAGGTTAAGATAGACCATAACACAATTAGCTAAGGCATGAATTAACTTTTGGCTTCCAGTGTTGTAGTATCTTGAACAATATTTTCTTTCTCAGAAGAAATAAGCCGGCTTCTATTTATCAGTCATTCAAAAAGGGGACTCTCGACACATCCAAAGGCCATGTTTGGGAAGCATTATTTGCCCATAAGAGTCACAGATCGCTAAGCAGATTTACAGGCTTGTACAGAAGTTATCCTCACTAATCTTTGCTTAAGAGTAAGTTGAGTCTGATACAACAGCTAAGCAGCTTTCAGTATTGTATTGAGTTACGCTTCATTGCTCTTAGTGTCTTTTTTTCCTGCTAAATGATCAATCTCAATTTAGGCACTGGGGGGAAAAGGAAGATGAAAGATGAGGGGGAGAAGGCAGTCCTAGTCTTCAACTGGCCCTCTGTAAAGCACAACAATTCCTGATCCACTGATGGTTTCTGTGTTGAACTGGGCTGCAGAGAATTCCAAAAGCCTTGCATGAGGAGTGTTTGAACAGAGTGATTAACCATGTATGTCACAAACACTTGCAGGCAATAATGCAATACATTTATAATTAATACATTCAAAGCATCTAAGAGATTGTCTCATGACTGTGAAAGTCACTAAAAATGTAGATTATTTATAACCAAATATTTTACCTTCTTTCTTTAATTATTCTTCAGAACTGCTCTCTTACAGATAGGAAATATGAAACATCAAATTCTGATTTCCTATACCTAAGTATGTATGATCTGTAGAAAGAGAAAAAAATTTTCAGCAGTGACTGATCTACGAATTGAATTACTGTGATCCTCTTTGTCAGGTGAAGATGCTCAGTCTGCTACTCTTAGCAAGAAATTAAAAAAAAAAAGGAAAAAAGTGTTCCTCTACCCATAGCTGCCCAGGCAAGAAGTAGAGGACATAGGAGAAGCCTTCACACCTGGGGCAAACCTGAGTGCTCTCAGGCCAGCGAAGAAGCAACTCTCAAAGCCAAAAATCCTCCCCAGTAACCCCTTGTCTCCAGGCCTGAGCTGTGCAGAACCAGGACCAGCAAGAGTGCAACTGGCACTTTGCAGTCTGTGCTAGTATGCAGAGCTAGCTCTAAATTACATACAGCATCACATTTTCAGATCTCTGTGCATCACGTTCAGCTCTGGATTACACCTGGAAGATTATACAAAGCATGGGAAGCCAGTGTACTACACACGCTCAACATGATACTACGTAAACATTTCACCTTGCCAGCAGCTTATAACATTATCTGTCCTATCTCTGTCTGATGTGAAAAACAGACACGTCTTTCCTCCAGCATTCATTGATTGACTATTCTGAGCAAACAACAACAGGAAAAATCTAGGCGATGCCAATGCAAACCTTGAAACCACCATATCAGAATTTTTTATAGAAATACCATTCTTTTTGTGATTACATAACACTGGAGATTTACTCTGCACAGCACAACCATCAAACATTCTAGCTGCATGTGTTCCTGCATCCCGACTGTCGGCAGTGGGCCTGCCAAAGTCCTGTCCTGCCAGCTAGAATTTGACATGCTGTGAAAAGAGACCTTGAAATCAGAGCTGCTGTGCAGCTCGACTTGCTGATAACTGATCTATATGAGATAGCTTGACAAAATGTGAACAATGATGCTTGACATCCCACATGTTATCACATGCCAGAAATGTTTGGAGGGTGGAACAGAATGACATAAAAAGAAATTATGTGCAGCATACTTTTCTTTCCAGGCTAGTTAAGTGACATTGTTTTGGCAGTTCGGTCTGATGCAGTAACTACAGTATCCTATATATTTTCTATTTTGAAGAGATACACTAATCTGACAGAGAAAAGATTTGACTTCCTTTTATTCCAGTTGAAGTTGCATATATTCAAATGCAAAGTACACATAATTTAGGCAACTGCTTGTAAATAATCTCATAGACTAAACCCCAGGCCATCACACTTGTTTCTCTAAACAAGGTAGAAGACTTCATTCTCTCCACCTGAATTTTCTCAGCAGATTCAAAATAAACATATATAAAGCAAGGCTATATATAATTATGTTTTTTCATAAAAGCAACAACTGATGAGCACAGAGCTTTTTCCAAATCAGTAATCGAGAGCATTTCACAGCCTCTCAGAGAAACAAGTGGCTAAAGCACAGACCTTGAAAAGTTTCATCTGCCAGGGACCAATAGCTCTGGGATACAGCTTGTGCACAGAAAAAGCTTTGCTTCCCTCTCCATTAGGGGTCTGCCTACTCTAAAAATTAGAACACAGAAAAGAGTGGAGGGGAAACAGGAAAGAGTCTGCCTTTTTCCTATAGAAAAAATGTTGAGCTTTCCTTGGCAGAACTCTTTTCCTCCTTACATTTCCCAGGTTTTAATTGTTTTGGGGTTCGTTTTGGTTTTGTTCGGTTTTTTTTCCCCCACACTTCTTTTCCAGCTCTACCCTTAGCCTGAAAAAATGTAGAATTCCACCCAAACGGTTACTTTCCTATTTAAATATACTAATGACTGCCTTTCTCACAAGTTTTTGTTTGATTTATTCCTCTCCCTATTTTCCCAAGGAGTCCCTATTCCTCTTTGCACCTGCTGGAAACAAACACTTCAAGACGCAGAACATCCTGAGGGCTCTTTCTCAGCTGACGCTGTCATTACACGGATGGTGTGCCATCCCTGGCTGGGATGTGATTTTATTTATTCTGCTTTTTCTCAGCAGAAATAACAGCCATTGATCCCCTTGCCACACACCTGCTTTTTTGCCTGTGCAATCTTACATCCAAACACCCCACTAACTACACTGCAATGGATGAGTTGTGTATGCACTAACTCAGGAAGTGATTTGGTAAAATTAACATTTAGAAGCAGGCACCAGTAGTTATTTCACACATTATTAACTTATATTACAATTCAAATAAGCTTACAGCTGGCAAAAAAAGTCTCTTCTGTAAAGTGATCTCAAACATAATAGGCTTAATCAGAGATAAATTAAATTAGTCAGTCATGCATACTACAGCATATTAGCACTGAGTAGTTATTAAATACATTTTCTGTTATCAGTTGTGCAGGCAGTATTGTAGCAAACAAAGTGCATGGGAAACCAGTAAATAAACTTTATGTTTGGGAGGCTACAAGTTTGACATTTCCTAGGTTTTATCAAAATTTTACACGATCTTTACCACTATAACTGCCACCAGGTTAAGGCCCCATAAATGATTCAACTTCACTCCCAGGCAATTAGCCAAAAGCAGAGCAGACAGAACTAATGAATACCTAGACAGCAGATGTTCAGCGTGGTTTTGTGTTTTGGAGGGGACTTCTTCCATGTCAGTTTTCAGAAAGAAAAAAGCATGCATGGATGAGTCATAGCTGGTACACAATTGATAAAGAGGAGACAGGCAACATTTCTATTTGTTATTAAATTAATCTTTGTGTTTAGGGCTTTTCAAAATTTATTTTCCCCTTTGGTTTCACAACTACAGTTTGAAAAGGTCTTGTAATTGTGTAAAAATATTGAAAGGCATTGCTGTTGCCTTGCTGCTATTGTAACTTCCTTTTCTACTGCTGCTATTGCAGCCAGCAGCATCACCTTCATCTCCAGCTGAAAATTTGTCTGGAAAAGAATACAATGCAAAATCGCTCACATGCGCTTTACATGAGGAATCATTACTTTTGTGATAGGATCCTAAACCCATATTTTGTTCTCTCATCCATCTTTCAGAAACCCATCAGTACAGTACCACGAAATATCATAACTTGCTGAGCCTGACCCGAAGACTTGGGAGCACATCTGACATTCTCTTACACTCTGCACATTTAAAACTCAATGTAAGGTGACAAGAACATTAAGCTGCCCACAGACCAAAATGTGAAACTAATCAGTATCTGTTCTGAGCCACAGGTACAATAATTGGAAAATTAAAGTCCCTGTGAACTGCTAGGGCTGGCTGCATCAAAAAGCAACACCTTGAAATGATTAATGAAGACAAATGTATGCAACTATTTCTATTGACAACAACTTCAGACAATTGCAGACTAAAAAAAATAACACTATAGTTCTCATTTATTTTCTCTAAAGCTTGCTGTTTCCATGAATCGCTTGCTAGGAAACCTGTAGGTACTCACTGGTTAAAAAGTATTTTAACTGGAAGCTCCTTTAACTCAGATGTGGAAAACACAGGTTCTTTGCTGCGCCTCCTGTAATCATTGTCTGTGGCAATTCTGGTACAGAGGACATCAGTCACGACAGAGGCATTCAACATCACACCCTTCACCTGAAAATCTTAACATGACCCGTAAAAGTAAAATGACTCAACTAGTACATGATGGCAGCGCTCAACAGACCTCTTAAGAAAATCATTCATGGCAGTGTTGTTTAAAAATGCACCTTTCTTTTTTACTGCTCCCATCACATCCATCAGTGGCATGGCCCGTCCACTTACTTAGGACAAACAGGATGTCCTAACGTGCACCATCATGGATGGGGCTACTGCCGTGGCTCTCAACCGCACAAAGCAGGGGTTCCGTTTCTTAGGTGTGAAAGAGGGAGTGGGGCTAAATAAAATCTTCTTGAAAAGTAAATGGTGTATTTATATATATATATACACACACACATATATATACATGTATATACAAGTTAATGTGAATTTTTCAGTTTCCTCCTCCCCTTTAAAGTCTTGATTAAAAAAAAAAAATTCCTTCAGTCCTCTGGGACATCAGACTTGAGTCCCAAGTAGAAAAAATTAAACAGTATCTATTTTTAAATGGAACTTACTGAATCTTATTAAGAGAATCCCGACTCCCAGGATTTTGATAGAATTTCCTAAGTCAAAGCATTTTGTGTCATGTCACATGATTGGAAGTCACACTGGAATAAAAAGTTAGCACTACAGTCAATGAGTATCAGTTAAGTTTTGAAGAAGAAAGGCTTCACCACTTTGAAGGCAATCTAAAATACAAATGACCAGCCCTGCATTCAGAGTATGTCATGACTATTCAATTATACATACATTCAGAAGCTTGGAAATGCAACCAACTGTTATGTCTTTATCGAGCATGAACATGTGTAGTTGTGCTACCCATGGAGCTGTATCCATTTCTGCTTTCTCCCCCCACATGCTTTCCCTCACCATTTCTTAGCAAGACAGTGCTCAATCTGTTTCAGACAAGTCTTCTTCAGGCTAGGCTTTTAAGAAAAGCAGTAAGAATGGTCTGCAGCAGACAAGCAGAATTTCCACGTCTGTTTATTTCCATTAGAATGGTGTTTTGGATGAAAAAACTTGTGATGATGCAGCTGTCCAAAGGCAGGATGTTCTCACGCATTACGTTTTCTGTCCTTTTCAGTTACCCACGATGGAAAAATATGAAGTATTATTAAAAATTTATAGACACATTTAAAATACAGTTGGGAAAAAGAGACTGTGACAAAAGTCTCTGTGCAGATACAGGTCTATAAACTAATTCTAGTCAGTAAAGGCAGCAGAGATAGGAAGTTTTTAACAGCTAAAATACAGGAAATCTGGTTTTATTCGGAAGGTCTTACCAGAATTTACTGCATGACCTTGGACAATCTCTGAGGTAAAATAGACAAACCTCTTTGTGATTTTAGATACCATTAGATATGAGGAGAAACCTTGAGCCTCTGGGAGAAACTTTGCACAGGATTTCCAAGGATGCTGAGAACAGAGTTTATGAGCATGTGATGGGCTAAAAATTGGCAGAATGGCTGGACCTAGAGGGCTATGATCAGTGGCACAAAGTCAATCTTGGGACTGGTCACTTCTGATGATAGACACTAGGGTGAGTACTGTTCAGAATCCTCATTAATGACCTGGATGATGGGGCAGGGTGCATCCTCAGCATGTTTGCAGAAGGTACAAAAGTGAGAGGAGTGACTGGTACACCAAAAAGTTGTTCTGCCATCCGGGGGACTTGGACAGGCTGAAGAAATGGGCTGACAGCAACCTTACGCAGTTCAGCTAAGGAAGATGTCAAGTCCTGCCCCTGGGGAGGAATAACCTCAAGTATCAGTGCATGCTGAGCCATAATATCTGGAAAGTAGCTTTACAGAAAAGGACCTGGGGAACCTGTAGGACAGGTAATGTCCCCTTGCCACAAAGGCCAACAGCCTCCTGGACTGCACTAGGCAGAGGGTCACCAGCAAGTCAAAGGAAGGCATCCTTTCCCTCTGTTAGCATTGATGAGGCACAAGTGAAGAGCTGGTTCTGGTGCTGGGATCTCCAGTACAAGACAAGATATGTACCCAGTGGAATGAGTCCAGCAAAAGGCCACAAAGGTGCTGAAGGATCTGAATTATCTTGATAAGAAGGGGTTGAGAGAGTTGGGACTATTCAGCCTGGAGGAAAGGATGCCTAGGGAATCTTACCCATATGTATAAATATCTGATGGGGTGGGAAACGAAAATTGAACCAGATTCTTCCCAGTGGCAGCCAGTGGCAGGACAAGACAAGAAAGACAAATTGAAATACCAAAAGTTCCACATAAACCAAAGAAAAACTTTTTTTTTACTGTAAGCATGGTCAAGCACTGAGGCAGGCCCAGAGAGGTTACATCTCCACCCTTGTATATATTCAACATTCAAGAGGCTGTGGTCCTGCACAACGTGCTGTAGCTGACCCTATGCTGAGCTAAGGGTTGGACTAGATGATTTCTAGAGATGCCTGCCAGCCTTACCCTTTCTGTGATTCTGTAAGGATCTGCAGACAGAAAACATTTATGGAAATGAGGTAAAGTATTGAAAGTGGAAGTACTAGACCTTTGAGATGATTGAGTCCAACTGTTAGCCCAGCACTAAGACCACAACTAGACCATGTCACTAAGCACTAACTCTACGTGTCTTTTGAATGCCCCCAAGGTAGGTGACACAAACACTTCCCTGGGTATCCTGCTTGAATACTTGACAACTCCTTCTGTGAAGAAGTTTTTCCTAGTACCAAATCTAAACCTCCCCTACTGCTTGTTACATGGGAGAACAGATAGACCCCCACCTGGCTACCTCCTTTCAGGCAGTTGTAGAGAGCCATAAGGCACCCCTGAGCCTCCTCTTCTCCAGGCTGAACAACCCCAACTCCCTCAGCCATTCCTCATTACATCTGTGCTCCAGATCCTTCACCAGCTTCATTCCCTCATCCAACTAAGTGGGTCCCCTTGTCAAAGAAGGAGATCAGGTTGGTCAAGCAGGACCTGCCTTTCTTAAAACCATGCTGGCTGGGCCTGATTCCTGAGTTATCCTGTACCTGCTGGCTGATGAAGCACAAAAAGATTGAGTCATTTAGAGAAAGAAGGAGAAAACTATGTGATGGAAGAAAGGTAAAAAACAAAAATGAGGATATAGTGAAGGTAAGTGTGGAGGGAACAACATGAAAAGAGTATACTCAAAAGTAAATCATACAACCTGACACCTCTCTCACGTAAAGAAAAACATAAAATAAGGAAACACTGGACAGCTTTTATCACACTCTTTTCTAGAGCATTCACATACCAGAGTTAGCTATTCTGAGGTGCAATTTCATAAGGTCTGCCAAATGCACCAGATTCCCAAAATGATAATGTACAAAGTTTAAACTACAGCTTGATCCTTTTCAAAGCTCTGTAAAAAAGGGCATTTTCACAAGTACACAGTCGCAACCTTCTAGCCATCAATGACGTTGTTTCCATTAAGTAAAATATGAATAAAAATCTAATGACAGAAAAGGAAAATTTCTTTCCTCAAAATGCCTTCTTAAGCTCACATCCCATCATCACTACAGCTCTAATGTCCCAGTCAGAGCTGAATAACAAGTAATAGATTAAAAAGCTCTGAATATGCACTTGATATTCTCCACTTCCATTACTCTGCTGCACTCTCTGCTCTTTTCCCGTCCTTAGTCATTGGTTAAGACTTACAGGAAGAGATTCTTCTCTGACACAGCTATTGAAAACCCGATAGTCTGATTTCCATTATTCAGTTTGATTTCTGTCACCTCTCTGAATCCATTCTCACTGAAACATAGATTTCTTAACATCCATTACACAAATGTAACTTCCTCATTATTCACAAGCATAATACTGGCTTCATTTTGCACCTGTTTCTTGTCTCCTAGCTAAAACCTCTTTTAAAGAATATCTTCACTTCTCACTCTTGAAATTTTTTCTTTGCCTTAGAGCAGCATTTCTTGTTATTAGCCATGATATATTTTTCAGAATCACCTGAAATACTCCTCAAAACCTCCACATTTCCTGTTTTATGTCTGACATGCCTTTGCTTTCAGATTCAAGAATTATAGACTACCCCAGGGTTCAGATAAGAAGCATTCAGTGAAACACTGTATGACCACTGCAGAATAAAAAAGTCAGCTTTATAAACAGGGCCTAGACAGTTCATCAAAAGTATAATAACCATACGTTCTCTTGCATAAGCAGTAAGTAAACTGCCTTATGCATACAGGTTTTATTGTCTGCTTCCAATGAATTTATCTCATTTTCACTATCAATAAAAAATATGGATTTGGGGAGGCATAAAATGAGTTTAAGGAAGAATTTTTAAAACTCTCATAAAATGATGGATCTGCTAAGTAAATACATTGATTTTGAATGCAATGAAGTAGTGAACATTACTCGTTGTCTGTGAACATGTAGATAGGCAGAGATAATGTCAGGATTTGCCCTAACAAGCCCTGTTTTTCAGTGGTTTCACAATTTGGCCTGCAGACTCTCACTGCAGACTACATTTGGCAAAGAACACTTCAGCCTGGGAGTATTTTCTTGCCACAAATAATTTTCAAAACAAATTAAATCTGGGTCATTTTTATGTAGTTAGCAGTGCAAAGGACATTTTCTATGCTTGTTAGTGCTCTTCAAAAAAAAGGGCTCTTATTTTTAAAATTTGAAGCTTGGCAAGTGATAAAACCATAGAGCTGTGCAGTAAAATGACTTGGGGTATTCTGAAGGCAAACTCAGTTAAAAATAAACAAAAGGTTTCACTAATTAAATAAAATTAAATAATAAAAAAAATTAAAAACCATGGGTTTGACTTCTAATTTTTTAACAGAATATTTACAGTTCTTTTTATACATGAGGCTTTCCAAAGGTATCCCTGTTCTCCAAAAGAGATTTAAAGAATGTTTCAGCACACTCTTTAGCATAAAGTCCTTTAGCAATGCAGAGGTTGTAAAGGTGTATTGGAGAGATGACACCAGAGAAAAATAGCCCTCATCATCTCAGCCCATTGCTCTGCTAACCTGCATCGACAAACCAGTTTCAACACATTTTTAACACTAAGAAAGGGACATTTTAATATCTTTGTTTAGCTCACCCCTGCTGTCCACCAGTGGCTTCATGTGAATTGTCTTGTGTTAAATGCAGAAAAAATGGTGACAGAATTAATTCCCAGCTCTGACTAACCAGGCTGGGATCTGAAAAGGAGATGGACATTCCTCTACCTGCATCTTTACTAGTATCAAAAGACTGGCAAACAGTATTAGGCCAATGTTTATACTTCTGCTACTCTGCTGATTTCAAAACCTGAAGTCTCTTCCACAGCTGCACAGACTTTATGTCTTCAGCATGTTTGCATAGGTGGCAATCACTTAAATGTAAAGAACGACTTTCCTGCTATGGCAGTAAAAGGAAAGAAACCTTTTTCCTCTCCTGTTGTTGCACTCTCCTATACACTCAGTAAGAACAAATAGCCTGAATTTATTGTAGACACTGAAGTGGAGTGGATGTGACGCTACAGAAACAGGCAAAGGACCACTCCAAAGATATGCCATTTTACTGTTCGGTATGTAAAACGCAAATAGATATCCATACCTCCAGCTCTTGCATACAAAAGGTAGGTCAATTCCATATATATTAATGCTTTTAACTGTCCCTTTTTCCTTCCTGGCTCTGCAGCAGAGGTAGCAGAAGGGGACATACGCCTATATTCCATTTACTCAATACTCATCCTCCCCATAATATCACATAACCAGCTTGGTTCAAGCTAAAATGCCAACCTCTGTGTCGGGGCTTAGCAAGTATAAGCAGATGATCCCTCTTCACTTCTCAGGCAGCGACCTCAGAGAATTATTATTGAATTACCAAGCAACAATTCAACATTTTTGCAAATATCAGAGCACAGCCTGTCTGCAAGTCTGGAACTCTGGACCCTTTTGTAAGGCTGGCTTTTAACAAGGTATAGTAATTCTGCCATGACAGTGACAGCCTGCAGCTATGGAAAGAGTATCCAGGTGCACCTGTGTACGCATTTAGGTAGATGGATGGGCATGTACAAAGCTGATTGTCATCAAGAGGAAAATGTGACACCAGAGAGGGCTCTAGCAGTTTGGAGAACCCACAACCACCACCAGACACCTGCAGTCCTTTAGATCAATCTGTTTGACTCTATACTGCAGGTGTTGGAAGGATGGATGGATGGATGGATGAGAGTTTTGTGAGTTTCTGGAACAGCTCTTGGATTCTGGGACAGCCTTGATAGCTAGAAGGACACATGTACGTGGTTAAAGGTAACATCTTGCACAAAAGGTGTTTGCGTGTCCAAGTGGATTCTCTGGTGGCTGGTAGTGGAATATCTAGTTGATGCTTTTAAGAGTGAGAACTGTCTCTCAGTATGGAAGTGGGATGCCTGAGGAGTATTTTGGAAGAGCTGGAAGTCATGTGCTTTGAAAGAGTCAAGCTTCTAAAAGGATGTCTGTGGCTGACTGCTTTTCAGTGAAGGATTAATCTCTCTGGGGAGGTTGGACTGGATTAGGTGGTTTGTTCAGGGTTGGCAACAGTGTTTTTGCAACCAGTGCCAAGGCTGGAATAAACTGGAGCACAGCTATACCGAAATGAATTAAAATGCCCAGATATTCAGGAGCTCCAACAGCATTCTGAGGTTTGTTACTTCAGTAAGAATTTTTCCAAGCTTTAGGAGAAACAGCTTTAAGAACAGATCTTTCTTAATATTCTATATAAAATAACAGCATTTAAATGTTACATTTTATGGCTAGGCTGTATCAAGTTTTATTTAACACTTGTAACAGAAGGGGCTCATTTGGGAATGTAGTTTCTTTCTTATGATAAATGGTACAACATGGGAGAAATCACATGCAATGCACGGAATTACAGAGGTCTGCATCTGAACAGTCAAATAAGGGCTCTTTACAGCCTTCAGAGACTACAATTTTTTCTATAGTTACTTTGGTTTTTTTTAAAAAAATAATTCTCACTAACATAATGCTTCTATCATTAATTTGTGATTTGGTGCACGATATTTACAGATGCATTAATTAGTGGGAATAATTGATCTAAGTTTGTAGAATAATAAGTTAGTAGCACAATCTTCAAAGAGGTGCCCATAACCTGCAAATCCATAAACTTCAGTGCTGATATGTGGAGGCTAAACACCTGCAGAAGGCAGGAAATAGTGCTTTGGGTAGTTAGTTTTGGTTCTCATATATTCCTATAAACTGCAAAATGAGAACAGACAACTAAAAATATCTTAATAAGGCACAGTGCCAAAAACAATGAGACAGAAACATTTTTCTGGTGAGATTACTTTGCAGTAATTTAAAAGGAATAGTTTAAAAAGTAGAAAGAAGCTAATGATTGCAGGCAAGTTATGTTGCAAATGTGCTTTTCCTTAGCAAGCTGTCACTGTGTACAGAGGTGAAATATAAACCTGTGAGTAAAGAAAATACATGCCTATATTTTAAAATATTATGTTTATATTTTATTATGTCCTATTTTTCAAATGTTGTTAAAATTATCAAGCATAAAACCAATATTTATTCCTCTATTATAGGCACCAAGCTACACTGCAAACTCAGGACTTACAGCTATACAAACACATCTTATTTATGTACACAAGGAGAAATATGTCTTGTTGGGAATTCAGTCCAAGTGTGTGGTCATCAAGCTTTAAATCAGAGACTAACATGAAGATGTATGTAAAACATTTATTCTTCTATTATTACTATTATTATTTCTTAAATTATTTTTCAGTAGCATTTTTTTTCACTTCCAATATTCTGCCACTTGTAGAGGTACACTGGTTTGTGCTCAATTATTTTTTAAAGTAAATAAATAAGTAAACAAATAAAAAGAAAATTCACTCTAGAAGTGGTGATTTGTTAGGGAGAGACAGAATACACCCAAGAGAACCAGACTGAGGAATATTTGCCTTCTCTATAATGAAGCTCCACATTCTTGGCAATTGCAATTACAGCCCCTTCCACAGCAGGAACTGCTGTTGTTATTGATAACTTTTATAGTCCATGTCATGTAGAGAGGCTCCCAGAAGGTTTGGTATTTTAAGAGCAAAGCAGGCTGGATTGAAAATGGAAGCAGGTTGAAAAGCCTGACATTTCTGCTTGTCTCCCCTCAGAAACAACTTCCAGTATATCGAGATATGAAGAATAAAGGAAAAGTAAGTTATGACACTGGCCTGGTTTAAACTGATAAAAACAATCCCAAATGAAAATATGGATTGTATTCTTTCCCCTTGAATGGCAATGAAAGAAAACTACACGTAAAATATTCTCCTTAAACCACTTGAACATGCATATTTAAGAATGAATAATCCTGCAGATCAGTAATTGTAGTTTAGAGCTTCACCAGCCATGAAGGCTGAAGTTTTCTGAGTGAAATGTCTGCCTTAGACTCTTCTCCCTCACCTATCCTCTCCTCTCATCCTGCTCCCAGAAGATCAAAAATTAAAATTAATTTGTGCTAGTTCATCTAAACAACTGGATTGTTTCTGAGAACATGGTTGACAGGGATATTCTTTCTGTGCCTTTNTGTGTTGACAAACCGGGATTTTTTTTTTTTTCTTTTTTTTTTTTTTTTTTTAATGTTGTACTGTCTCCAGGAAAACACACATATTGAGCAGGGTCAAGCAAGGCTGCATTTGCTTCCTTTGAGAATGCCTGTTCAAATTTGTCTGCACAGACCTGTGGTCTGCAAAATGGTTTTTGCCTGTCCTCAGCAGAGAATTCACACATCCTCATACATCAGACATCCGGTAGCACCAAATTCTCCGCAGATGATGTCTGCACTTGAGTGTAGCCCAGCCCATGAAGCCCCAGTCCCCCAAGGGTACCTTCACATATTAAACTGACCTTATTTCAGGACCATTCCTGTTTACCCTGGGCACTACCTCTAAGACTACAAAGAATCTTTTTATTTGTGCCCAGTCTTTCCCCTGAACTAAAGTCCTGTTACCATAGGAGAAGAGAAAGCTCCAGAGAGGATTCATGTGCCTTACCTTTTGCCTCCTAGAAAAGGAGGCATTAGGATCCAGAATAGACTGTTTAGAGTCAACGGAAAAAAAGGGGCTTTTCATGAGGGCTAACTGATCTTAGACACTATATTTTAGCTATATCTGATCTTACCTGTGTTTTTGATGACAGTATGAGCTGTGCCTGGAAAGGTTTATTTCTCTGCAGAGAATATATAGGAAGCTCTGAGAGGCTGGCTCAAATGTCAATGTCTGTGTTTCAGATGACTCAAAAAGAATAGACTAAACTTACTCATTCTGATTTAAGAAGTAAATAGTGGATGGAAAAGACACCAAGGTGAATAAAAGTTGTAGGAAGAGACAGAAAGAAAAAAGAGAAAAAAGAATAGGGACAGAGTGTGAGGAGAAAACATATGAGTGGCAGAATAACCATCAGCTTGGAAGGTGTAAAAGTCAAAACTCGTCTGTAAGTAATGGTTACATGTCTCTCTTCCGAATGTGGAATTGATCCTAGAGAGCTTGATTTCTCACATTCCTCCCTTTTAACAAAATATCTCTGAAATTCACAAGGAAAATTACTGCCTTAGTCCTCCTATAATTTCTGGTGTCCACAGAGGGCAGACAGCTTCCTATTATTGTCAGTTGCTCAACTAAGTCAAATGGGAGAGCTACGAACCATGAATGCAGACATCTTAACCTGCAGTTAGCCCATGAGTGGTAGCATGTAAAATACCATTTCTTAGTTTTGAAAGAAGAGACACTATAGGGGATTTAAGTCAAACTTTCAGGAGGCAAGCAATATCCCAACCTAGGCACGTTTTATTATATCCCTATTAAAGAGGATGCAGATTAGGGATGGGACTCTATGTTAATGTTTGCTTCATTCAGCAGCTCAGTATTGGTTATTTTTATTGACTAGGTTTAGGGTGAAAAGTGAAGATGACTTTATTTCCTTGCAGGACTCACAGCTACTTAGTTGCAGAAGGCTGAAGATATTTTGGGAATAGAAGGTGGAATTACAGAAAAAAAAGGTCATATGAAGAGGCAGTGGGATTTCAGTGGTGAGAGCCAGTTTCTTCATTTGCCAGTTATAAATTATTTTGGGGGTGCTGGATGAGCTATGCAAATCAGACAACTTCATTTTGGGTTGGAGGTGACATGGCAGGAACACAGCTATAGATTGAAATCATTATCCATTGTGTCTGAAACATATAAAATGCTATTAATACCCTGAAAAATCAATATCCCAGCCTGGACACTAAAAAATAGGTCAATGTATTTGATAAAGCTCAGCTGGGACAAATATCTCCTGGGAAATTCAGCTTTTCCATTAACCTCAGGGACGGTTAATTTCCAGATGATTGAAACCGGTTTAACCTGTTAACCATGCCTCTTCTTCGCAAAAAACAGATAAAATCTTGCCTTTGCTCCATTCTTTTTCTTCCATGTCTGATCTGACAATGATTTTTTTAAAAGCAGGACTTTTATATCTGAACAGCAGTTAACATCTCTCCTATTGGTTAATATATTTTGCTAATCAATATCAGTGAGACAGTATGAGTGTGGTTCATCTTGATGAACACTGGACATTTGCAAAGCCGATATTTAACATCTGAGGCTCTTTTTACAGGCACAAGAGAGAAATGGGTGAGTTTTGGCAGCCAGTTCATCCGACATATTTTAGACATGCCTATTTCTCTTGTTTAGTTATGCTACCTTCAGGCAAGTACCACCGCTGTAGACATCTGCTTTGGAGAGGTTCAAATATGGGCAAAACAAAATCCATCTGACACTTAACCTTTCAAACAGAGAGGCCAAAATCACTAAAATTAAATGAGTTTACATAAAAGTTTACATAAATGTCTCTCAACATTTTTAACATTTTCATACACCTTACAATTTTCCATTCCTTTTTCCTTGTTGTCCTTATCTTAGACAGATTTAGGATATTGAACATGCACAGATAAGCCTCCATGACTACCTGCTTTGACAGATACACAGATAAGAATGTACTGTTAAAGTGATTTAGCAAGACTGAGGTATTTAGGAACAGCTTTAAAGGTGCTTCGAAAGTGGTTTAGTACCACAAAGGCATCATTAAAGCATTTATAGTTTTTTCTGCTTCTTAAGCAGGGCTGGGGTGGAAAAGAAAGAAAGGAAACAAGGAAGAAAGAAAGGTGATACACGTATAAAACCCCAGCATTAACTCAATGGCAAAAATAACAAAAGAAGCATAGGAGTATCCCCAGGATGCTGTTTTGATTTGGCAGTACCTCAATTTTACTAAACTTCCAAGGACATACAAACGCTGAATGTTCTCAGTCTTTCACTTTACCCTCTGAACGAAGAAGTTCTCTTGCTTCTTTTTTCCAGTCACTGTTATCTGCTGAGAGAGCTACAGGGTGGGATGCTTATGGACAGACTGATGAAGGAGCTTTTCACCCACCATTTACTTTTTCATTGTACTTTTTACTGAGACTTATCATTTCAAAAAGAGAACTCTGTACAATGCAAAACTGAAAAGAGACATTCCTTTGTTTCTGCTGAACGGCACCCTCGTGGCTTCTCTTGCTGCAAGACCTCTGCAAAGAGCTTCCATAAAGGATAGGCTCAAAACTGTGTACAGTTTACACACAATATGAGTATCGAGGATGCTGGTCTGACTGATGGAAATTTTATTTCATATACTCATTGTATGTTTTTAAGCTCTATGGCAGAAGTCTTTGCTCAGACAAGAAGTGAAAGAACTCTAGCAAACTGGAAATACTTTAAATTTTCTGATAGAATATCTTTAATTTTAGTTCACAGCAAATCTGCTGCTTAGCTGAAGATGAATCACAGGTGCTAAACAGAACTACACACACAGCAACTGCCTGTGAACACCAAGGGTCTTTATTTTCTAAAGATACCTCCATCAGATTGTAGAAAATGGCTTTTTCCAGTTTAATATCATTATTTTAATTCTGATAGAAGTATCCAACTTGTATTCATTTACAAACTGCTCTCACTTCCATGGACAATAATTGAAGCAGTAACTTCCAGTACCTGATATTCTGTTACATGTATATAAATTACTGTTACAAATTTGCAGAAATCAAGTTAAAACCTAACCACTGTGAAAGCCTTAACTACAAAAGACTGAATCTGATTCAGTAAAATCCTTTGGGATAGAAGCTGAAATACATTCAAAACTTTAAAAAATGCTAGTCCCTGGGGTGAAAAATAAATTTGAGTACCATAAGGCTGCATTGTGCTAATTTATGGCTATGCCAACATGATGCACCTACATAAAAGGTACTCGCAGGAGAAAAGGATCTTCTATGTCACTGAACATCTGTGACTACAGTCACTATATGTGTGATGTATGGCCAAGATTTTTGTATTTTCTCTGAGACTAGTCTAACTAACCACAAGTGGTGCAAGAGTCAACATTTATTTTTACAAGCTACCAGGTATCATACAGTAATGTATGTACAGAAATACACTTAGAATTTTTTTTTTTTTCACCATGAAAGTAGGGCAAAATTCTATTTCTTCTTTGATGATGGAAGGGAGTTATTAATTTTTTTTTTATAACATTGCAGGAAAAAGGTACAGATATAGTCCATAAAAGTTTTATGAATACTCTTATTTACCTTGTGCTTTAAAAGAAATAACATCTGTGACTGCTTTATAGTTTCTTTGTTTGCAGACAAAATTTATCTGGTTTACAAGTTCATTCTGAAAAGCAGCTGAAACATAAAATTCATCACAGCATTGTGTTCCACATTTGCCCTTTCGCTAATACACACCTTGTCAGGCTACAGCAATTGAAGAGGATCACAGTTCCTCAAAACCATTAAGGAAAAGCATGGAGGCAAGATTTAAAATGTAAGTAAACTGATTTCCTTAATACAGCTGGCAGTAAAATAGTTACTTACTTGTTCAGTGGCTGCAGTTCCTAAAGATATATTGTGTGACTAACTCCTTGATTGCTGTGCCAGAGTCTTGGGACGAGCACTGCCCACTGCGGTGGAGTCCTTCATGCTTTCGTGTTTCTAAACTGGTGGTGCACAAAGCTGGGTTAACCACACCATCCGCACAAAATCCTGGTGTCATCCAGCTCCAGCTCAGTGCAGAATTGAACCAAGAGGCCACAGAAGACACATATGTCCAGCACACGTGAAAGAACTGCACCTGCTCTGCAAACAGGACAGTCTTCTGCATGTCTGTGCATGTACACACACACACGTACACACACTAGAGCTTGTAGCTTCACAGCAGCAAATCCCTGCTAGAAATGCTACTTAAATTGTGTCAGCACTGCAGTTGGTCACCACTTCACTTCTCTCTTTGATACAGTAACATAGTAACAGGTAAATGGAACAACTCCACTACTTCAATATATTTGTTACTGACAGGCACATTTCTGAGAGAAACTACTCAAGCAGGCTTAAACCTTATCAGACCTCGTCCTTGATTTTGGGGTTGTACCAGACAGCTTACAGCATATTTTGAATCATAAAAAAAGCCACTTTGTGTTATGTTCTTCAGTTGCCATATTTAACCATTTGTTAAGAGAGGTTTGAGACATGTTGCAAAAATTCAAGGTGCCAGGAGAGCTTATGAACAAGAAGCACCACATAACGACAGACGTATTTTCAAGAAAGATTTGACATTCAGAGTAAAAGGGCAACACAGGTTGGGGAAGAGATAAATATAGGATGGCAGAGCTCATCTTTGTATTTAGATGAGCAGTCAAATTTGATGCTCAGAAGCCATAGGGGATAGATGGCATTAGGTCTGCTGCCCTGTAAAAATGACAGTGAGATTTTTTTTTAGTTCTGGTGTATAATGTTTCTGCAAGAGACCTGGTATATATACATCCCCAAAAACCTGAAGGCTGCCTTGAGATGAGTGAGATGTGTTTCAGTCACTCACTTCTATATCACTGAACACTCTGGAAGGCAAAAAATTGACAGTTGTGCAGGTCTTCAGGGGTTTCAGAGGAGTGAAGCTAAGATGATCTGTGCATTGCCATGGATGTTGTTCAAGCCTGGGGCTGTGCTGCTGTGTTCCAGGATGCCCACAGGGATGTTCCAGCTACAAAGCGACCTTAGTGGCAAGGGACATGAACTTTTCTCTCAGTACTCAGGCAGTTTTTCAATGGATTTTGACAGGGAGTCCCAATTAATACAATCATATTTCACCATTAAGCATGGTTCAATATCTTTATTTGAAGTTTCCAGTGCAATTGGTTTTTTCCTGCCAACTGGCTTCAGTTCAAAAGTCTCTTTACTTTTTCTATTGGTCTTTCTTCCTGTTGAAGAAGCCTTTATTCATCCCCATTAATGTAAGCTGGGTTAAAAACTTTTTATGCTTCTGGTATTAGTGGTAGCATGCACCACATAGGATGACATCCCTGGGCAATTCAGGAATTTGTGCAGCTGCATCTTGAAAATGGAATCCTTTATCCTTGCCTGCCACTAGAAATCTTCATTTGCCTGGGATGTATGTGTCTGAGTCTAGCCTTATCAGGAGAGCTTTGGAACAAGGTGGGTTCTGCTTGGCTTCCATGTCTCTGTAATGGAGTCAAAAAGCATGACACATGTCTGAGTTCCTTGATTCTTCACTTCTTGTCCAGGAAATGTGGAAATCCTGCTGCAGATTATGACACTATAGCCCCAACTCCTGACGGAATTGTGTTCTCAGTTGGACTGAGGAGCACTACTCCTAACAAACTCCGTGTCTTTTAGGTGAAATATTTCCAGTTTATCAAATTGGCATTTCCTAGATTGGTTGAAAAGCTTCTGGAGGTTCTAATAGTAAGCAGAACCTGCGTGAGCCCAATTTGACACTGGTGTCCTTTCCAGCCTCGTCCTTCACCCTGCCTTGGTTGTGCAATGGCCACTGCATTGGCACACAACATAGGGGATGATTTGGAGTTTGTAAGCAGAACACTCAGAACCACTCTATTGAAAGGTGAAAAGGAAGAGAGAGTTCCTGTTTAACAACGTTGACTCTGCTGCGCTAATGCAAGTAAAATATAAGGGGGAAAAAACCCCTTTATTTTTATTGCTAGCATTTGAAGATAGCTTTCTGAATACACTCTGGGACTAGATCTCCTGAGTCAAATAGCACTGTATTTACCAACACTTTTTGGAGAAGAATGGCCTTTTAAGTGATGCTTAGCAACAGCATTCTCCATTCTATTCTGTCTATTAGTTTTAACACTTTCATGTTTATTTTTCATTTTGAGTGAAAAATACACAAGAAGAATTTCATTAACGGTTTTGAATGCCAGCACTTTCAGATGGATGACACTAGGCATAGGAACTACTTCTGCAACTCTGACATTGCACTCAAAGCCTGTCTGGACCAAAATTCCAAGCCTCCCAAACCCACAATTGATGTCAGTCACCTTTATATGGATGTGCTTTTCAGCCCTGTATTAGCTTACTCTCTGTCCAGAAGCATATGGCTGTCAGACTGAGGGATGGGCAATCAGCTTGCAAAGACCAGGATGAACCACAGCCCATGAGAACTTATGCATCCATGTATCCCACAGAAGTAGACAGAGCTATGCTCATCAAAGTCTCTTAGGAATTAATAGGTGCACACCAGACTTCAGAAACACAACAAGGAACATCAAGTTTAATCTTGCAAAAAAGAGAGAGGGGTGTGGCTGAGGGGGCACGGCCAGGAGGCTATTCTGTACCATTTCACATTATTGTCAGGGTGGGAGTAAGGGATTCTCTGGCTTCCCAGAAGAGAAGCAGGGGTTTTGGTGGAGGAAATGGAAGGAGAAGCCATCCACCTCTATTCATTGTCACCCAGGGTCTGCAGGAGCATTTTGCATGTGAATCACTCTCTTCTATACACTTTTGTTAGTAATATAGTCTTTTCTTATCTCACTGCTGTTTCTGGTAAATTTTTCTTATCTCAACCCATGAACTTCACTTTTGTGCCTCCAGTTCTCAACTATGGATCTGAACAGTAAAACCAAAACACTTCCTCCCTTGCAGTTTCAAGTACTTTCACTTCTAGTCCTTACCATATAACTGGACTTGTGTTATTACAAATTACATTTATTTGGATGGTCATGTGAGTTTGCTGAGTGTTTTAATACAATTCTCAACCAGATAAATCATAAAAAAAAAAAAATCAGCTACTTTGATCAGGACTAAACCACGAAATCAGAGTTCACACATAATACTTAACCTAAATAAAGAATTCATGGGAAACAGAATCTTGCTATCATAATATTTATTGGAAAGGTACACAGAAAGAAAAAATCCATACATGCTTCTCAGGAAAGCATAATTTCCCAATGGATACTGCTCTATTCGACTTGAATCTAAACTAACACTGTAGATTCTAATAGCACTTGGCAAGCTGCAGACACACCATTTTTAACTTAGGCTTACATTTGAATTACCTGGAACTCAAATTTCCAATGTGACCTTTTCAGGGCTTTGTTTAGGAACAAAAAGAGTTCTCACTGGAGAGTGAAAACACCTTTTAGAGAACAAGATATATCGTTGAGGGTAGAGGCTAAAATAGGTCGAAGCTGCTGCTAGTCTAGATTTAAATAAAACAATGACTGTGTACGCAAGCTTTTTTGCCTTCAGATTAAAAAAGGGAATATAATTTTTTTTACATTTAAACAAAAATCTGTGATCATCTGTATTATGCTTTCATTATGCTATTCACACTATGCCTGAAGCTTATAAAATGCAGGAACATGGAGGTTTTTCTGCCTGCAATAATGGACACACTAAAGATGTACATGACAAACAGAATGTTTTTATTTGTGTCTTCAGTTCTGCAAGTAGTTCTGCACCAAAGAATATAAACAATGAAAGCCAAAGCATTTCTCACCTCTCAAAATAGACCCTGCAGTCTTTAATGACCATCTAAAATTCCAGCATATTAGGATCATATTAGATTTTTATTTTTCTTTTCCCATTGGTCTGCTGATAGGAGAAGCACAGAAAATCTGACTTGCAAAGTGCAGCTATCCTGTTCTGCTGTGTAACCACATTTATACTGGAGCTATAGACTGGTTTTGTTCTTCATTTCCTTTATCCTTCCTAAGCTGCATAGCCTGGCTTTTAAATTGTCTTTTCACTGCTGAGTTCAGAAATATACAACAGGAAATTTCAACTGCATATTTACACAGAAAAAAGTGGAAAGCATGGGAGAGCCAAAAAGTGTTTTCAGTCTTTTTGTGGTGTGCTTAAAGACACAAGTGGGGAAGAAAGCCAAAATAGATATGCTATCTAATTGCTAAATATTTACTTAATGCAATCAACATTTATTGAGGAGGAACAAGAGTCCAAATATTTATGACAGATGATAGCATTAGTTACTATAGATGGGGTTTAACACTAATTTGGGAGAAGAAGACTGGTATGACAGATAAAGATTAATTTACATTATTCGAACTGATTATGTCCTTAATTTTCTGCAAATACACAGTTCTAAATGCAGAATTAAACAGCTCTTCCTCTGAGCTAGCCCCTTCCCTTTAGTCCTTCTGCCTGTTTCGTTTATGGATGCACTGCCTGAGTGCGTGGTCCACCATTCAACATGTGCCCTTCTGATGCAAATGACAAAAGACATGGTAATACATCCTTTCCTCTTCTCTACCATTAGAGGCATGCCAAAAGGGCAGAAAGAATTACTTTGTTCAGTTTTATCCCCGCAACCACCTATAAGCCTGAAAACCGCTCTGCACAGAGACGGAGCAAGTAGGAACAGCAATGGGAGAAGATACCTCTCATCTCTGGGCACCTGATGGGCTCCGGTCAGAAATCCATGCAGGCAATTAAACCATCATCCTCTGAAAGCAGCTGAACGATCCTTGAGGTTTTGAAATTATATTTTTTCAATCTATGGAGCTCTTAACCGGGAAGGGAAAACTGGAGTAGGTGGGCTACTTGCAAGACAAGGATACAATACATACATACAACAGGGAAAAACTTTGGACAATGAAGGAAAGCTACCAGCATCTGCTCAGAGTGGCTGCAGGAATTAATGAATATGACAATTAGTGGATGCCTAGAAAACATAACTTTTGTCCCATCTAATGGATCTAATTTATATGAAGTGTATTCAAAACATCACTTAAGGTTATTACCACATCTCTGAAGTCATTTCATTCAACTGACTAACTGAAACGCTTTATGTACCTTTTATTAATGCATAAACATGATTAACTTTCACTTTACTCATCTGAAATATTAAAATGTTCAAAGAAGCATAAAACCAGAAAATTACTGGACATTTCCTGGTTGTTGCTGAGTGAGACAGGCAGGTGGAATGAACCATAACCAACCTGTGACCCTTCCTTTCAATACTAATGCCACTAATGAAATCCAATGTTAACCAGAAACTCCATCAAAACAGCATGATCACTTGCCATCAGTCCCTTAGAACAACATAACAATCTGAAAATTGAATAGGAAAGAAGTGTTTTTTAAAGATTGTCTCGGCAAAGTGACTGCCTTTATATTCAGCTTATACAACTAATGCTGCATCTGCTTTTGGTTGACTAGAGTCGGATTAAATTTAGATCTAACATGAGGTACCTACTGCTATACAGTCACCTCCAGCTGAGATTCCATGCAGTGTTGTTAGAAATACATAATTTTTTTCAACAATGCAGTGTGAAAGCAATGTTTTAATGCTCTAATACAACCTAAACTTCTCTTTCCCTTCCTAATAATATTTTCCAACATTGTGGCAACATGAATTACATAAAACTACTCTGGGCCAGAAAAGAGTGCTTGAAGAATAAGCAGTACAAACTCAAGAATTCTGCTTCAGATCATTAAAAGAAACAAAAAGATTTTTTTTTTTTCTGAATAGCTGAACTAAGTAAAGAAAGAGAAACGACATGGCAGAAGAAAGGGAAAATTTTTTAAGTAAAAGAGATTATTTCAAATAATCTGAAGACAAATAAGGTAGAGTAAACTAAAGTTTATACTAATATTATTGGGGCCATGATATGGCTAAAAGTAGGTCTGCACTGTCCCATCTGGACGGACTGTGTTTACATTGTTTCCACTTCTGTAGGCTTTTAACTGGCTCCTTGTTTGATTGCACGTAATTGCTTTTTGATTTACTGCTGCTTCAATTCTTCCATGGTTTCCATTAAATGATATATCTATAAGAAAACTGTTCATCAGCAGTTCAGATGGATTTGTTAATTGGCTACCTAAGTTATTTTTTAATAAAATAAATAAGTGTAAATTATGTATGCTGCTTCGTTGCCGTAGAACTGTTCAGACAGGACAAACTTAGGCCCTTTCAAGTTGCTAGAAAGAGCACACCCTGTGGTGAACTGAGAGGGGAGCACAGCAGACACAGAGACTCATTTTCCCTAGGCACACTGAGCTAGGGCCACCCTCATGCAAGCAGGGTGTAAGCAGATAAAGTCTCTCTCATTGATACCCCTGGTAGTGGAGTAGAAATGGTAGTCACTTGAAGGAGTCAGAGACTCTGAACAGTCCTCTCTCAATCACTCTATTAATATCTACAAGAAGAGCACAGAGAACAACAGGTGCCTAATCCCGTTTGTACAGCAAGAGATGTGAGGGGAGCGTTTCTCCTGGCCGCTGACAGCATGGCTGAGATCTCCTTGTAGCACACATCCTCTGAATTCTGTCCAAGCATTGCAGCATTGTCTTTGCACCACAGACTTTGCTTTAAAAGTCATCTTCTGGCACTCGATTTGCAGAATAGCTGGCTGTTTGGCACCCTCCGCACCAGATGTTATCTTGTAAACTCAATGAACAGATGCCTATTCCATTCTCACAATAAAAGAATAATCAGACTTACCACTTAATGCTGTGATTCAAAGTTAACGATGTTTAAGATTAATAAATATGCAACAGAAGCATGTTAATTCTGTAACTGTACTAAAAAAAAAAGCATGTAGCTCAGGAATGAAACAAATATTTCATAAATATGCCTAACAATAAGTATTTAATTTATTAGCAGTTTTGGCAGAATAACTGCAAATAAAATCGCAGTCGTGAAACATGTTTGTCACTTGACAAAAGGGAGGCTGTTACTCAATATAATAACAATACTAGGTTTATTTTCTTTTAACTATTCAAAAAATACCTGTCTGAAAAATTCTCCTGATTAGACTGTTTGCTTCTAATCTCAAGGTGGATTTCACACCATACTTAAGAGACCAGACACCAAGGAGCACTGTATCACAGATCTTGTTATATTTATGAGGCCAGTTATGGCTTCACAGTAAACAGAAGTTTCATGGAAGGAGCTCTCAGACTCCTGTTTCACAGATGGATGACTAGGGCACTTCATTTGCCTTTTTTGACTCTTCTACCGTGGCTACTTCAATCCCAATTGTGATAGATGGGAAAAACTAGACATCAAAACAGCAGAAGGTTAAGTTAATCATAAATCATTACACTCCATCAATTTATGCATTTATCCTACTCTGCGCATCTAAAGTTGAATGAAGTGCCTGGAGGTTTTTGGTTGAGCAAACTGAAGTAATGAAAACAATTTCCTAAATAAAATATAAGCATTGTCAAGAGGTCATAAATAGAAGTCCAGCAAGATGAGTTTCCATCTCAAAAGGAGCAGAAAATTGGTTCCTTCAGACTCACAATCAAATGCATCAATAAGTGAAATTATGCCTATTGAAACAGAAAGACAGAGCACTGCAAAATATGATAATCCTGCAAGTTAAAAAGGTTTTATATCATAACCACTGCTGTCATCACAAGGTTAGCAAGACAATTTATATAAACCACACCATCTTGTTCATCACCCCTCATCATATTTGTTCAAGACCAGCCCCTGTTTTTGCTTCCCATTAAATCAAATGTTGGAGATCAGCTATCAATTATACCAATATTAAAGAATTTACCATTCCCTAAAACTCATGTATTTCCCTTCCTTACTTTTGGCAACTTCTCTTTTGTCAAAAAACAATAACATAAAGCAGGTGGTGAAATATTCATCGAGTATTAAAGTTCCAACAACAACTACAGGAAACAGACAAGATTTTTAAAAATTATGTCTTAATTAGTTCCTAAGAAAAACTCAAAGTATCAGGCACAGTAGTCGAAAAGAGCTGGTAAGAGATGGTACATATAAGAAGATCGAGAATGATACCCAATGATATTGGTCTAACATCTTGAACCCAAACTGTGTAATATTTGCCATTTTTTAATACCCCATAGATGACACTAATTTGCTCTCGAAGGTACAGATAAGGGCAAGTGGTGAAGTACTGCAGTAAGGCCTGAAGTCGTGCTAAAACTAGGAAGAACCAAGGGTCAACAGGAGCAGATGTATACAGTGAAATAGTTGCTGCTGAGGAGCACACATGATCCACATTTCATAATCTTTTTCTTTTTTTTTTTTTTTTTTTTTAAGATTAATTTGGACTTTATCTAG
>VZTE01003324.1:1232286-1382049 GCA_013397775.1 Eulacestoma nigropectus | reverse complement strand
TTTTTTTTAGATTTAATTTGGACTTATTCTAGTCTACTCCCATGGGTTCAACGTCTGAGGATAGGGTATCCAAGCTGAACTTCAGGAGCTTATCTTTTGGTTTAATTACATCTGAAAGGAATCAAAGCCATCTTCTGTGTGTACAAATGCATGGTAATGAGGAGATTTGCTCCAAAAGCACCCTCCTGTTCCTACACCACCAATACAGGTGCACTCTTTGTAGCTCAGAACCTAAGCAATTAAACAGCAGGCAAATTTGAAAACTCATAATTTGAGAGTGCTGGACATGTGGAAAAAGCCAACAATCATGACTTAGTACACAGGGTGATGAAGTCTGCAGCAGGCTATTATCAGGCACAAATGAGGTTTCAGAGTCACCACAGTGAGCCCTTCACACAGCTCAGCTCAGTGCTCATGGAAGTGAATGTGCTGGCTTTCACTGGGATAGAGTTAATTTTCTTCACTGTAGCTGGTATGGGACTGTGTTTCGGATTTATAACCAAAAATGCGTTGATAACACAGGGATGTGTTTGTTACAGGTGAGCAGTGCTGACACTGAGTCAGGGCCTTTTCTGCCTCTCACCCCACCCCAGCAGAGAGGGCTGCGGGTGCACAAGGAGCTGGGAGGGGATACAGCTGGGACAGCTGACCACAACGGACCACAGGGGTATTCCAGATCATACGGCATCCTAGTCAGTATATAAATCTGGGGGAAGAAGGAGGAAAGAGGAGGACTTTCAGAGTTATGATGTTTGTTTTCCCAAGTCAGCTTTAGGCATGATAGAGCCCTGCTTTCCTGGAGATGACTGAACACCTGCCTACCCACGGGATGCGGCAAATGAAATCCTTGTTCTGCTTTGCTTTTGTGTGTGGCTTTGACTTTACTTGTTACAGCCAACCTGTGAGGTTTCCCACTTTACTCTTACAATTCTCTTTCTCATCCCACCAGGGGAAAGTGAGTGAGCAGCTGTGTAGTGCCTAGATGCCGTCTGGGGTTAAACCAGAACAATAAATCAAATTACTAGGAAAGGAAAGGAAAACAAACAGAAATATCATTCTCTTACTGCAAAAGTTTCAGTTTTATCTCCTGGTTTCTCTAACCAAAAATATGTGGAAAAATTTCATAGACCAATAGGAACGTGGCAAGTACACTCAATGGCATGGAGCAGCTTCCAGGTGAAAATAACTACACAGAGTTATTTTCAGCCTGGGAAAGCAATGGCTAAGGATGGGATGTGACAGACATTCACAGAATCATCAGAGGAATGAAGAGGGTGGAAAGGAATCTGTTCATCCTGTCTGAAGATACAGAGAAGAACAGGGGCATATCACATGAAACTAGCATGCTAAAGAACCAGCAAAAAGATGTGGTTCTTCATACAGCACATCATTAAATTGTGTGCAAGTCCTTGCCATGGGAAGCTGTAAATGCTAGAACTTTATATGCTCTGAAAAGCTGACTGGACTAATTCATAGGAATGATAACCTGTCAAGGGCTATCACCTCTGGCTCAGCTAGTCTTTGAGCAATGAAGTGCAGCAACACAAAGTATTTTCTGGAAATAGCTATACCTGCCTGTCCTCCAGTATTCTTTCCTAGGCTTTAATTTCAAAGCTGAAGACCAAGTATTGTGTTAGGCTGACTTTTGATCTGACCCAGTGTGACTGTTCCTGCATTAGCCTTTCAGTCACTAGTCAATGGGAACAATCTAATAAATCAAAAATCAGAAGTTGATTCTGAACTGAAAAAAAAAAATAAGCTGACTCAAAAAATTTGATTTATTTTTATTTACTCTGGAACATGATATTGTAGACTTAGATTTATAACCCAAATTTGTGCTGGGAAAAGAGTTTACATGTCACAGTCCTACACAAAGATGATGGAAAACTGTAAATGTAACAGAAACTCAAAAGTTGACTTTCAGCATTCAGAGTTATTATTTCTCAATGTATTTATTCCTGCCCAACGAAATTTCCTAGCAAATGATCATGTTTTTAGCATGCTAAGACCAATTTGATTAAAATTTCAAATACATGGTGGAAAAAGAAATATGTCAGCAAAGCGTGGCAGGTATTAATGGCAAACTCTAAATTATGGTAGGCTGAACACTCTCAGCAGGTTGGAGGATTTGATTGTAGTGATTTGAGTCTGTCTCACAGAATTGCACATTTTGCGGTTTGGACAATATTTATTATACCTCAGAGAGCACAACCAAATACTTTTACAAAAGCAAACATTTTATAGTATTCACTCCATTTCCTTCCTTCCTTCCAAAATGCTTCCCTCTTTTGGGAAAAGATTTTTCCCATTTTTTTCTCCTATCAAAGATGTATTTGGGAACAGTTTGCAAAAAGTCCTGGTTTTCCCTCACCTCTTGAAACCCACATGGTAATTATCCTAATCTAAAATTATCCGGTTTTGCAATGTGCTCATTTACAGCTTAAAAAAAAATATGACAAATGGATGAGTTATTATAAAAAAAATTTGGTCCCTACATTTTGTGAACTGTGATTTTTTCCTATTTATAATGGAGCCCAAAATGCTGCGTATGTTGCTGAGTGTCACTAATGCTAGTAACTATTGCTCCCAGCTGTTTTTTCTCTAAATACAGGATACAGTTGAAATAAGAACTGTATCTGCCACCACTGTGCTTCCCTGGTTTTGAGGGGGAATCAGGCATGTCTTGATTAACTGTGACCATGATTACTTTATTCAACAAGCCCCATACACGAACCTGCAACGCACAGTTAAAAATTGACAACTGCATCTTGATGAAAGTGGTTATCTCATGTAAACTGGGACCTCCTGGGAATTTTTTCCCCACCTTCTTTAACCATTACCACTAACTAAAACTCCAGTTTCACAGAGCTGTTATGAACAAGCAGTTAATAAGGCAGCTGTCTATGGCTTCAGCCACTCTATGGAAACTAAGATATCATTTTGAAGGTGATGACATAATTCACAAGGAAATGGTGATTAATCCATCACAAAAACTAGGACACTTCAGACTATGAGTAAAAATGCACATTATTCATTTGATCCAATTATTGTTCCAGGTATCATTCTACAGCAGAGACTTCAATTTTATTTTTTTTTTTTCGATCTTGAATTTAATCTTTGTAGGAAGGAAAAAAAAAGGAAAAGATGGGGAAAAAAACAAATCAGAGGTGCAGATAGACTTTGGTCTTGGATTACTACTGGGCTACGAATGCTGCTGTGGCAGAAGTTTCTGGCCCCAAAAGTATCTTGTGCCACAGTGAAGTCCCTTCCTTACTCCCTGAGGTATTCCTTGGGCAGAGCCTCTGCAGGGGAGGGCACTTGCCCTGCTCATTGTAGCCTGCATATGAAAATTACCATTATTTTATCTTCAGCATCCCTCCTACAACTGATTTAGTGAAAAGAAATGTTTTGGGTCCAAACAATGCTTGCAGTGACACTGTATCAGTGACCTAATTGCTTTTCACCTCAAGGCAAGAGCTGAGGTCTGTGGGTGCAAGGATCTCGCTGCTCACTGGCCAAGAAGCAGCTGGCCATTTCTAACCCAGAGGGCATGAAAGCTTCAAATGGTGGTAAATTAAGCACAGGTTAGTTTGGGAGCTGTAATCAAATGCAAGCAGGTTGCAATTGAGAGTTTGGAAATCTGGGCTGACAAAGCCTCAGGAATGTGCAGTGCTACACATACAGCACTGTTATGTTATATCTGCATATAAAGATGCAGATAAAATGAGAGCTACATGTTAACCACTTAGAGGTTTGTTTCAGCCCTCACATTATAGGATGGGTGTGCCTCATACAAGACTGTTACTCTTCACTGCCATGACTTCATGAACTCTGTAGTGAGACAGACCTACATCCTAAACTTTGGAACTCCCCAACGTACTCCGGTAAACTGGAAATCCTATGTCACTCAGGCTCCCTTTGTCATCCAGGCTCCTCTACCAAGGCTATACTTTCCTATGAGACATTAAAAAGAGGCTCCTGAAGAAAGTAAACTAAAGGTCTCAGCTGATCACCATACCATTTTGGAACAACAAATCCTGTACTTACTTCAAGGCTGGAAATGGTATCTCAGGCACAATCAAGAGTAAAGTATGAAAACTGAAAGAACCCTTTCAACACAGACGTTGCCCCAGCTTTTACTAAGCATCCAGCTGCAGAGGGTTCATTGTTAGCACATATACATTCTCAAATATACTAGCTTTTTAAATTTCACAAGAAATGGATTCAGAGTTTTGTTCACATCAAAAGAACTATAACAAAGAAACAGGAGACTGAATTTATGATTAAGAAAAGCAGACACATTCATTTTCTTTTCCAAAGCAAAGCACCATAGGAAAACCAGACTACGGCTGCTGAAGGCATTCAGTGATGAAGAGTTTAGATTAGCATGCAAACAATAAAATGTTTGACTACATAAAAGATAACCTGAGTACCAGGACTATATTTTATGCAAAAACTAGTTATAAAACTGCTGCATAAACGATCCCCATAGGGATAATTTAGGGAAAAATAATCTGAGATATTTACGTACCTGACAAACACTCCAGACTCTGGGAGATTTTTCTGCTGTTTGTATGGCAATCATCTAAGCCTACAATGCTTGGCTGTGATACCCAAAGTCAGGCTGACCACAGCTGCCAGCCTTGACACTGGGAGCAGCCTGGCTATGTGAGAAGGGCTAATCAGCCCAGGTGGAATATCACACTAAAGCAGCTCCCAGCACCGTGGCTGGTGTGTTCACACAGCTCAGGTGTTACTGCAGCCCGCCACAGAGACACATCCTAGGGTGATAAAGCTAACAGGACAGCTGAGCTCCAGACTACCTACATTAACATTTCATCTGAGCAATGGTCCCTAAGCCCATTGCAAAATGTTTAGAGGCCAAAGGATGCATCCTCCTCCTCCTTCGTTTTTTGTGCCCTGCACCACTCTAAAAATATTGCTTCCACCTTATCAGCCTCCCCATTTTTGCACATCTCCCCAGTGAAATATCATGTCCTATCTTGTTCCTGCATCCTTGGTCCAGAGCTCCTGCCAGCACAGTGGAATATGCAGAAGAGCTGGAAGCCTCTTCTTCATACTAGAAGCATCACGTGTACCAGAGCATTGCACATTGATCCTGTGCCTATTCATTCAATTTTCTTACCTTGTAGTGCTGGCAATACACTTCTCTTGCATTTTGGGCAGTAGCACTAACATTGAATAATCAGTAAAAGAGACACATTGTAAGAGCTTATGAGCCACATGCATTTTGCAAGATGGAGTTTGGCCATCGTCATCATAAAAATAAAATAGTCCAGGTGTGGAAAAAGTCTACAAAAATCAGTTTGGAGAGAGCTTTTTTTTCTTCAAGGGAGATTAGAGGAGCTTAGATTGTTTAGTCTAGCAAAATGGAGTGAAACAGCTAAGGGGGAAGGTAAGGGAGGATGTGTTTGCTCTCTATTAAATATTAATTAATACTCTATTAATTATTAATAAAGAACTATTCAAGATAAAAGGTAATGGTGTCACAAAACAAATGGATAGAGGTTGTTCATGAATATATTTAGGCTAGGAATGCAAATAAAGTTCCTAGCCATTAAATGGGTTTGGAATCAGCCTTCCAATGGGAAAAGTGGAAGGAAAATACCTCAGACACTTCTAAAATGACACCTCTGTCAAGAGACTGTATGTTCCATGTGCCAAGAGAAGGTTCAAGCCCTCTAGCCCAAATCTGTTCTTTCATCTCACTTCTGAAAGAAGATGCTGAGACCTAGCTTCCAATGTCCTTTCCTAAATCTTGGGCAAAGAGAAAGTCAATGTTTTCTAAGTACCAGGGGAAAAATCCCATAGTCTCAGAGGGTTTTGATAAGTGCTATTTGTATTTTACATGATGAAGTCCACTTACACTGTGAGGTGGAATGAAAGCGCTCTGTGGCCACCTGCCCTGCTGCCAGATGTTTAGGGCACTTCACAGCTACCACCCTGGCCTGCGTTTAATCTAGAAGACACTGAAGTTCATCTTCAGTACCTATAAGTGCACAGTTCTCCTAAGAACCACCTCAAATACATGGATCCATCACCAGAAGCATAAAAAGAGACGTGATTACAGCGGCAGTGGGGGATGCTCCAAACGAAGTTTTCAAGACAGTATTGTTTAAATCTCAACTGCAGTACTACACTGACAAGCTTGCCTATTGAAAGATATAGGTCAGTGCTCTGTCATAAAAAACTGATCTCTTTAATACAGAGGTGGCATTGAATATTTACACAGAACATACACATTACAAAAAGTTGTTTCCTATACGAGTCATCCAGCAAGGAGTAAGGTTTTATTGTGAATGGCGGGGCAAATGCACTGCGGAATATCATCACATCAAAATATAAGCTTTTACTTCAGTGCTTTGTTGGCAGAGCATTTAAATTCTATGTGAAAAGCAAAAGAGAGAGTAGAGAAGCCAAAGACATTTGAAATAGAGTGGGAAGTACACCAGAATGATAAAAAAAAAGAGATCAATAAGAAAAGTCAAATTTTCACCAATAATTTTAAAGAAGAATGTTAAGAAAATAAATGTGGGTATAGACACATGGGAAATGGACTGTGGCAGTTTAAGGAGTGTAAGAGAACTTTAAAGACTGAATCTTGGACTTAATCCCATTTAGAAAAAATATTTCTAATACCCGTTTCATAAATCTCTTAGAAGTTTTAGTACAGTTCCTAGAGAGAAAAGAATCCACAGAATGAGCCAATATGTGGCATTTATGTAACAGCATATTCAAAAAGCTCCCATAGTCAGAGAGAGCCTTGCAATCACAGCTACTCTCTGCCCAGCAAGTGGTTCTTTCAAAGCAGGGTTCAGCTGCACCATTTCACAGTCAAGGATAATTTGCTCACATCCTCCTGCCCCTTCTGTTGCATTTGATTTCTGGTTCAGCAAGTGACGTCATGCATAAAACTTAAGTGTAATAAAGAAACAAATCCCACGTTACCCACATAAATCTCTTGGTCTTCCATTGCTATGATTTAAATTCAGCTGCTATGACTTAAACCCCACTTTCAATGCACTTAAGTAGCCAAAAGAATTTCCACCCTTTTTCCCCCCACTAATATAGGTTCTTCCACATTTTCTTTGTTCTATAGGCATAAAAAATAGTTACACAGGGTCACCAGCCAGGATTAGCATGATATTAGTCTTGTCTGTGGAAGCAGAACTGTCAGTCTCTCAATCTCCTGGCACTGTGCCTGGTTACCAGCAACAGCTGTGACTAGAAGATTTATAGGATAACCAATGAACACTAGCAGGTAAGAAAAAGAAACGGAAAAAAACCCCAGAAAACCAAAACCCCACAATGCTAGAAAATGCACAAACTACTCAATTTGCACCGTTTTCAGGAGGGTTTGTTTGTTTGTTTGTTTACATTTATTGTGTGTGTTGGTCCTATAGGAATATTATCTGCTATAAATAAGGAAAAACTAACCCCTGCTTCTAAATCAGCATTTCTGTACTGGGATTTCTGACCAAAAAACATGATGGATATACAAAATAAATACAGAAAATTGCTAAACTCTGCTTACAAACCTGTTCCCCACAGAAACCACAGATGTGTACTGAGATGGGCAGATTCAGTGGGCAGGAAAGAAATCCAGAGGTCTGTAGAGTCTCCATATATTCTATGAATTATATTTACATAGGACTGTCTAGTGAAGTGTATTGGAATAAATACTTGCCTCTGTTGAAGTTTGATTTCTGGCTACAAAGAACAGGAGTCTTTTTACCTTTTGAAGAAAAGTGCTGTGATGACAGCCACTACCAGGGGGTGTGCACTGATGCTGGAACCATGGATAGATTTTGTTTGCTCATTTTAATTATCATCCTTCAGATGCCTGATGGTGATTTACTGTCAAGGTACTCAGAAATTAATAAGATGATCCTGTCCTACCCTCACTTACACAGTTACCATCACTGGGAATGAATTGAGAAATGAAAGAGAAAAGGGGAAAAAAGAGATAAAGGGAGCAGGCCCTGATTTTCTGAGGAGTTGAGCACCTCGCAATGTCATGTGTGACAGACCAGGAGCAGAGGCAGCACACCAGATAAGCATCTACCCAAAACTGAAAAGGACAATTTAGTCACCTGCCAGATATTTCTGACAGCCTACAGAAGGAACATTCCTCTCTGTTACTGACAAACAATAATATAAACTGCAACACTGGAACCAGAAGAGTTTCCAGTCAGGAATAAATGGAATTGCAAACCGGCTACTGTTTGTTTTTAAATGACTAAAATACCAAAGTAATCTCAGGAACTCCTCTGGAAAATGGGATTTATAATGAAAAATATTTGCTGAAAAAGCAAAAGTGAGAGTACAGTTTGCCTTCCCATTTGTCTTTTATGGTGCTTGACAAATTGACACACAATTGTTAATTATGGGCACTGAGTGCCACATGATTATGAATAAAATATTCCAGCTGATCGGAGCATAAGTCTAATAGCATTTCCAGGAAATTAAGTAGCATTCTTACAGATACTGAAGCCTACGCATTTCAAATCATGACATAATTAAATTTTTCAAGCAGATATTCAAAATGTTCTTAATTTTTAGTTAGCATTTAACCATATCGCAACCTGAGAGCGTTCTCTGGAGAAATGTTTTGAATTCAGGCTTTAACAGCCATCGTGGGACATAAATCTGCAGATAACTGAAAATTATGCAGAAGAATGTAATCTTGGACATTTTATTGTGCAGAAATTTTTTTCAGAAAAATTTCTGAATTTTTCTCTAAAATGGAGAAAAGAGAAAAGTCAGTTTTCACTTTAGAGGTGTCAAAAATTGCGAAAATACCTAATAGACTTGGGATGAGGCTGCTGCAACAATAAAGTAGTCAGAAGTGGAGAAGCTGACACACAATGATAATTTGTTCTCCTTACTAAAACTTGTGGGAATGTGTTCCCGACCTCCTCTTCCTCACCAGAGCTGGAGTGGACTTGTGTCCTTTTCCTGGACAGGCCCAGTCCCTGTGTTGGCACCATCTGCTCACAGTCAGGGTCAGGATGGAGAGGATCACTCACAGGCATAGTGCCTAGTGAGGAAGGAGCTCATTGGCACCACATTTTCCATCTCTACCTCCTCTGCAGTCTTCTCTATGTTTAAGAAGCAGCACAGACTAAAAGAGAGTTCAGATCTGTTACATACACAAAGACACATATTTTTTTTTCATAGGTTGGGAACAAGCTTCAGAAGACAAATACTGTGGCATTATTGGGGGAGTGTAACAGGCAAAGCATGTCAGAAAGGAAAACACTGATTGAACACCCAGATAGACCAAAAAAATAAAATTTGTATTGTAACATTAAAGGAAAAGTGTCTTCTGAAGTGAAAATCCAAAATTTAAAAAAAAAAAAAGTGTAATCTTGTCAGAGATTTATTTCCTCTACATGACATCTTGCTTGTGTCAAGTAATAGGAATACACAATATGTTTTCATGTGTTAATTGTAAACTAAATATTTTATGAATCTACATAATTTTCTTATCTCTGGAAGGTCCCAGTTGTTCCTTCAGCTTTGGAATGCCAGACCGAAGACACCAATTCAAAGGGTGAGCCAGATTACAGTACAGAAAAAACAATGTCATGGAACGTCTATGGCTTGGAAAGCCACTTGGATTTTGCAATTTTTTTAGTTCCTTACTCAAGAACATGATTAACCATGGCTGCCCATTGCAGAAGTGGGTTGCACATATTTGTCAGCGCCCACTGGGCCCTCTAGGTCTAAGAAGTACGAGCAAGGATCACCGTTCCTTCAGCAGAGTGCACACTGGCTTCCTTGTCTGGTGTTGCTCAGCTCTGAAAAGTAAGTGACTCAGCTAACAAAACATTTTTGAAGAGAACAAACACAGATAAGCTACTCCACACAATCAAGGATCTTCTATCCAGAACGGTAGATGTTTCTAGTTCAGGCTGAAGATACAATTCAACAGTGTTAAGATAAACTCCTGAACAGAGACAAATATTTCAATATTCAACTGTAGATAATGCTCCTTGTGGGTCCTGAACTCACTGTGCCTTGAGACAGCAGCAAAGGATCCTCATCAGGTTCCCCTTGCACTGAGAGCTGCCAACACAACTGATCAGCTATGGCCTCAAGGGCTTGATTTTGCTAAAGCACAAAGATTGTCAGTGTACACTGAGAAACGCCAGGAGATGGTGAGATTGTTAGAATGACTGGAAAGCCTTCAAAATAAACCAGAGAGGCACAAAGGTACCTGTACTCTATACTTTTCTCCTTCCATGGAGGCTTCATCTCTGTCAAAATATTGATAAAGCAATTCACCACTCAGCATCATGCTCTCAGGTGCTCGGCACCTCCAAGCACAGGTTTTCAAAAAGATTGGTTCCTCTCTCATTGCATTTTCCACATTAAAGTAGCATCTTTTAACACAGCAGACCCCCCCACAGCTCCCTCATCACTATTTATAGAGAGGATTTCTGGGAAGCGGAACCTTCTCTTTCACATCCTATTGAAACCCCCAGGTGTGCGCTCAGGGTTGGGGCCAGAATCTGAACCTTTCTGGAAGATGCCTCCTGCTGTGACCCTGGGAATATTTGAAAACAGGTAAATAATCAGGTATCTCCTCATCAAAGCCAATGAAACCACTGCCATGTATTCCACTGAAAGTAAGATATGGAAGGCAAATGATTTTAACAGCTATCTGCAACCAGCTTTGACGTACAGTGTAAAGCACTGGCTATATAATAGTCTACACTGCTTAGTTTCTGTAACATCCTACTAACAGAGCTTGAGGAAATAATTAATGTTTAGGAGGAGAACATCAGAAGCAGAATGTGCAAAATGGATACAAGCTGGGAGAAGAAGGGGGAAGGAGCCTGGCAGGGGGCTTGGCATAAAAAGGGGAGAAGGATGAAGGAAAGAGAGGAAATGAATGAAAAGTGGGTGAAAACATACTACTGAACATCAGAACATGCAGTTTGGTCAATAGTTCAGAAAAATGATGCAATCTTAATATTTTTTGTTTTTTCCCCCTGCTGTTTGAGAACCTGAATTACTGAGGCTTTTAAAAACACTTGTTCATCCTGCAGCCAGTTTAGCTCACTGTATGGCTCACCGATCCAGGGTGACAAAGGCAAGTGCTAATGAGCAGTTTGCAAAATATGGTGTCAACTTGTGAGCACGGGTTCAGAGGGCACCAGGCTCCAGAATGACATGGACACTACTTGAACAGCTGGCCAATGGGCAATTCCACTTTGTCCTGTATCAAGAAGAATTTAATTCTGGTACATTTAATCCATTAAATTAACTTTTTTGGAGTCAGATTTTCTAATCTTCAGATACTTTTAAAGGCATCTACTCAGCTGAAGGAATTCTCAGCATGAAATACTAATATTTATAAACAGAAGTCATGCAGTCATGCTGTCTCCATGTTGCAGTTCATTTTTCACTGTAATTTTTACAAACTGTGAGAAACATTTTATCTATTTGTAGCTAACTCGGAGGCTTTTTTTTTTCTGTAGCCAGTTCAACATAATTCCATTTCCTCTCATCCTACAGGGCTGGATTAAAACAAAATCCATCACTCCTCCACCTGCTGCCAAAGTAAAGAGAAAAGTTCTACAAAAATCCATCAATCCTCAGCCCACTTCCAAGGAGAGAGTTCTGTGATTCTTGTTCATTATGAGTGATCTCTTGGAGTTTGCAGACCCCTTTTCCCCCAGCTAACAGCCTGAACTTCTCAGCACTAGCTTGCACAGCAGATCCTCAGGGTCTGAAGCCAAGGAGAAGCCTCCCTTTTAGCTAAGCCCTCCTCTGTCATGTAGACATGAGAGAAATAATTGCTCTGTGTGCAGAGGAAATTCAACAAATTGAAAGTGAAATAGCTGAAACGCAGGGTAAAAAAAAAAAAAATACCTTTACAGAAGAGAATTTCAGTTTTCTCTCCAACCTACAGGGTAAAATATCTCTTAGTAAGTTTGTTTTTACATTTTAGGCTGTTTCCCCTTAAGGTTGACTATGTCCTTCCCACATGAGACACTGCCTTGGTGTCTCATGTATCTATTTTCTCCTATTGCAGCCCAGGCTGCCTCCGACGAGCATCCATCACCACGGGATCTGCACGTTTTTTGGTCTATCATGGGAAACGGCATTTATGAAAGACACTGTGGCTTTCTACCATGAAAATGTCTGCAGCACTACATACAGTAGAATTATGACTTCTATAAAGAAGGGGAAAAAAATAACCCAGACAGGATATGAGGAACATCTGTTTATATGAACACCCTTAGGATCAGCAGTCTGAGCATGAGAACCGTCAATATACAGCAGACAAAAAGCACTCAGAGCGCACACAAAGAAATAAGACTTGAAAGGTAACATTTTAAAATAAATTGTTTCTTCTCACATCTGAATTAAACCCAGATGATCACTTCAAGTTAATATAGCAACATCATGGAAAAGTGATTTATCCTTTAATTGTCATAATATTATCATTTACAAAAAGCACATATGATTGGCAAATCCGATTTTGTGTATATCCTGAACAAGTCAATTAGCACCAACACTATCTCCTGCAATCACTCTCTAGCCAATTGCTTCCCATAATTTTTTTTCATAGAACTCGTCTGTACTCATAGTTCTTAATGAAGCAGGTAACTAGTTTTGCATTTCAGTAATTCAGTTCCTTCAGCTAGAAAAGTTTACACATTTCAGTTCACCCGATCTTCTGCTGATTTACTTCCACGCACATCAAGATATAAATTTCACTAAACCATGTTTATTGCTATGAGAATAGGCTCTTAATATGCACACGGCATTTAGACATGAGTGAAAATTATAACATTGTTTACAGACAGTATCAATAAAACCCTCTTGTTTTTAACTTTAAAACTGCTGTAAAGCAGTGATCATACCTGCTGACTAAGATAGCTAAATCCCTAATAGAAATTGCCAAAATAACTAACTTTATTCACAAATTTGTCTAAAGTGGGGAAATAAACTTATTTTGACTATTGTTTTTATTTTGCTAATTTATTTCCAGTCTGATTCCCCAAATCTTTAGAAAAATAATTCTGTGCCTGGAATTCTAAAATGATTCTGCAGAAGTCTTACAGAAAATACATTTTGATTTTTGTACATTAATTTATCCCAGAGGTCAGTAACTCCTATTTAGCTAGGAGACTGAAACCAGTGCCACATATCCATTTAAAAGAGCAAAACCAGTATGTTTGAATATCTAGTTGTATAAGGGATTAAAGTTCATGAGAAATTCAGCAGTCACATTTGTTTATTTATGTTACCATGTGTCAAACTCTGAAAAACAAACAGCACTGCTGAAATTATGATCTGTTCACAGATAAATGACAAAGAAGAAATGAGGCCAACCTAATAAATTATTTGTTCACTGCATACAATTGACCCTCTTCTGCCATGTCCTCAAGCAAATATCCCATCGCTTTCAGTCCACAGAACAGCTGTTGCACTGCCTCCTGGCTGTGTGCAGGAAGTTTGTTTAAATAAGGAGCAAGAATTAAGAAAAAATTTCAAAACAAGTGGGAAAAAAGTTACTACCCTACTCTTTAAAGAATTCTGGACTCATTTTATTAAACTACAATATATCACTTTTTCTTTGCATGGTGAATCTTCAATTTATGAAGTGCCCCATTTAGCATTATTATGAAAATAGACTTCATGGCGCTTAATTGGTTTCCTTATCAGTCCCCAAAAAACAGTTTTTAATAAACTAGGAATGGACTAACTCATTCTGCTAATTTCAAATCCATGCTCTGCAGAGTAGAACTCAGATATAACGTGACTTCTTTCAGCTTAGGCAGGAATGAGGGATAGAGAACAGAGGGACAAAAAATAAAAAGATACTAAAAGAAAAGGATTCTTACCAAAAATACAAACTCCTGCAAAGGGGATAAAACTGTACCACGTTCTTCATCCAGAATAGCCTCTCAGAGACATTTGGAATTGTGGCTGGATTCCCAGAGGATGCAAGACCACAGGCAGAGCTGGGCATTTGTGGGCAGCTCCTCAGCTCTGGTGAGGTTAAGTGTGGGGAAGCACAGATGGAACCTGACTGAAAGGGACCAGCAGAGACAGGAGAGATGTTTGGGTTAGCTCAGTCTCTGCCACCACGTGCCTTGCACCAGCAGGGCAGTGCCTCTGCCCTGGAATGTGCTGGAGAGGGAAGTGCAACCACTCATGCAGACTGGAACAATCTTGGGCAGGGATGGTGGTTTGCTCCTTGCAATTGTGTCACATTTACTTCATGCCCTGCCCACACTCCGCTGTGTCAGTAAGGAGGGGAATGCCGCTCTTTGCTGTTTTTCCTCCCCAGCCACAAGTAATTTCTGGAGAACAGGACCTCTGTACTCACTACATTGGATCATGTGCCTTCAATTACACACCTGCTCTCAGCATTCTGGGGAGAACCAGTGACTAAAACCACAAGGATCCAGGCTTTGCTGAGTCTTACCTTGTATAATTCAAGCCTGTCAGCAGGATTTGCTTCTGCATTCATATTCAGTCTCTATGCAATCAGCTGCGTAATGGCCAAGTCCTGCTTTGAATGTCTCAGTGAATGATATATTTATTATCTGTGCCCAAGCTCACAGGGTTTTTTCTGGGAGAGGAGATGGCAGTGGGGAGCAGAGCTTGCTGAGTGTGATTTTTAAAAGCCCTTACAACAGCTGTAGCACAGTGGCATGGTCTTGGCTCCAAGCATGCCATGACCACCTGGGATGGGTCTGGCCTGCAGGAGCTGCAATCCTGCAAACCTGAACCTTTAGCATGGACCCCCTGTGCTGCCCAGGCATGACAATAAATGGCTTTTTCTGAAGCAATTATCCATCTCCTTTTTATTAATTCAAAAAAAAATCACATCAAAATTTAACAGATTTCTAAACACATAGGAAAAGTCCTACTCTGCCAGCCCTTGCACGGCAGGGTTTCAGTGGGCTTCCCTGGAACTATACGGCACTTGTTAACACATTTTGGGGCCCTTGTTAGCATAGTTACAGTTTTACACGTTAATTGTAACTCTGTTTTTAAAGTATGGAAGAGAGGTTCCAGCCTTTCCTTACCAAGGCATTAAGCCAGTTCAACACCTGATCATTTGGTAAACCTGTGATGCTGATATCTATTCCAGTAGACAAAAGACTATGGTTATTATTAATAAGAAGTTTCTGGGGTCCATACTCTTCAACATAATTGGCTGGCTCATGAGCATGGACTCAAAAGATAAGGACTTTTTGTAATTTGGCAGTGTCCTGGATTTTGCAGGTGTTTTTTGTTTTGGTTTGCTTTAAGTCATGCTTGGCTTGTATACTTGTTTCCTTTAGCTTGGAAAATGGCCCTCCACTAAGGACATATTGCCACCTTTATTCAGAGTGCCTGCACTGGGTTCACTTTCTTGAGAGAGTTAGATTCCTCTGAAAAGTCACCTTCATTGTCCTTATGGTGGACCCCAAAAGAGATGTAGACAGAAGTGAAAGAAATGTGAAAAACTGTTTGTTTCTTCTCAGAAGATACCTACATCAGATTCCTACTTCACTTCTGTCTTCTTTAGACTAACTAAAGGCCACAGGGGAATGCAACACGGATACCCTAAGGAGAGATTGCCCTGCAAGAAGCACTGAGGAGATTTCCACAGCAGTGGTGTCTGAGGTACAGCCAGATGGACACACCACACCGAGTCCTGCTGGGACTCCAGCTAGCAAAGAACAGGTAATGTACTGGTGTAATTTCAAAGATACTTTTGGGCTCAGTTCCAGCAGACACCAATTAATTCCCTCAGAGCAACTCAAAATTGAGACAGCACATCAGTTCCCAAACAAAACTAAGAGCTTTACCCACTCTTTCCATTTTTTCTTGTTAACAAAATATCAAACCCAATCCAAATATCAAAAGCAGTACAACAAACACACATTTTACCAAAAGCAGCATAGCAAATAAATGACATAATCCAGTCATCAAAACGTGTGCATGTGTAAACCAACCATATACACTTGTTTTCACTAGCTTGCTAAATGAAATGGCATAGGACAAGTCTAGCAGAATGAAATTTAATTCTTCCCTTACATGTAAAGCTGTCAGAGTTTAATAAGAAAAATAATCCCACGTGATGACATCTGACTCTTCTATTCGAAATAATACATTACAAAGAATTTATCAGACTTCATCCTGGATTTGGTTTAGGTTTCATTTTCCTTCTTTTTCTTTAAGACCTAGGACAAAACCAAATGCTGCTGAGTCTTAGCTTTAAAAAATGAAAATGTCAGGGTTGAGAGTGAAACCCATATCTATTGCAAAGTTGCAGAACTGCAGAGCAGAAAAGAAATGCAAAAAAGCAATGCAGAAACAATATATTGAGGCAGCAACACCAAACATCTCCCTAAAACACTACCCCTTCTCGGTAAAGAGCTGGTGCCTCTTTGTTTATAAAGCAGAAAGTGCTGCCTTGGCTACGTGTGAATTTCATTACAATCCATTTATGTTATCAGCTGAAATTGCATCAGCCCTGCAGAACGCATAGCTCAGGGATTAGGAATGAGTTTAATTGTGTTTCTTGTAGGACGGATACTCTGGCAAGTATTAATGAGAAAATTTTTTTGGTGTCCTCTGTCTAGTTTTCACTGACATGTATCATAGAAACAGGTCATGGATAAAGAACTGAACAACCAGGAGATCTGGTTATCACTGCATGTGCGACGGAATTTCCCTGAAAAAGATTTTCACATGTTTCTGAGCAATAATGGAAAATACGTACTGCATCAGCCACACTGGACTAGGGCATACAAATGACAAACTGTGCATTACCAGGATTTCTGTGCTTCAGTAAAAAAACTCCGTCAGCATCATGAAAAGATGGTTCATCCAAGGCACTAGCCTTAAAATCAGATGACATCTGTGATCCCACCCACCACTGCAAACATCCTCTCCCCTAAGTCACCAACAAATGTTACTAGTGCCACAGCAGATTAAATTGAGCTTAAATGTCACAGGCGACATTTCTCGTGCTGCTGCATCCCTCTGCTCCAACTGATTTTTTTTCGACTTGCTCACTTTAAAAGGTATTCGAGCACAAGCCTTATTGCAGCTCCTTAGAAACTGTAGTTAAAGTACCAAGGTTAATTCAAAGTTTTCAGACTTCTTTGAAAAACAATGCATGGCAGATGTCACAAAGAATTTCTAAACTCTGATTTTCCCTGTGAGTAATCCACTGTCTTACTCATATGTCTCAAGTTTCTACCTTAGTAAGAATCCTCATGTTTAGCAGGTGCGTCACATATGTGCAGAACATAAAATAATTCTTATGCCACTGTAAACAAAACCAAGTATTAACCTCGAGGCCGTATTTACGATCTTTTGTTGTTCCTTAAGAGAGGCAGCTTTTGCCTGTGAGAGGAGGATCATGATTTCAGCTGGCGTGGTGGGTAAAGCTCAGCCCTGTGCATCTTGAAGCCAAATGACTTCAAGTCATTTGCAGAGCTCCCGCTTTGATGCGGGCAGGCTTGTGCCTCCCCCCAAAGCACTGCACTGCTCATATGAAAATGCCCCAAATGGGCCTCAGGAAAGGGCATGTGACAGATTTTAATGAGATAAGTGACTTGGAAAGAAGACTTGGAGCTAAATTATTGCTACTGGGAAATAGTGTCTATGTTATGTGCTATGTGCTTCCTCCCCCCTGCCTCCCAGTCTAATATCCTGCAGGACTGAGATCAGTTTTTCCACCTTTGGCAATGTTTTTGGTTGATTTTTTTGTTTGCCTTAGGGAGATGAGGTTGTCTGGGCTTTGCTTTTTAATTTCCTGCATACAGTTATTCAACTGGCCAAATTCTGTCTTCTTCCAGAATTTGAAAACATACCTAATTTTTCAGTTTTCTTCAGATTTTACCAGTGTCGTGCTAGTAACTTCAGTATCAAGAGGAAGAAAGGGGATGTGCAAAAAACAATGAGATCTGAGAAGCTGCCAAACCCTAAGAGCTGGAAACTTCAAGTACTCATGTGCGCAGGGGCTAGAGCTCAATCGCAAAAAAAAAAGAAAAGTAAAGGAACAATTTCTTAGAGCTTAGAAGCTTCTGCCCTCAACAGGTGTGGAGCACATGAGCAAAAGAGTAGTGAAATCGAGCGGCAGCCACAACTGACCTCATAATGGTCCATTTGAGTATAACCAGCCCACATCAAAGCCCATGTCACTGCACCTTCCTTTACTGCTTCTGGTTGTTGAGCTGCCTGGAGGGAAACTTCTTCAGGCTGATCTCCATCAACCACAGTAGTGCAGTCAGAGCCCTGCCTGCTGTGTGGATGTACCAAAGGTTTTGCAGATTCCTTCCAATTAACATATCTCAGACGCACCTCTCACTCCCAGTCCTGCTGTTAAATTCTTATCTAGGCTCTCATTGCCTCATGTCTCAATTACTCCAACATCCTTTTCCTGGCCACTGACAAACTCATTCATGCCCTGATGGTGTATTGATCCACAATGCTGCTGCAGAGATCATTCCCCAGCCTGGCTTTCTTTTCACTCATCTTCCTGGCTCCTTTTCCTTTTCTTATCAATAATCAAATGGCCTTCACTTTCAAGGACTCTTCCACCTTATTGCTCATTTTATTCAGCATCCAAAGGTTAACTCTCACACCTGAACAGTCCACAGTTCCTGCTTCTACTCATCACTTGCCAATTTTGTAGTGTCTCTTGAGACTCTTTGTCACATTTGTGGGAAAGTCTCTGTAAAACACTACTTTGTTGCACCCCTCAACCTCTCCCCAGAAATACCTTCTGGCCAAAAAAAATCTTGTCAACAGACATTCTTGAGCTGGGCTCTGGTGGCTGTCTGTGATGTCCTTTTGTTAAGGCTAATTTTACAAGAAAGGACATGCTACAACACCAGAAACTTAGAGAAACACCATGAAGTCTCTTCCCAAAGTAACGAGGACAAGATTGAGACATGCTGACCCACAACATTTAATCTCAAAATGGAGCTCTTTCAGATGGTTGCAAACTTTTCTTTATCTGTTTGTGCAGCATCTACCAGCATCTTTTCCTTGTCTGTGGCTGAGATCCCACAGTAAAGCAGCAGACAACATCCAACAGGTCTCTGACGAGTTGTTATACAAGAAGCTAATACAGGAACTAATCAGCCACGAATGAATGAAGGATAATGTCATAGATGAAAAATGGGCAGGACATAGGAAAAAAGGAATAATGTTTAATTGATAGCTTCCATCTAGGAAAACAAAAATATTAACAGTTCCTTTGAGATTTCCTCTTGTCTTATGACATTTCATAAATACATGACAGAAGAGAAAAGCATGTGTGTGGGGAGGATTGCAAGACAGTGAAAGCTGCAGATAACTTTTATTTATCAGCTGAGAGTTTTGAGAAAAATTTTAGAGAGATCTAAACTAAGGTAGCATATCAAAAACAGAAAATTCAAGCAACACATACTAGAGGACACAGTGCGTGCCAACACACATTACGTGGTCAAGCATTAAATGTGTCAGCTTTCAGACCAAGGAAAGTGGTTGTTCCCCTCTATTCAGCTCTCATGAGGCCACATCTGGGATGATGTGTCCAGCTTTGAGGCGCACAGTACAAGACAGACATTGGCAGTGAGTATAGTAGAAAGCGACTATGACAGCAGAAGGTGGAGCACTTGGCACATAAGGAGAGGCTGACGGAGCTGGGTTAGAGCAAGGGTGAAGCCACAGCCTTCTTGCAGTCCATGTGAAAAGACAAAAACCAGCAACCACAAGTTGTACCAAGGGAAACTACAGCTGGACACACAGAAAATTTTCTCTCTAACGAGAGTGATGCAGCACTGGCATAAGGGCCTAGAAGGGCTGCAGAATCAACTTTCTTGGAGAGTTTCAGAACTCAATGGGACATTGCCCTGAGGGACCTAAACTAATTTTGAGGCTGTCTCTGCTTTACTGCAGCATTGGACGAGATCCTCGAGACATACTTTCTCTCCACACCAGGCCAGAGACGTAAATGTAAACCCCCATCATACAAAATTAAGATGAAAAAGATTAAAAAATGCTTTAGACAGGTAAGTCTGAAGCATTCAACTGTTTTGTTTTGTGTATTGGACCATGTCCAGTTCTGGGCTCCCCAGAGGCATGGACTTGCTGGAGTGTGTCCAGAAAAAGGCCAGAAAGATGATGAAGGGAATGGAGCATCTAGCTTGTGAGGAGAGCTGCGACTTTTCAGTCTAGAGAAGAGTAGGCTCAAGGGGATCTTATATACATGTGTATAAATATCTGAGACAGGTAAAGAAAACAGAGCCAGACTTTTCTTAGTGGCACCCAGAAACAGGATAAGAAGCAAAAGGAACAGACTGAAACATAGGAAATTCTACCTGAAAAAAAACCCTCACCTTTTTACTAGACGGGTGGTTGAACACTGGCATAGGTAGCTCAGAGAGGTCATAAAGTCTTCATCCTTGGAGATATTCAAAACTTGACTGGACACAGCCCTGTTATGAGTAGAGGGGCTGGACTACGTGATCTCAGAGGTGCTTCCAGCCTCCACCAGATTCTGTGGTTTTGTGACGATATAAATTAGATAATGAGACTGTGAAGATTATATCACTACAAAATATTTTGAAACAGGAATATACAAAACCTTATTCTTCCAAGGTTTGCAATGAAATTTAATGGGAAATTTCTTAATTCCCTTCTGACTTGCTTCACCCCTCAGCTACTTTTACAGCCGGTTTAGAACTCAAGGACACCCAAATTATGTGTCAGTTCCTGTGTTCCTACAAAAGTCCCTTCCTTTTCCCCTTTCCAGATAGTTGTGTGAGGTTCAGCCTGGGCAGGCAGACATCCGTGATTCAGAAAAATTTCCCACCAGCAGGATTCCCAAAGATGTGGACAACATAATAACAGAGAATCTTTCATGGCCCATTCAGAGTCATGCAGCTTTCTGCCTTCCCCTTCCCTGTCAAAGCAACCACTCACATGGAAAAACAGCATTCAAAGAATATAAGTTCAAATAAATAGACAGCTGCAGGTTCAAGGTCAGAGCAGTGTTCTCTGCCACCTCTCCATCCTCTCCTACAACATTCTTCATTCATCAGGAAAAAAAACATTGCAAGATTAAACATGTCTGAGTTAGTAGATTATGATAGGAAATGCTGTCTTATCTTCTGCTTTTCAGCAACACACATTACAAATTGTCTGGCAGCTATTCACTCATTCACTCTCTCTGTAAATAGCAATTCAGCGAAACTCGATGGAGCTGTACAAGTCACCAAAGTCTTACTGAGATTTTCCGCACACAACTGCCCAGTTGGAAAATCGGAGTGTCTCAAGGGCAAATTGCACGCGGGCAGGGAGAGGCTGGTGGGCCCTCCTGAAGATCTGCTGAGTTTTGGCCAAGTAAAATTCACCTGCTTGCTTGGTGCACGTGTTTTCATTATTGCTATGTTGCCTTAGGTGACTGGTGAGTCTGCACTGCCAACACAGAAACCAGCTCTGCGTCTCCCACACCGCTGTGCGGCAGAACAGGTCAGGACCGCGCCGAGGGAGGGATGTGCAGCTCCTCTCGTAAAACCCTGGCTCTGATCCAGTCCTGCAAAAGCTCCTTGACCATCGCTGGGAATGCTGACACCCCCGAGACTGACTGAAAAAACTCTGCATTTTGCTGGCTTTCATACAGAGGAGTAATTTGTCCCAAAGCCCAGAACCTGAAGCAATCTCTGGTGTATTTGGTTCGATTAGAGAATGTGTTAATTACGGCAATAATGCAACTAATATAGCTTAGAGAAGCAAGTCTCAAATGGGGTTTATGATTTCCTGTTTTCCCTTTGCATACTGCCCAAACAGAGGGTTGATTAGAAATCAGCATGAATTTAGGTATTTAATTTTTGTTAAGTGACCATTTACATTTCACATGTCTGCAATTTTTTCTCTTTTATGCAGATAAGCTTTTTGTACCTGGAAAAAGGGATAAGATAATCTGACACCTGCAATTCTCTGTGTTTACTGAAGCTTTTCAGGCTGCACCATAATTACATATATTTTCTAATTATGAAATCAAAATTTGAGAAAAGACCTCTTATGATAGGGTGGAAAAAACAAATGGATGCCTAAAGTTGTCTGTCACTTTTTAAAATAATAGAATTGTTCCCTCTTTCTTAAATCACTGTTCTGTGCTACTGACCCAAAAGTGACATCTACTGTATTTTCTGCCTGTGAATCTCACCTTCAAGAAACAATTTTTTTGTCAAGTTTTTTCTCACTTTTCCACTCTCATCTGCTTTTCTGTGTAGCCAGAGGAAGAGGCAGAAGACAGTTATTATACTTATGGCAGGAAGAAAGAAATTGTGTATATTCACTGCCAGCAAACACAAAGGCCCGTTGTAGACAGAACAGGACCACAAAAAGTTCTCATCCTAGAAAATGAGGCATTGTCATCATGATCCCTCGCATTTCCCTGTGAGGCTGGGACTTGGAAAACATGCAATTGACACTATGTTTCCTGGTGGTTGAAAGGGTAGGAACTAACAAAAAACCAACAGGAGTTTAGAATTAATGTCCGTGCAGTGCAAGGGTGCAAAAAGATGGTAAGAATGAGAAAAAGAGCAATCCAGACTCTTAGGAAAGGATAACTCCCCCAGCAGAACAATATATTTCTTAAGCACTGACATCCATTGTCTTCCTCCTTTTTAGCCTATAAATCTTGCCAACTACCCTGACCACTGAGACCTTTGATGGAAATACAGTAATTTAATTCCTACATAATCCATTATTTAATGATAGAGCATGCAGGAAAAGCCTACATAGGCTTGCCTGTACGTGTAATTAGTAGATCAGAAGAATAAAACAATTAATTTCTCTCTGACCAGTTCAAAGAGATAAATGTTTATTTAATCAAAATTAAAATGTTTCTTATTTATTTATTTTATTACTTCTTCTAGCCCAAACCCTGGTATATGATTAGAGCTGGGCAAGAAGCAGTATTCATATCCCAGAAAAGCATGCTAATTAGAAGAGAACCAAAGGAATCTGCATTGGGGCAAAATTACCGATTTCAATTGTTCAAGATTTTTGCAGAGAACCTTTTGCTGAAGTGTGTGACCTGCCAGCTGCCGTGGCATATCTCAGGTGAGTAGTGTGCACCCGAGCACAAATCAGCCGTAGTTCCCAGGACAGACACTCATGGGTTGTGACCAGAAATTCCACCCTGGATTAAATAGATCTTTCCACAATGGAAAGCAGCTGCTATGTTTTCCCACTTCTTTTTCCTTTCCTCTGAGGAAAACATCTGTTTCTAATGAATTGAGAGGTGAATGAAGCTCCCATCTGGCCAAGAGGACTGGGCAGCTGCGATTATGTCAGGCAGTATGAGACCATTCCCCTCACTGGGCAGTGCTGAATGGGAATGCAGAAGCAGACGAAGTCCTTCTGGAACATCACAGATACATGTCAAAACTGATGGCAGTGAGGATTTTCTCTGACGAGAAACTTATTCCTCACAATGACCAGCTCTAAAAGTCATCTCTAAGTGCTAAGAGATAAAACAGTGCTGTTGGGAGTTACAGTCTCTTCACCTTGCATGAATACTAACTTTGTTCTTCTTCCAGGAAAAAGAAAAGAGGAGAAAAAAATACCATGCTATATCAGCAATTAAAGCATTATGTTGGGAATCTGTGCTACACATTCCAGGAATTTTAGAACTGGTGTGAATGGCGGGCAAGAAACAAGAGAGATAATGATTTTAAAGGCAGAACATTGTTTAAAAAAAAAAATTAATACATAGCATATCTGAGTGTAAAAAGGCTAAGCCTATGCTTCACATGGAAAGCCCCACTGAAGGTGAAATGCAAAGAAATATCTCTTAGTCATTTTGGGCAGCCGTTGACAGGTAAGATTTCCTGTAAAAGGGATGACAACACTGACCTTTAGAAAATTATCACCAGATAGCAGAACAAAGCTTTGCTCTGTTTATCCTTGGGGGACTAGGAGCTGCACACAGACAGGATGCCAAAACAAGACAAAAAGCGCTTGGTATTTTTCAGTGTGCTGGGGAGCTACATGCACCCTGAGACAATCAAATTCAAAATAAAGTTTTAGGAAAACAGAAATAACATGCTCATGAAATGTCCTGATTTTTACAAGCAGCAGCACTCTGGGCAGAACCCTGCCTATAGAAAGGGCTCCATTAATTCCTGCTAATGGAGTTGCCTCTCTCCAAAGGTGATTTTCAGGCAGACCGAAAAATTAAAAGGGAGATTTGTCCCCTGACACCAGGAACCTTGGCTGACTGCATACAAAGAAACAAGGAGAGAAGTGTCCTAAAATTACACCCTGTGGCAACCTCTTTTAAGAATAGGCAGGCAGGCATATGGATTTCAGGAGAAATTGTTTTAATTACTCATACAGACTCTATGGATGAATTAACAATTTTTTGTTACACTGTATGTAGCTCTAGCAATCCTCATGGCCTTAAAGATGCAGACTCTGAAGCAACATCAGCCAAGCATCCCCTACCAGTAGGGAATGGTGAAGTCCCAGCTCAGACGGGGAGGGTAGAAGGACTTCTGTCTTCTGACACTCGGCTACTTGACTACTGAAAGGAACGAGGTCCTTAAAAGCATTCTCATTTAACTATCTTGCCCCTTTTCTGTGTAAAGTACATAGAGTGTAATTCTAAAGAGTATGAACTCCCTTTCCTTTTTTATTCCATTTGATGAGAGGCCTGTCTAAACCTGCCCTTTACAGAAGCATGGCAGAAACTAGTTGCTGTGTGCACTGCTACCAGTGACCCCTTGTGGAAGCAGATTATCTTCTCCTGGTTCATAAATCTACCTGTCAACCCTACCTGGAGAGCGGACAACTCATCAGTATGGATTACCGAAACCACTTGCTGCAGAAATAAAGCTACAGCAAGATAGATTAAAAAATAAAACAAATCCCTTGGGATGTGACAATTCCTTAACCTCAGCCTCAGAAAAAAATACAACCTTGAAATGGAGAACAGTGATCTGTAGAACCAGATGCTTAGAAGAGAAACATAGAAAAATGGCAAAGGAGCTTCAGCAATGATGCTTGATCCAATCTGGTTCAGAGCACAGGTTTACTTTATGGCTCATATTTATCACAGCCAACAAAGCTGAAACTGTACATTCCAAGGTTGCATCTATATTTCAAATTACAAATCTCTTTGGTTAGGGGATTTAAAATTCCACCATAAAATCTTGGTCAATGTGATCACAGGCCAAGGGCACTTTTCTTCCTTTAATATAATAATGAAATATTTTGTTTATGACATTGGTGACTTATAAGTAGATTTAAAATAAGAACCTCAGAAAGAAGAAAAAAAAACAACTCAACAAACCACTCAGGAGTGATTTCCAATGTCATCTACACATTCAAAATAGCTTACTCAAATGTTTGTTAGAAAAAAACAACTTTGATCCATGATATGGTGCAGTGACTGGCAACAAACACTATTTATGTCAGGTTAGAAGCTTTTTTAATTTAGCACTTCTTTTTCTTTGGTTCCTGCACAGTGAGTTTTCCACATTAGAATTCATAGCACATAGCTCTGTGATTCTCTAACAGAGAAATTCATTTGATCCTGTTCAGGTAGAAGGACAATGACCAATTAAAAAGCCAACTCTTCTGGAAGAACAAGAGATCTATGAAGACAAAGGTTGGTCCAGGTATGTGGTGTGGGCAAGTCTATTTGGCCCTGCCTGTCCACCTAAAGCAGCCAAGCAGAGAAGCTCAGCCCCTACCCCTCTTTTCAAATCACAGGGATGAATTCAGTCTCCCTCCTTGCTCAACTTGACATTTCCCCAGCAGTACATGTCCAAAGATACATAAAAATGAAATTTTAGAGTATTAATTAGCCAAGAATGGCTAAATATATAGCTCCAAGGCTGTCCATGCTATGTCAGCACAAATCCACTGCCTTCTATAGGCTTGTTAACTCACCTGAGTCAGCATTACAGTCTGTATCATTACAGACAATCTCAAATTTCCTGACCTTTTCAGTTGTGTGATAATGTTGATATAAACTTAAAGGAACTGTCATTTCTCTTTCTGAAACCCTTTTTCTCCTTGGATTGCAGGATCCTGAATCACAGGGAAGAGAAGGCATATTTCTCAGTTGCCTAAGAGAAAATGACACTTGAGGCCAGCTTGAAGTATGCAGGGACATCTTCTGTTATAGACAAAGGGAAGTATATTGCTCAGAAGGCTGATATATTTCAAGTTTAGCTTAATAAAACTAAAACACTGCTTAATAAAACTAAAGCATAGCTTTTTTTCTATATTCCTCCCCTTAAACTTTCAATAAAAGTTTTGAAAAGAGTTTCTCTTTTAAATAAATATTGGTATCGTTTAGACTGTTTTCAACATCCTACAATGTCACTGTCCATGACTTGTAAGGAGCTCCCAAACACCAATAAATTCATGCCTGGGTTAAGTCTGTTTTGTGGACAGTAATTGTTTGGCCTCATTTTAGGGAACTGGAGTAGACTGGGGTTAAACCTCTTACAAAGGAACACATGTCAAAACAATTAGCTGAAAAATGCAACCAAATGCTGCTCAGCTCCACTAACTCCTGTTTACATGTTACCAGCATCTCTGCAAAAACCCTAAGCACACATGCTCCTGAATGACAGTATTTAATGACTGGTGATCCTGCAGAGAGCTGGGACATAAATAAAGCTCATTAGGGAAAGCTACAGTGAGAATCGGGTGTGCATTGGCTGCTCTGTTACCAGCCCAAAGTATGTTCCTTTCTCCAGGAAAAAAAAGGCCAAAGCATTTTTCTGTTTCACTGAGGAACCAACTACCCAAACTACTTTCATTTACTGGGGGGTTATGCTGTGCACAGATCATATTGTGACTGTAGACAGTTGCCCCGTAGACATTTGTTTGCTGAATTACATTCAGTAACAATACCTTTTTGCCACTATAACCATATAAGTGCCACCTTTCAGGTTGTTTCCTTTTAAAAAATAGAGGTAATTGGAAAAGCTCACTTAGCATAATTTCATCACCTTTGTTTAATCTCATTTTTAAGTGTCTGACCTTAAATTCAGATCAACCTCAAAATAAAAGGCCTCTGGCAGAGATGTTTGTAATGCATTTCACACAATAGAAGGAACATATAAGCCAACAATGGCAAAACAGTACTCAATAGGATGCCCTTGCTTTAAAAATTTCATCCCTAATGCACACTGATGCACTTTTATTTAGTCATCTTTTTTAAGGGCTCCAATCTTAAAAAGCCTTCCTCTTACATACAGCCTGACAAGCTCATTGAAAAAAGCCTCTGAATATAAAGATGCCTTATGAGCAGAAGTTTGGAAGATGGGGTGTTTTTATTTACGAGCTCGAACTATAAGCACAGCGGTACTCATATGATTTAACTCCTATGCCCACACTATCCAAATAGGACAACCAGGTATGTGAGGGGATGGACACCCACACACCAGCACATCTCAGACTCAGAGTTTCTCCCTCAGGGGCCACTGCTGGACAGCTTTATTGGCACTTAGTAGTACTTTGCACCAACATGAGCAGGGCATCTTGTGCATCGAGGAACACCACCACGTGAGCATAGCTGTGAGACAGCAGTTCCACATGGGGATGCTGAGCACCCTAACTGAGATCCACACTATTAGGGATTAAAGTCAGTAAGCAATGCATTAAAGCCAGTGCTGCCAGCCCCATGGGCCAAATGTCCTGTCTAAAAGCCTTCATGGCTGCCTGAGTCCATTCAAACTAAAAGAAGTAAGCAAAGAAAAACAACCATTTTTTCGTTTACAAGGGAAATGAAGTAATCTCTCCATGTCAGTTCTGAATGGCAGTGAACAAACTCATTTTACCCGAATGTGAGCAGCACCTCCAGACTTCCCTACGGTTCTCTCCCCATTACTTACAGCATATAAAAAGGGCAATTTAACTGAAGGAGTTTCTATTCGGGGCTTTTTTCAGCATTGTTTCCAGAAACTAGCAGATGTTGGTTAATGATCTTTAGACATTAGATCATAAACCACACTCATTTCAAGCACTGCAACCTGAGTGATTATTTGTATATCATTAAGCAACATTGTCAGAACAAGCTAAGTATATTTCCTTATTCTTTCATTTAAATATTCTTTATTGTTTCATCTAAATACAAAAACATTTGATAACCTTTTCTTTTATATTTTTTAAACTTACAGGCTACGGGCAAGGTTCTTACCTTCCTTTCATTCCCTCTTCTCAGCAAAGCAATATATAAACACAGTGTCATTACAAAGTGCAATGTTTCTTCAGCTTCACAACACACCGACACAAAGCAGATGACGTTTGTCCACACTGAAGCTCTGGATGAGCGTTAAAACTGAATCTTCTGAGTTTCCTTCTTCACAGAGTTAAACAGCACACTGGTCCTCACAAGGGGAATTCTATGTTTTAAACTCCAGAAATAGAATAAGATTGTTTATTTGAAAGTGAAGATAGATGGGCTTGAGTCAGACTAGCGTGAGTGTACCTGGGTGTGCATATATTTAGTAAGTAAAGAAACTGTCTGTATTTTCAAACATACAGAATCTGCGTAGCTACATAAATAGATATATGTATGGAGAGAGCAAGTCTTACATCCACCTATGCATGCATAACTACCTGTATATGTCCAGCTATGCATAGATATTTATAACTGCATACATATATAATATGTGTTAAACAGTATAATACATATTAAGACATACACATATACAAAGCAATATTCTCTTCCAAACCATGAATTCAGATTCAGTTTTATCTAAATATCTACCAGAAATATTAGCTAGGCCTCTGATTCACTAGAACCACACTTTAAAAAATTAATTACTTAATATATGCTGAAAAGTGCCTAGATACATGACAGATAAATTAGTTTCATTTGAACACATGTAGTGTATGAAAGAAATTAATTTAATAAACATTGTGGCTCCCATCCTGCAAAAGCATATGTAAGTCCCAGTGAGTTCAGTTGCAATAACTAAAATTATTCATGGGCAAAAGAGTTTGCAGATCAAGGCTATATACACGATTTGGTTGTTACATTATGTTAATTTTTGGATCTACTATTTCACCATAAAATCTGACAAGGCAGAGTCATTTATGAGACATAAATATAGAGAATTGAATTATAAGGAGTCCTCTACATACATAACAAGATCAATTATTAATTAACATTCAGAGATGAAGATATGTTGCTGTAGAGAAATTACTTAAGGGTGTCTATTGACAATGCTGGTCATGGGCTGGGATCCTTTCCACTCCCTCCATATGGGCCATGGTGATTTAAACACAGAACCTGGACGCAACCTATCTCCTCACACTTACTGCAAAGGGGATCCCCCTTCCCCTTGTCCCCCCCACCACTGTTACAGCCAGTTACTGTGGCTGGAACAAGGCCAAGCCACACAGCACATTATCCTGCTTAAAGGAAGATATCATCTCACCCCCTGACTGCTGCTGTAATTCAGGTGTAGAACTACCTTTCTGCTGATCAGATCCTGTACTGGTGCAGTCAGCAGAGCTCTGCTGGCAGTAATGAAGCTGTACAGATCTATACCTGTAAAAAACCCACCTCCTACCTGCAAATCAGATCCAGACCAGCAGCAACCTGGCTGGACCTGTAGGATAGACCTCAGCTAATTTAGATAATCTAAAAAATTGGGATTGAGTGTGAGCATGCTATCCAGACTTTCTCTGCAACATATTCTTTCCTTTGGGGACTCACAGAGGGTAACTCATTCCACGTACCACATCAGTATGGGTTCATCTCACTGAACTGTGGACACCTCTCCCTGAGCTAGCCATTCACAGCTCCCTTCACTGTTAACAGAGAGAAACTCTTTTAGGGTGCGATGGATCTGATTTATTTTGCCTGTCTATTTAAAGCTGAGATGATTCTTGTCCTAGAAATGCCTGCTTGTCTCCACTGACTATGCAGGGTGACTAGCTCTCGTGGGTGACAAAAGTCCTCTCACCTATGTGACAACTTCATTAGCAACAGTGCTCACACTTAGCAAAATAAAACCCAAGTACCAAATGTTAACTAAAACTGAATCTTGAACAAACTAATACATGCATATTTCAAGATACAGATCTTAATGCAAGGCAACATTAATAATCTTCTACTCTGTGCTTTCTGGCCAGAGTTTCAGGAGTATGTAATTGCACAAGAGCAAGTGACATTTATGAACAGCAGCAAAACTTGCTTTGTGTTCTGTTTTCAGCAGTCTTTACTGGAGGAAATTTTTTAAAGGACTACAAAAAACCAATTTCTCGTAATCTTCTCCCCACAGGCAAAGTCTTTCTGATCCTGAAATAGCCAGAAATTAGCTCTAACTGTGAAGCATAAAAATTAACATGCCCCTACTAATGTGTTTTCACTAACTGTTATGAGTTTGCAACACAAGTCTACAGATGCCCCAACAGGGCAAAATGGGATAAATCAGGATGCCCCGACAGGATTAAACATAGGGAACTGTTTTTCATAATGCTGTATCCACAACCTTAAGCAGCCCATTGGAGACACTAATCCACAGCTGATTGGGTCGCTTTCACCTCCATTTGGCTTTATTTTGCTGAACCCTTAAAAGCCTTGTCCCACGTTTTCTATGGAGCTGTTCCCTATTCCCTTTCAGCATTTGTAGGTAACTCAGAAATAATGCTTTTTCTAGGTGGTTAATAAAAACTACAAAAGGAATCAGCTCCAGATGGGTTACAAAATGGATGCCTTCACCACCACCTTGCAGGCATTAACGTTAGAAAGCTTTCTCAAGAAAGAGGAGGTTAGAATAGGTGTCAGAGAATACAGTGGAAAATACCAATGTAATGTAAGCACAAATGCCATTAATAAATCACAGGGCCAGCACATAAGTCCACATAGCAATTCCCAGGAAGATGGTCCTAATCGATAATAAATAAACTCCTCTGAATTTGCTAATTCATTTTTGAACAGAATGGACCCATTCCCTAATTTCAGTGTGCTGTCCACTAACTCTTTGTGCTATGCAAAGTACACATTTGGACATGCTGAATTCTCTAATTAGTCTATAAATACTTGACTTTTACCCACTGCTTTGGTGAGTGTGATAATTGCTGGGGAAAGGCCAAAGCATTTATGGTCAATCAGATGATGAGGAAAGGAATATGGCCCTTTCAGCAAGTAAAATGTAAGGCATTCTGTGGCAAAGCAGAAGCTATTAGCAGGATCAATATTTCTCCTAGTACCTTAATAAATCATTATATCAAAGAACAGTCGCAGGATGAAGAAAACCTCATTCTACCAACAAGGATGCTTCCAAATCAACAAATAAAACATCATTTAAATTACAAAGACCTAATTGGTGTACAAAGGCAAATGGCAAGCAGAGAATACAGCCTCTGATGCTAGGCATGCAAACATTTTAAATCATTAGTGAAGGAAGAAAAGCAGAAAGACAAAGAAACAGCTATGCTAAGAGCTCTCCATGCATAATTTGCTAATTTGTAAATATGCATGAATCCACCACACCGTAGCTGACTGATGGCATCATGTCTGGTGTAGTTATCATGGGTGGCAGAAACAGAAGAGCACCTGGAAAACAGGTGACCTTTGGTATCTTCATTATTGCACTGAAAAGGGATCCCCTTGCTGTTATTTGCATTGAGGCTTTTTCCTCCTCCCCTTAGCTAGCAAAGAATCAGCTAAGATTTGTAAACACTAGAACGAGAGAAAGGAAGAAATATTCTAAGAGCTGCTTCCAAGTAAGGGAACTTCTCCTCTCAGCAGACATTGCACATCACTGCTTACCCGATACAGCCATCATCACACGTACCCACAGCTCTCTTAGCCACGTGACACAAATCAGAGTTTTGTCCAAGAAATGACTGGGGGACCCTGATCATGTCCTGCACAGTAGGTAACCCTCCTAGTACACATATATGGCTGTGAAAAGAAGATGAGGCTCCCAGTGTTGCAAACCTGCATGCTGCTATGGAGCACACTTCTGCACTGCTTGTGAGCAGCCACCAGCACCTTTTTTGCAAACACCAACTCACAGCACTTTTGTTTTATAGCGCAACCTTTCAACCTAATAGCGAAATTATGTAACCTAGTGGGGAAAGAGCCACTAGAGTAACAACCCCGTGGGTTCCACCAGGTGAAAAATGTAATATACTGCTGTAAGCAGCATTTGGGTTTATTCTTATGTTTCAGTAATCTCATTGTAGCTCTTTATTGAAGGAATATTACGGAAAAGCAAATGCTTCTCAGTTGTTCAATCACTACTTTTGATTCCTGTCACAACTTTGGAAGCTTGTTCCTAATTTATTCTCCTGTCACAACTTTGGAAGCTTGTTCCTAATTTATTCAGAGGCATAATCATTGCCTTTGTGAAGAAGAATCATCTGTTGAAAGAATTTCATAGTGGAAGTCAAGGTGGGTACTCTTTGGTTCTCCAGTTCACATTTCATAAGCTTCTAAGTCCATAGATGCGATATTTTAGAAGTTCAATTGTCATATGTCTGGAAAGTTGACAAGAAAGTAAACAGTGCCAAAGAGGAGGGGAGAAGGAGCATCCTGTTGCTACATTGTATCTCCTCACCTCACGTCAAAGCAGCAGAAACCTTACCCACCTAACAAAATTCTCTGGAAAAGCAGAGTTTTGGCCATATGTCAATACACCTTACAGGGCTCTGGCTATCTGCATTTCTACCATATGACCGGCTCTTTGAGTTAAATATATACATAAAAATGGACAATGCCCAAACTTTTCATGCTTTAAACTCTCTATAGAGATGTATTAATTTTCTCAAACTATAATTTGTTCTGGAAAGTAAAATGGATCAGTCTCTCCATAAGCTATGTCTCCAATCAGTTTGTTGGCTGATCCTTCTGTTGTAGAAAACATATCAATCCTCCTTTACAGAGCATAATACGCCAACTTTAGTAGTAAGGAAACTGCTGTAGTTTATATACTTAACTGCCTATAGGCATCCCAAGAGCTCTTCCTTTTTTCCTGGGGAGATCACGTATTCCTCAACTCACCTCATGCCTACTAACACATATCAACATAATTTCTCTGGTAGCATCCCAGGTCTATTTCAAAAAGCAATTGGAAATACCCTTTTTGCCTGCATCCCAATGTATTACTTTTTGCTTGGCATGTATGAGCTTTGTGGACTATAAACACATCAAGGCAGGGACTACTCCTATTTGTTCTTGTCCTTAGTGGCCTAAAGGCATTATCAGCTTTATTCATGGAATTATCAGCAGCTGAGGGGATCATTGTGAGCACGACCCAAACTTTAGCGATCACATCCAAGGGGATCACAGGGGGAAGGCTAATGAAGTCCGTGTGCCCTTTCAATTCTATTATCATAAACATCTTTCTTTTTCCAGTACAGTTAAAAGACCGACTAGCTCTTCAAATAAATAACCAATAGTGATTGAGATGGTAGTAAATGGATTCAGCAAAGATTCAGGATTTTCTTATTCTAGTCAGCCTGAACAATTAATTAACAGCTTCCTTCTTTGTCATTAATTTTGTTGCCATAGTAGCCTCTGTAAGTGGTTTCTAACAAACAAGGAAGATTTATCTGTCACACTTTAAATCGATCAGAAAATGAATGATTTCGCATTCATTTTTGTTTGATAATGCTAGGTAAAGCACAGTGAATTATTACAACAGGGTTTTCTGAGAAGTATAACGTGTCTGTTATCTTAAAATGCAGTCCTAAAGAACAGGCCCAGAGATTAAAAGTGAAGTGCCAGTTCTATGTAAGCAAAATACTGTCTCCATTAAGAAATGGCAACAATTTATAAATAATGAATAGAAAAAAGTTTCTCAATTTTTTTTAACACCAATTAAGCATATTTTGCTTGGATATAAAGACTTCCATGCAGTATTTTTTGCTCCAAAGTCACAGCTGGTGAGAAACCATGGAGAAAAACATTGTAAGAGCATTTCCTAAAGAACAGAGTTAAAATTAATTAGTTTAAACAAAGGAATTTTTCTTCTACTTTAGGTTGCTTGGACTGTAAAAAGAACAGCAATCCACAAGGGAGAAAGCAGGCAGAGGTACATGTCTGCAAACTAAATTCAGACTAAGTTCTGGCCATCATCATGTGCTAGGGGTTTGGACATGTTTAGAGAACTACAGGCTGCATCCTGCAAATTGGATCAATATGTTTCTTGCCTGATAAATTCCAAGAGGGAGATAAGGGGTGCATTATTGGAAAAGATTGTTGTTGCCTTTCTTCTAGAGGACAAGATGACAGATTCTCTTAAAGCGGTAATGGCTCTTCGCTTCTTCACCAAACAATGCTTTGAAAAGTGGAGTCATTTCAAACTTTGTCCAATCTATAACCTGTCTCAGCTGGAGTGGGGAGAAGAGTTGGCAACATAGTCAAATTACTCAGATTTCCTTGATTAAGAAGCTAGTAATAATCCCGGGGCAAAATGCTCCAGTCATATCAATCGACTCTTTCCACCAAGAAAAATGAAAAAACATGAAGGCAATGGGACTTATGTTCCTCATTATATTTGTCATTTTCTATAGCCAAGCCCAAGTGGCCTTGAATATTTTGTCATACTATTGATATCCAAAGAAATTGACTCAGCTACAGACTGCAACACAGTTAAATCTTACTGAGATCAAATTTTTTTATTATTTATCTCAGCTCTTGAAAGACCTAAAGTGAAAATTTTTGGTCATCTCCCACACTGAACATGGAATATGAACAACAAAGTACTGGGGACATCATGCAGTCATAAAAGCTGCAATGCCACAAATACAGAATGACATCAAGAACATGAAAAATTTTCAATTTTCTAGTAAAAATGTTTCCATCAGTTTACAAATTCACTTTTTTTTTATTATTTAATTTCTCTCCGGGAACAAGCTAGCAAACTGTGGAGACAAAACAGGTAGAAATAAGGGGACTAAGGAGCAGGGATAGGCCTCTGATAGCAGCACTGCACAGAGGGATGTAAAGTTCTTGATGTTGGTGAGTAGCACAGGGCCTTGTTTCTGACCCATTCCCCCCTCCATCACATCACCCCAGCTGCCTCAGTTCAATCATTTGCCTGGCCACAACCAAAACCATACTAGGGTCATTAAAAAAAAGTCTTTAAAAAAAATGGCTCTTTTAACATGAATAATTTCTCAGATCCCACTTACAAAAAATCTGCTGAGCCTTTAAGCTCTGCCAAAGGGAGGGCAACCTCTGGTGATGAGTGTGGAAATGCAAGCTTGAAGGCAGTATGCTCCCAGATCAGATCTATGTAATACAGTATCAAAATAATATAAAAATGCAGCCTAAGCACAAAGAGCAAGTCTGATTTTCACTCACTGTGGTTATTTTTAACTGAACCTCTGCCTGTCCATCTATTACACCTTTCCTGGCAGAACAGGGGCAGTAGCAAATCTCAACCCACTTTTGAGCCAGCATAAAAGTTGGAGAGATGTCACAAAAGGTAATTTCATTACTGGAGGTTTAATGAAAACCAGCAGCCGGACGGTGAAGCTGCACACAAATTGCTGCCTGGGGAGGGGAGGCAGGCAGAGCAGCCGACGCGAGCTGTGCCTGGGAACAGCCAGTGGGCAGGCGTGGGCAGCCCTGCCAGCCGGCACCGATGTGCCTGCACAGCTCTCGCCTGCGGGGACCTGAGGGGTACCCGGGAAACTGAGGTAGGACTTCTAAGGGACAGGAGACATTAATCCATCGAAGGAGGCTTCTTCTCTGCTCACAGAATACTTTGTTTCCAGGGATCTGTGGTGCTTAAAATGTTGCAAAGTCTACCACAGCAGGCGCCTGCATGGTGTGGGTGAGGACACCAGCCTGGTGAGTGAGCTAAGGATTGTTCTGCTCTGGGTTGTAGACAGCTGGAAGCCCCATAAACTCACCAGCAGTGCTGAGGCCAAGTTGACTGCACTGTGTCAGAGCTGTTGAACACTGCCAATCATGGCAATTTATTAGCTTGTCCCCAGCATCTTTCTAACTGTGCTACACTGCTTTTAGTTGGCTTCGAAAATGGACAGAGGGAGCATCTCCACAGTGTAGATGTAAACTCTTAGCTGTAGGCCTATGTACTCTCACTGAGCATCTGAATCCTGGCAGTCTAAAGCATAAACCAAGGATTTCAAGTTTGGGGGAAATTCTGCAGAAAAGAGCACAAATGGGGAACTAAGGAAGTGAGGAAAAGCCTCTGGACCAGCCACAAGCTGCCAAGTTACAGCTCTCTACTTTGATTTAGGCTCCACAGTCTTAAGCACATCATGTATTCAGTGGTGAGACTGTCAGCAGTCAAGTGAATCTTCAGAACATGCAGTGAAACATACCCAAAGAAACAAAGTATCATGAAGGACATCCATGTAGACTTGTAGAGATCTTTTACAACTTTAAGACCTTAAAATACTATATTGCATTTGGCTATCAAACACTGACTTTTTTTTCTGAAAGCCCATCCTGTGGCACTGCAAGCTACCTGCTGACTGTATGGCTCTTGACAGAAACAAACTTCCTAGACAGAAATTCCAACTCACTTCAACCTACAGACAGAGCTATGGAGGTGGAAAAATCAAAGATGCATTAATGGTGAAAGGATTGCAGGCATGACCATTACAAAATCTGGAGGTATAGGCCTCTAGCATTAAAGGGGGATGTTCCTGGAAGGATTATAGAAAGATCAGAGGCTCAAAATGCTTCATGCCCCAGAAGAAGAGAACAACCAGATCTCTCTGTATATACATTTCATTGGGAACAGACAGTGCATTTGATTGATCTCACTCATGTATGACAGACACAAGAACCTGATAGGAGCCAATCTGCAGAACTTTGGCCAGGATTTCAGAAACATTGCTAAACAACTCACACACCCCTCCAAAAAAAAAAAAAAAAAAAAAAAAACAAAAAAAAAACAGCAAAAAGAAAGGAATATTGGGCAATGGTATAAGAACTCTATTCATAGAATAAAATATGTTTTTAACCTGTTACTCTGTAATTATCTCCTTTCCCTTCTCCCCTTGTTTTCTTTGTCACCTCAAAAAAGTAAAAAAGCTGGGTGGGTGAAGAGAGGAACACTCAGGATGTTTTTCATGGATCGACAGGAGTACAGAACATCGTGATTAACTGAAGTGAATTACTGGCCCTAAAACATTAAAGAATGGCATTATGAAGCATTAAGTCTCCTTTAAGCAAAAGACATGATATCAGTCAATTTTACAAACAGGGTGCTGTATTTCAGAGTCAGCCCTCTCCTAGATTTAATATTCGACCTTTGCTTTTTGCTTTTGAAATGTTTTCTTTTATTCTCTTTGGTGCTGGTTCTTGTTTCAATTAGATCTAGCCAGATTTTCTCTGAGACTGCAAGAATAGGGACATCTGCAGGCTACATGTCAAGTACTGTCGCAACTACCTTCAACTGCTCGTGTAAGTCTAGTGCCTCTGTGGAGTCCCGGATTATGAAAATTGTACTCTGTCTTTTGAAGCCCTTCATCTAGTCTGTGTAACATTTCTGTGTACTTTTGTTGGGGGCTGTAAAGGCAGGAAAACCTCCTAAGAAAACCAGTAAGTGCAATAGTAAGAAACCACTATTAGCAAGAGGAAGAAAAGAGTTGGTTTGCCACTCATCAGGAGGAAAAGCTATTTGTAGGATCAGTGGTGATCAGAGAGCCACAACAGTTAACACTGAAGACAAAGGAATGGCAATTCAGTTCATTACAGGAAAAAATAGATTAGCGAGAACTCTAGAGATAATTTAAATTTTTTCAAGTTGTCTAGGCCTTACGAACTTTACCCTAGAATATGTAGATTACTGACTGAGAAAATCTTAGAACTGTTGGCAATTAACTTTGAGAGGTGAGGTCAGAAACAGTTAACTTCGCAAACACTCAGTGGGAAATAACCAAATAGGTTTGTCTTGCTAAGCAAGACCTGAGGTTATCCAGTAGATCACGAGCTTCAACAGAGTCACTGTCACATATGTATGAATATCAGACTGGAAATATAAAGGAGAATGTTATCTACAAGACACATGAGGGAATTCTCCTTTATGACTTCATTTTGGAAAGACTTCAACCATAACCTTAGGTGAAGTGTTGGATGCCACATTTTAAGGACGTAACTGACTGACAGTGGGTACTCTTAAAAACATGACAAAAAATTGAAGGAATAATTTGTTGATTGATGAAAAGAAGACAAAACTCAGGGAAACACGACAAAACACACTGAAAATTTCAAATATGGTTACAAGAACAAAGGGAGTAACCTATTCCTGTTCATTGCAGGTAGGAGAGAAGTAACTCACATGTTAAGAAAAGAAAAAAAGCATTTTTCTAATGGTAAGGAAAATTAGGCATTGGACTGAATTGCTCAGAGAATCGTCATGAGTGGAGGCCCTCAGAAATGGGTCAGCCACAGCTCTAATGGGAAGCATCAGTACAATCGATACAGCTGCAGGGCCCTCAAGCTACTTCCTAATTTTCTAGGAGAGTTCTAGGAAAAAAAACCTGTGGCTACTTAGATGAAGAATATTTTTTTTTTTTTAGTTCTAGGATATTTTGAGCAGTAGTATGTATTACCTTTTCCTTGGTTAATTTTTAATAGTGTTCTGAAGGCTCAAAGTTAAAGAGTAGCTTGACCCAAGATATTCTTTCATCCTTCTACTTTCATTTTTGCTGTTTGTGCAAAGCTGGTCAAGATTTCCTCAGATTCTCATAACACTTCTTGAACAAAATATTCAGTGATCTTTTGGGTTTTTTTCTGAATGTGGGATCAACGACATTAAGTAGGAACACATTCTTTCCTGAATGGTTGCCTACAGCCATTTTATGGATCATTTCTTCCATATAGTCAACCAACCGTATTAAAGTTGATGTGGTTTCCTTTAAGTTTTGCTTTTTGATTCTGGTTAGTTTTTTAACTTGTGGCATCTAGTAGTCACTTTCTCTGTATTTTCCCTGTTCTGAAGTGATAATTGACCCTAGAAACCTGAGTCATTCTGGAGCAGTATATCTGGGACTCTCAATCCCAGAAATGCTGTATGTGCTACACCTCAGCCTAGAAAGAAGGTTGGAACTTTACCAAAATCAAGACTTTGCCTTACTATTACTTATGATATTGATTTGAATTTGTTCAGCTTTGAGTTCTCAAGAGAAACAAAGCTTGGTCCTCAATTAAGATGGTGTCAAAGAGTTTTTACAAGGCAGACAAAATGGAGCTGAATACTTATCACAGGCAGTTTCTAATGCTGATCACATTGTGAACATATTTCAGGATCAAACTCACCATCATTCACAAATTATGTGGCCAGCACGATTAGGGTAGTGGCCGCCCCCCTGCACTCAGCACTGTTGAGGCCACACCTAGAGTGCTCTGTTCAGTTCTGAACCCCTCAGGTGCTGGGGCAGGTCCAGAGAAGAGCAAGAAAGACGGTGAAGGTTCTAGAGCACAAGTCTTGCTGAGAGTGGCTGAGGGAGCTGGGGTTGTTTAGCTTGGAAAAAAGGAGGCTCAGGAGGATCTTATTGCTCTCTACAACTGCCCGAAAGGAGGTTGTACTGAGGTGAGGGTCAGACCCTTCTCCCAAGCAACAAGCAACAGGACAAGAGGAAATGGCCTCAAGTTGCAGCAGGGGAGGTTTAGGTTGGATATCAGGGGAAATTTCTTCATTGGAAGAGTTGTCAAGGGTTGGAATAGGTTGCCCAGGGAAAGCAGTGGAGTCACCATCCCTAGACGTATTTAAAATACATATAGATGTGGCACTTAGGGACATGATTTAGTGGTGGATTCAGCAGTGCTGGGATAAGGGTTGGACTTGATGATCTTAAAGGTCTTTTTCAACCTCAATGATTCTAAGATTCTATGATTCTCTCTCATGTAAACTAATCCAAAAAAATCCTTTAATATTTAGTATTTTAAAAGGTAGCCTTTCTTCGTACTTCAGCTAAAAAGCAGAAGAAAAGGACAAAAACTTGCCAACATTGTGTTGTGCTGTGATGGAAATAATAAAGGATTATTTTCTAACCATTCATTTTGGTTGGCGCTTGGCCATATGAACAGTCCTTTTTTTTTAAGTACTATCTCTTCAAGTTTCACTGCTGTTTCTGGAGACTTGAACAGTAGTGGTGACAGCGGATTTCTCCTCTCAGCTGGAGAAGATGTTTTAACTGCCTTTCAGAAGCGAAATCAATTCATATCTTTCTGTATATGGCAACAGACTCTCACTGGAACTGTAGCTTATGACTTTTATCTTATTGTGACACCTGCTTCGGTCAAGGGGATTACTCCTCCTGGAAGGTGTCAATACTGATGATGTTCAGTTGAGCAGCTGTCCTCCCTCTTCTATTATTATTATTCATGATGTGTGATTGATTCTTCTGTGGGCCTTAGGGATAAAAAACTTAGCAGTTCTTTGTTGTCTTTCTCTTAGAGGGACCTAATGGACAATTATTGTTTCTGAAATGCGCTACAGCCACCATTTCACCTCATCTATTGTTCAGCTATTTCTGTGCAGGCAGAATGTGGGCAATGAAAAGGTGCAAGATGTGCCATTATCCATATGCTGAGAGCCATCAGTTGCACACTTAGTGCTTCTCCAACAGCGTCATTCATTACCCAGTATCATACTGAGAGAGTTTAACTGATGGAAGAGAGAGAAGCCACTAGCAGCGACTCCACTTACACACAGCTGAGGCACAATATGGATTGGCATCGTTTTAGCTGAGGGTGTATCTCCATAATTAATTATTAAACTTTTAAATTCTGGCCTTGTTTTACATAATTTGTATTATCTGAAAGTCATATTGACTGTATTCATCTTCTTAATGCTGGCACCTGTATCAAGAAGTTAGCAACACATGGAAGGATGAAGACAGGAAAAAGTATTTGAAACGGGACCTTTAAGATCTGCAAATGCTTATTCTGAAAAATAGATGAACAACCTAAATCAGCTACAATGTAAAGCCATTTTTCCTTCTAATATTTGAAAGGTTACCATGAAGAAAGTTATGTTCAACTGTTCTCTAGCTTCACTATAAATAAGACACCAAATGGCTTCCTATGGAGCAAACAGAGCATAACGTGGATTTTAGAAACATCCAAGTGTTGTGTAGGTCTGGAAGAGACTATGTGGAGTGGCACGGAAATATTCCTCACTGGAAGATTAGATAAACATCTCTCACTGATTATCTAGTCAACTCTGCTCTTGCTGGTAATGAAGGCAAATGAGACAAATTATCTTTGGTGTCCCTAAGATGTTCTTGACCATTGACACCAAAGATCTCCCTTCTTTTTATGCTATGCCCCAGGAACTAAGATTGGCAAAGATTATCACAAGCGCCACTTTGAAGCAGAAGATGGCACCAAGTGAGGCAAGTAAAGAGCCTTACTCCTCATCTGAGCCAATGAGAACTTTGCGTAGTATGCAGGAGTCTCGCAACTGGTTTCCCATTCTTCCGGGAAGTAGCTATCATTAAACAACAGGAAGGTATTTAAGGATGTTTCTGGACTGTTCCTCTGGCAGAGGAAGTACTTGAGACCATTCCTAGAAACACCTTGAAAAGAACTCATAACATAAAAGACAATGGAAGTTCAATCTGTTGTGTGGGTTGGCTCTTGGTTTGTTTTCCCTGCATACATATGAATTCCAGTCTCTTGCAGTACCTCTGGCCGCAGCTCTTACTCAGGTGAGAAAACTCTCATTTTAGATTTTCTAATAATAACTTGTTCCGTGTCTTGCTGTGGGCAACAAAAGATCAGAGCTGGATGGTCACAGACGCTCTGAGCTCCCATTCAAAAATAAAAATAACAAATGCATATAAAATCATTGGATTGTTGAGGTTGGAAAAGACCTCCAAGATCATCAAGTCCAACCATTAACCCAGCATGGCCACGTTCACCACTAAACCATGTCCCTAAGTCCCACATCCCCATGTTTTTTGGACACTTCCAGGAATGATGATTCCATCACCTCCCTGGACAGCCTGTTCCAGTTCTGGACAATCCTTTCTGCGAAGAAATTTTTCTTAATATCCAATCTAAACCTTCCCTGATGCAACTTGAGGCTGTTTCCTGTCATCCTGCCACTTGTTACATGGGAGGAGAGAGAGACTCCCACCTCACTACAACCTCCTTTCAGGCAGTTGCAGATAGTGGTGAAGCCTCCCCTGAGCCTCCTTTTTTTCAGACTAAACATCTCCAGCTGCCTCAGTCGTTCTTTATAAGACTTGTGCTCAAGTCCTTGCACCAGCTTCATTGTGTTTATAATTAGCTTGCACATAAAACTCATGATTTGGACCCAACAGTCTTACAAAATCAGTCTTGTCCGGATTTCTGTTCTAATAAAATACAGATAAAATACATCTGTCCCTCCATGGCAGCTCTGTGAGATTTATTTCCCCCACCTTCCCATTTTATCCTCTCATATTTCCTTCAAGCACCTAGCTTACAGATTTTGTCCAGCTACCAAACTATTTCGTTTCCATCTTTTCAGTAATTCAAATATATGCATCAAATGCATATATGGCATACATGGCATATTTCCAGGCAGTAACATCCCCTTTCCTTCCTGCCTTTCTGTAGCCAGATAATTTACATATAAGATGCACAAAGATAACGATGCTCCTCCACAGTTCTGGCTTGTGCATCAGCTCCCCCTGGTTTCTCATTGCAGCCCTCCATTGGAGCCTCTGGTGGGACAGCTGAGCCCTGAGCAAAGCCCTGTGGCACAGAGAGTTTGGCCTTTCTGTCAGCATAGCTTTAAGATATCAATTTTTATCCAGTGCAGCAGCAGGTCCATGTGCAGCACTGGTGTGGAGGTCAAAGGTACGGTTGCCATGATTACATGCTAGGATCACATGCTAGACTCTTCCTCTCCCTTCTCCCTTTTCCTCCTATGTTTTTTGACAGATTGGTGTTTTGGCAGTTGTGGTTTCTTCACTTGAAAAGTAGCAAGACAATGGAGCAACGCACCCCCCACCAAACTTCCCCAAGAGCCAGCCCATGCTGACCACGTGCCCAGGAGGTTGTAACAGGAGGACAAGGCAGAGGAGCCCAGCCCCAGGGGTTGGAAGCTTCTCATCCTATATGGTGGCCATGAACTGTTTCCACCACTTTTGTTTTTCTCTGCTCCCTGTAAAACCAAGACACTTGTTTCACCATAGGGGTGCTAAGGGCAAAGGTTTGAGGACACCCCAAGAGGCATTTAGTGACCCCAAGAGAATAACTTTAGAAACTTAAGCAATAAACTAATAAAACTCCAACAAAGAAAAAAAAGTAATAGAGATCTCAGGGAAAAAAAAGGCCTCTCTAGAGAATGGGTTGAGGGATCATATGCAGGAAGCAAACAAGAGATTAAGAAAACAAGAGAAGGAGATACTTATAAATGAAAAAAAAATTTGAAAATTGAGGTGAAAGACACAGGATAAATGGAAATAGCTGACCCAGGTTAAACTAATTATTTAGCTAGATCACTATCCTGTTTCCCTTCAACGTCAATACCAGATGCTGCAGAAAAATGGTACAAGAGATGTCTACACAGATGCAGAAGAAGCTTCACCCAAACCCCAGGCTGAGGATTGGTGAGTTCAGCCTTCTGTCACTGCTATCTAACTGCTGTAACTGCTTTATAAAGGTATAATGTGAAAAATATATCTGTGATGGCATTCTTACTGATGTAAATATCTATTTCTGGCAATACCTTTCGATAATACCTCAGGGCAATACTTTCCAAGGGGAAATTACACCTTCTATCTCCTTTTCAGTAGAACTGTCTTGCCTTTTAATTTAATTGGTTTTCCTTTGCTTCTGCATTATGATTAAGGTGCAGCACACCCATACCCAACTACTTTATGCCACTTAATATACACACATCTAATATGTACATATATCAAATTAATATCATATTTATCCTCTTTTTAAATGGCACAATACTAATTTGTATGTACATCACAGTTTTCCAAGAACTAGACTGGTGAACAAGGAAACTTTTAAAATGTGTTTTAGACAAATGACTTGCCTAAAACTTGTCCACATGGCAGCTGTTGATTGCATTTGTATCACATTATTAAGACACAGGCCCAACCTCACTTTGCTTTGGCAATTTTAGCAGTAACTCTTGGAAGACTTAGGTGAGCCGTGATTGAAACAACACTCATAGACAGGTCTGGAAAGGAAGATTTTATAAAGCTGCGGTTGCTACTAATAAAGTAAAGTACCCAAATGCCAGCACTGCAACTAATTTTCTTCCTTTGTCCCAAATGTCTTCCAGTGTTTTGCACTTCTTTCTCCCCACCCCCTGTCAAAGAAAACCATAAATTTTGCCTGAAGGGATATCATCATTAAAGAAAGAAGCTGTGCACTCAAAGCCTTAGGATGACATAGATCATTCAACAGTTGTTCAATTACACTGAAAAGCTACTTATTTTTGAACACAGAGCTTTCACTCAACACAGGCCCAAGGCATCACTATCAAATTGGTATCTGCAGTATCTCAACCAGTCTGATGTAGGGCTTTCGCTCGTTACAGAAGCTGTGTCCTTGTGTGAGGTTTACATCTAGGTTCAAAGAGTTTCTGAAGTGTCTTGGAGCTGTGTTGGCTTTAAAAGGTATTACCAAATCATAATCATTTCCAAGAATGAATCAAAAGTTGTTTTGGATACCTCTCATCTCCTAAATCCATCTGATTTTGTTTAAGGATTACAGGCCACTTTCCCTGCAGAATTCCTACAGACTAATAAAACAGTATGTGACTACAGAGTCAACAAGGAAAGCAGTAACACCTAAAGTACTCCAAGGTAAACCAAGCAAATGAAATGCAGCATATTCCAAAATTAACATCTTAGAAAATTATTATTTAGGGCATACAATTCCTACAGACCCTGAGTGTGACTGATAGCAGGGTATGACCACCCAGATGGAAAACTTGATTCACATAGGTTTTTCTTAGCAGATTTCTATTAAACTGCTGTTCAGTACCAGCTTTGAAAGCAGCAAGAAATCAAATTTTTCTCTGTTATACAGCTGCATAGAAAAGCATATTGAAATGCAGGGCAGTGTTTTCTACCCTCTAAATCAGAGTGATTGCTGGCCACACTATCATTTCAGCTGACAAGGACATAGCATTAGCTACAGGCTTCTCACCACTCCTTGCCATGCTGACACTACAGGAGTCAAGGCATTATTATGCTCTTTTTACAGACTCTTAAATATAAACTATTTTTTTCATTTTCTTAAACTTTCCATGAACTTGAGCTCCTCCTGACCCAAAAGCCTCAGTAATTCTGCTGACCCTTTGCTAAGTGTGCTTCTAAAAACATCCACAGCTATAACTGTGGTCAGCTGCTCACGTATAAGCAACCTGGGTGGAAGCAATCCATTGCAGGGCCTTTTAGGGTAATGCAGCTCCAAAACATACTGAAAGGCATAGCAGTGAGAAGAAAATGACATACAGGCCCAATTCCTTTCTGCAGTTCAACTCTATAAACTGCAATCACTCACTTCCAAGGAAAGACGAATGGGTTACTCTACATCTGCGCAACAGTAACAGAATAGAGTTATGTCCTAAGCATCTGATGAGGAACAAAAATAATTTTTCACAACACTTTCTCCAGCATAAAATTAGATTTGGTTTGCATGCATTCAAGATAAAAAAAGATAACAAATCAGCACAGGGGTCTACATGCTGAAATACTGTCCTGGTTCCAGCCAGGGCAGGGTTAAATTTTGCAGTAGCCAGGAGGGGTTACGGCTAGGACCCAGAGGTCATTCTATACCACCTCAGGTCATCTTCCAAGGACAAGGGGAAGGGCTGGCTTCTGAATCGGGGTAGCATGGCAGAGGAAGTGGTCATGTATTATCAGAGGTTTCCATGGGGTCAGCAATAAGCTTTCTTTCTCTTACACACCCTGTCATCAGTATTGTTGCTGTTACTGTTCTTTTTTTTATCTCATTGCTGTTTCCAGTAAATTGTTCTTATCTCAATCCATGATCTTTACCTTTTGTGACTCCCATTCTCCTCTCCAGTCCACCACGGGAGAAGGGAAGAGGAAAGGAAGGAGGGAGGAAGAGAGGGAGGGAGTGAGAAGCATATAGTTTGGAGTGGCTTCAGTGGGAACACTAAATTGGAGAATACCATTCCTAAACCATGACAAATAGTCAGAACACAATACAGTTTACAGACCTGTACACACGAAGGTAACTTCTCAGTGGCCCCATCACAGTATTTCCAAAGGAACGTTACAAATTCTCATGGCCAATCCTGCAGAAAGCGGAAAGAGAGCTAAAACTAGAAAGTTTCCAAAGGAAGAGCAAATAAGATCAGCTGTCTCCTTGGATACGCAATGTTAAAAGTCAGTGTAGAATTGGTTTAGAGGATGTTAAACATTTTACACTACAGGAGCAGCTAGATCATAACAATTATATAAATACAGCAAAGTCCAAGTTAAATAAAATGCAAAGTGGTAAGTTGCTTTTAAAGATACATTTCAGGGTAAAAATGCAATGAATATATGGTACTGGATTAGAAAGAAAAGAGAGAATACTGCACCAATTTATATTCCCTTTGAACTGCCCGTAATACAGACCTTAAAGTGCATTTTCAAACATATGGCATATCAAAGAACCAGACACTTATTTCTAGCCATGAAACTTCTAGGCTTTTGGGAAATGAGAGTAGAGGTAGTGTAGTGGAATTGTGCTGTGTGACAAAGCATGTACTGATGGGTTCTGCCCAACATCAATAAACAATTGCTTTTGCTTTAAATGAAGGAAAGAATTTCAGCAGTAAACAAATGCCTCACATCTTGCATGAATTCTTCAACAGAATCAAATCAAACCTGTCTTTTCACACCTCCTGCAAGTGCTATTCCAAGTCAAAATACAAGTCATATTGCCTGAGCTCTATTAGTTGCTAAGTTTTCGATCACAACAACCGTGATACAGTGATACATAAGAGATGGCGATACACAAAACACTAAAGCTTTCTGCGATAGTCCTCCCTGCAATCCACACCCATCGTTGTAAGGATAATTATCCCTGAGGCCAATTTTTGCACTTTTTATATAAATATCACCTCTTGCATAAGACATGAAATTTAAAATCGTCTCCTTCATGGATATCATTGAGTCACTCCATTACCTCTGGGACAGATATAAATTATGCATTCTTTGATTGTCTTTAAAATTTAGATGCACAAGGGGACAGGGAAAAATCTAAACAACACTAAAAATATAAAGCATTCAAGAAAGAAACAATAACTTGTATGGTATTAACTGCTACAGTGCTCCAAAGGCTCCCTGCCTGGTCAAGAAAAGCACATAAAGCACTGAAACGTAACAGCAGGCCTCCATGCTAATGGCTGCTAGTGACAAGGGCTCATTGAATGTCACTGCTTCACATACTGTGTACTGTTCATTTTTCTTATCTGTGTGACCTCTCTTTTGAAATGACTGATGAAACTCCCCTGAATTAGCATCTTCGCTTCTGGGCATTTGCCACCTAGAAGGCATTTAGCAGCATCTCTACTAAATAAAAAAATAAAGCATGGGGAAAAATGATCATAATCTTAACAAAAAATAATCACTATGTCTGTTAAAGAATACTCAGTGTGTAATGCAAAAGGGCTGCTATTCTGAAGCCTCCTCGTTAGGTTATTTTTTTACCTTGACACCCTTTAAGGGTACTGGCTTGTCACAATACATGCATTCACATTTCAGACTTGGCTAACATTTTCATAATTGGTGTGAATAAAAAGAAATAGCTGTTACTGCAAGAAAAAAAGAGAAATGCCTCTGTTCTGATGCCCTGCTGCTATGATGACCTATTTCACACCAGCATCTGTTCTCTTCTCATGAACCACTCCAGATGTAAGCTGGCAAAACAACACTGCAAGTATGTTACCCAGACGTCCACTGAGTGCTGCAGATGTTTTCTTCCATGCTTCACATTTAATGTGTGCCTGATTAATTTTTTCATTATTATCTCAACTACTTGGCCCACAGATTTTCCTCTGAAGTTTGCAGAATCCAGGATCTCATTTGCAGCCATAAAGAGCTGCTCCCTTTGTGTAAACAGGTTCATTAATGTCTGGAATAACCAGTCAACAGAGCCTTGGTCTGAATTGCTGAAAGAAATGCAAACTTCAGTAATCTATTATGCCTTGATAATATTTGCCTGAGGATTTAACACAATGTTCATTTCAATTTCAAAATTACAGATGTTTGCAATATTCAGATGCATCAGTCTGACCAAAAATATTATGCCCGTTCTCTGCCTCAAGCCCTTGACCTGAATGAGGTTAGTGACAGGGATATGAATGACTTGAGTGGAAAATGAAACACAAAAGTAGTTTTATCATGAAGTACAATATTTCTTCTGTCACTTAACCATTTTTTTCCCTCGCAGAATTACAGGGTAGACTGTAAATCTTCAAGGCTAGCAGTCACGGCGACAGTCTGAGTGCCATTTAAAAGAATAATAATTTATGAGCCGCCTTGGTAGAATAGCAAAGGTCAGAGAGTAGACTCCCCAGGGAGGAGAGGATGACAAAGGTTACAGAGATGACTAAAGACTCTCCTACAGAAAGGAATTTTCTTGGGAGGAAGATGTTTTCCTGCAACAGCTTCATCCCACCTAACACACAGTTCCTCATCCAAATGAGCAGTTCACCTTTAAGCTAGCTAAAAGGCATTGCTTGCAAAATACGCTTCTGAAATTCGTGGATTAGCAGCTTGGCCCTGTACCCACTGAGGGCCCACTGAAGTGCTGGCAGATGGAAGACACTGTGGGTCTGTCCCACAGGGCAGAAGGGGGATGCCTAATGACTGGTGTGATCCCACATGGGACATCAAACCTGAAAAAATCTCTGGAGTCCTTGCAAGGCAGTCCCCAAAGAAATGCTGCTTTTGTGGCAACTGGTACCATTTGCAGACCTCCAACAGACCACCACAGACTGGTGCAATTTCTCTTAGAAGCAGTGTGAGGAGATGGTAGGTGAGGAGCCTAAGTCACACAGATGACACATTGCTCCTGGACAGTTGTAAATATGCACACTAGCCATCACTCTCCAAAGCAGTTTGGGCAGCTTTTCCTTGCCACAGCTATAGCACTCCCCTTCTTCAGATGCCACAAGTACAGAAAAAAAGACAGGGATGAAGACAAGCAGGAACAACTCTTTTTGGCACAGCTCCACTTTCTGCTGAAACATCTCTGGGCTCATAAAATACACATGAACTGGTGCGAGAAGCTGGAGCTGCAAACCTGGGGGTAACCAGCGGTGTCTCCAAAACATCAGAGTGATAAAGAATAGCTTAACCTGAAGCCAGCATGTAACAAGACAGCTCATCTCTTCAGAAATGTCTGTCCATAAACATCTTGAAAACTGACACTTTCCAACTGCTCACGATCAGTTGTGGGAAGTTTCTGCAACTGGATCAATGGCTGGCAGTTGTGGAGGGGGCTGGCACAGCTCTGAAGGGTACAAATGTAGCATGTGCTGGTAAAGAAGAGGTTATTGACTACTTTGAGTATAAGGGATTATATTTAATTTCTGTAGGATAATTGCTAGAGTCCATTCTTCTGGTACTTGACCTCCTTGCCAGGCCTCCCAGTTCATAAAGAGGTACCTGAGAACGGACTAATCATTCAGGCAGATTATCCAAGGAGTTTTTGAGGACCCTTACCTGTTTTCTATAGTAAAATCAGGCAATTTTCTGAAGGGGATGAATGCCACAGACATTCATAGTAACTTCATTCCTTTGCTCCAGCAGTCCCTGGTCCAGCACAACAGCTGATGAAGCCTTTGGCTGGCTGTTCAGATCACAGAACATTTTTACAGACCCACAACTGCACGCTGATGACAGCAGAGTGTGCCTTTGGGAGAGGGAAGGGCAGAAGGCAAGTGGAAGATGGGATGCAGCTGAGCAAGACTCCAATTGAAACAGCATCTTTTATCCTGCACATCAACTGCAGGAAGGAGGGAATGTCACAGAAATGTTGCAAACACATCAAATAGCTCAGGCAATGCCCACTCCTGAGTGACAAACCCGCCGGGCATGCTGCCAGGCGGGCCTCCTGAACCTGCCCAAGAAAGGCAACCAGCATTTCCACCACGTGCTTTGCCTCATGCTTAGAGCCGCTTACTCCAGCGCAGCAGCCTGCCCCCAGCGCCAAGCCTTGGCGGGCTTTGCGTGTGGGGTTTTATACGCTCCTGTGTTGGTTTTGTACACCTGGTCTTCCTTTATTAATTTTAAACAGAATGGGGGGATGTAAATTCACCATTGGGGATATGTCAGTGTTTGCTCAACATGCTCTATATACCTTTATTAATTTTGTATTGAATGGTGGATGCGATTTCACTCCAAGGGGAAATCAGGGATAGCAAAAGGTCTTTCCCACAGCAGGACAGCAGTGGGGAAGGGGAGGTAATTTCTCTGTGGGTTTATTTTGAGTGATTTATGTGCTTCCATGGGTTTCTAAAGCTGAAGAATTTTGAGCTTTCATGAACAGGCAGTTTCAGTGCCATGACCCACCAGTCTAAAGAGGTTGATTATCATAATGTAGCATTTGTTATTCAAGTCTTACAGATTACAGTACATTTTAAAAGCAGCAGATGATGCCTTCTTATAGTGTAAGAACAGTATATAAAGAGGGAAATTCAAAAGATTTCAAAATTCAGACCTAATAAGAATTCTTCTTTTAACAGTACAAATGCATAAACACCATATAACTACAAAAGGGTTGTTATTTGACACAGGTTCACAATGTTTAACTCTTAGCCACAAAGTTTAACTCTTGGCTCACTGCAAAAATTGTCTCTATCTGTGAGAACAGCTAGGCAGCCTGTCATTTCCAACAGTGCAATTTCCAGCCCCCAACAAGCCAACACTAGGCTTGGAGCATGCAGGGATACTCAATGCCCTGGACTGCTGGAGATGTTATGGAGTTGCTTACTTGTAGATAGCTCTTTGCTATCGACTTTTAATTCACACAGTATGGTTACACTCCATCATAGCGTATCCCTTTGTTTACACACTCCTGGTCCCACTATACTTAATTCACCAGTATCATGACAATGAAGGGAATGTCCCCTTTCTGTCTATTCCACTTACTTTTCTAGAAAAAAAGTCTTCAGAGGAAAAAAAAAACTTCATGCTTCCCTCAGTTTCCAGAGATTCTTAGATTGCATCTTCTTCATACTCAGCTTTGCCAAATGCAATAAAATAGTGAACAGTGGCGTTCTGATGGGTCTGGGCATTTTGTGTATGACAGTCAAAAAGCCTGTAAACAACAGGTGCTGTTTATTGTTCAGTTTTTCACTGCAACAAATTTCACCCTCATTTCACCCTCATTTCACCGTGTATTTTTCCACCCACATTCCTGCAATGCCAGGTACAGAGGCTGCTCCACTTTTGGAACCCTATGGGCATGACAGGTATCTTCTCTTCTACTGACTATCTGAGCACAAACTATTTGAGTTTGTACCTTATCTCCAGCTCCACAGCACCCAAAGCGTGAAAACCAGCCTCATGCTTACTGCACAGGGCAATTCAGATGGTGATTCCTCTGTACTGTTGAGTCCCCTGTGACTCCTCTGTCCAGGGACCTGCTGTGAGAAGGTGGCCATGGGGTGAAGCTATCAATGAGCAGCAATTTGGGGAACGTTTGCTGTGTAAGGAAGATGAATATTCTCATGGACGGTCTAATGCTTTTGTTTGCCCTTCCCCAGGCAGCTGTGACATGGAGAACAGCTGACCAGATAGCAAAAGACCTGTTTTACTGATCAGAAGGTGCCAGAGCAAAATTTATACTTACAAAGACTTACTCGGATTTACGCTGCTGAAGAATGCCTTACTGAGACTGCTGTTCACAACAATCTTCAAATAGTGAACTGAATTACTTAATTTGCTTGAGCAAAACTGAATTTCTATATGCTTGAAAACTGAATTATGGACTAGCTGGCTCTCACTGCACATGTACAAGTCATTCTTTTCCTAACCTGGTGCAGCTGGCACATAAATTCCTTTTGTGACTGACAGCAAGGGCAGACAGTTTCTCCACTGAGAAGCACAGTTCCCATTCTGAGGACTAGAAAGAGCAGAACTGCTTTATTTGAAAAATGAGCGAGGGAAACGAGAGAAAGGGAATAGGGGAGTGCAGCTGGCTGTCATGGCTTCTCTAGGTCAGCACTTTTATACCTGCTGAACACAGCTGGATTTTGAACACATGGGAGAGAAAGAGGAAGGGCAGGATTTGGAAACTGGCTCACATCCATCCAAGATGATAACACAAAATCCAGGGAAAAAGTAATAAATACCAGGTACATGTCACAGCACACAATGCTAACAGCCTTTAATAAAGGCTAATGCAATGATACTCACCAACCTCCTTGCTGTGCTGCCAGCAGCCTGGGTGTTACCAAGGACTGAAGGCAGGCAGGCAGGCAGTGAGGCAGGGAGCAAAGGACAACAGGCAGCCCTCCCTAACTGTGAGCATCTTGTTCAGGATCCTGCTTACTGACCCTATGTACATGACCCCACATGAGTCAGCCAGTGTTCCACATCATTTGTCTATCAGCTGTGTCCTTATCCTGGTTTCAGCTAGGATAGAGTTAATTTTCTTCCTAGTAGCTGGTACAGTGCTGTGTTTTGGATTTAGTAAGAGAATAATGCTGATAACACACTGATGTTTTAGTTGTTGCTAAGTAGTGCTTATACTGAGTCAAGGACTGTTCAGGTTCGTGTGCTCTGCCAGTCAGCAGGAGAACAAGAATTTGGGAGGGAGTATGGCCAGGACAGATGATGCCAACTGACCAAAGGGATATTTCATACCATAGAAGATCATGCTCAGAAACAGGCAGGGCATTGGTCACTTGGTGGTGAGCAATTGTATTGTGCATCCTTTGTTTTTCTTGGGCTTTATTTCTCTCTTTTTTTTTCATTACAATAACTACTATTATCAACATTAGCATTATTATTATTAATATTAAATTTTATTTTGTTTCATTTATTAAACTGTTCTTATCTCAATTCACATGTTTTACATTTTTTCCCAATTCTCATCCCCACAAGGAGGGGTGTTGGGGGATGGGGTGAGTGAGTGGCTCCATGGTATTTAGCTGCTGGCTGGGATTAAACCACAGCAGTCCTGGACCAGCCGCAGGTCAGCAGCAGTATTCTGTGCCCAGTTCCTCTCCAAGTCCTCCAAAAATAGAAGAGGAACTGGCTAGAGTTACTGTCTCTGTCCTTCACCTCCCTGCAAGCTGTCTTGCTCTCCTCTCTTTCAGTGGCTCTGTTTATAAAACTTTGGGTGGGAATTACATTCAGTCATTGCCTCTCTTCACCCTGGAGAAGAGAAGTGAAGGCTCAGGGGGACACACTATTCCAGTACTTAAAGGGCAGCTACAAAGAGAATGAAAGCTTTCTCTTCACAAGGAGACATAGGGAAAAGATGAAGGGCAGAGGATAACAGCTGTACCTGGAGAAGTTTCATCTCAATATAAGAAATAAATTTTTACTGTGAGAACAATCAACCACTGGAAAAACCTCCCCAGGGATGTGGTAGAATTTCTGTCTCTGGAGGTTTTCCAGATGCAATTGGACAGGGTGCTAGATAACCTCATTTAGGCTTCTTTTCCCACAAAATGTTGGACAGATGATCTTTCGAGGTCTCTTCCAGTCTGGGCTGTTCTATGATTCCATTATTAGCTGTCCCCCCAAATCCTATTTCTCTGGGGACTGATTCCCAGAGCTTCCCATCCAGACCTTCAAAGCTGCCCATATCATCTACTCTCTCTCTCTGAGGTTAAGGTTGTCACAGAATAATCTATATTGGAAGGGATCACGGGGGGTCCTCTGGTGCTTAAAGGAGATTGCTCAGGGCCTTCTCCAGTCAAGTTTTTTGCAACTTCGAGGTTGGAGATCTCACAGCCTCTCTCGACAATTCGTGTCAGTCTTTGATCACACCTGTGGTCACTTTTTTCCCTCCAAATATATACAGTCAGAATTTCAAATGTTCCAAATTGTGTCTATTGCTTCTTTTCCTATCATCATGAACCTTTGAAAAGAGTCTGACTTATGCATCCCCTCCCATTAGGTAGTCTTAGACAGCAATAGGATTCTCCAATGACCTTCCCTTGATCTGAACAGTCCCAGATCCCTCCACTTCTTCTCATATATCCTCTGCTGCAGCTCACTGTGCATCTTGGTGGTTCTCCAGGGGCCTTGCTTCAGTCTACCTGTGCCTTTCTTGTACTGGGGAGCCCAAAATCAGATACAGTATTTCAGGTGTGGTCTCACATGTGCTGAATGAAGGACAGTTATGACTTCCCACCAAACTAGGTCCAACTAAAAGCATCCAGGGGTCTGCAGAGCACAGAGCTAGAAGAAAAAACCCTACAAATATGTGCCCAAATGTGAGCAAAATACACAGACTTTCACTATGACCGGGCTAGCACTGAAAGAGAGAGAATAAAGTCGGCCAGAGCAGTAGCAGGCTCACAGGTAAGACAGACCAGCCAGCTGGGAGAGACTGTACAGATATGAGGGGAGAAAGGTAGGGAACACCATAATATTTCAGAGCACATAACCACTTAAATCGAAGCAGCTACAACTGCGCGTAAATTACTGCCAATCCCAACAGGAATAAAAACAGCAGTAATTTGTCCACTATAATATAATGGGGAACTGTATCATGCAAACACAGATTTTCTTAATATCAGTGTAGCATGATTAGGCACTGTACAGCACCAGCATGAATAGATCATAAAATGGGCCAAAAGTGGTATTAACCAATTGACGACGGAAGCATTTCTGCAACACAGAATACACATATAAAGACTGCAATCCATACAATCTTTGTGAAGAGATTACGTATTTGCATCTGCTATCCAAACCAGTGATATCTAGCAAATAAAAAAAAATAAAAAAAAAAAAAATCATTGCTTGGCAAAGCTGCATCTCCAATACACAATACCATAACCTCCATATACCTTGAAATGAGACCACCAACAACAGGAGGGAAGAATTTCTAAGAGATACCAGAAAGGAAGTGTACACATACAGGGGAGAAAAAATAGCGATGTGTCTACCACCTTTGTGAGTAACTCTCTCAGGAAAGAGTCATTTTAGCATCAGGACCATGAAGTCTGCCTGAGACATGGTAGCAGCAGTAAGTCTAGAGAAAACAACAGCCCCGAGGAGAATGCTTTTATCAGGCCTGCAAATGCTGTCCATACTAATGCAAAAGGAATTTTGCATTACCATGAGGGTTTTTTACAGTGGCAACAGCAGCACAAATTGAGTCCCTATCAAGAGCTGATCATAAGGAACAATTGAAAGCAAAACTTGGGTTACTTCTTACTTTGTTACTGGAGGAAAAGGAAAAGAATGAGGGAGGCTGTTACACCAGGAATAGTGCTCAAAGCACAGAAGCAAAGTTTCTGATCAGTTCAATGATTTGGGAAATTTGCCCATGAAATAGAAATTCTGGTTAACATTTAAGGTATTATTCAGATGAGTAACTTCCTGACATGGACACTTTTCTGCCAACATGGATTTACTATGTGGAAAAGACTTTCCCCAAGTCCCTTCTAGTTCAGAAACATGGTCTGCTTCTTCCACTTTCCTGAAGGGAAGGCATCAAAAATGTCAAAAGTTAATAAGTTATACAAACTTACTCTTCTGTCTGTTTTTCTTTTCTCCTTTTTTTTTTTTTTTTAAACTTTGCCCTCTGTCAAAAGAGGCATATTCTGGTTACGTTTGTTACTGGTTTGTTATAGACAGTTACTTGCAATAAAGTCTCGTCCTTGACCCAGCAAAATTTAGCCAGTGATGGTATCAAACAAAAGTTTTATGGCAAAAGTTTTATGGCAAGTTTTAAGGTAAAGCAGAAAGTGGTATTTCGGACTGAACTGCCTCCTCTAAAACCAGAGTCCATGACTAGACACAAATGCTTCTAGCAAGGGTAGAAGCATTTGCCATGTTTGTATTTATTTTAAGTAATGTGATGGGGCTGGGGCCACACTGATTTTTTGTGGTTGGAAGAGGTTAGCAGCACAACTGAGGTTGAAAACTAGTTTTAAACTACCCAGAGCAAAGCCACAGTCTGGAAATATATTCTTTTTTGGACTACAGATTAGAGGAATGAGCAGAGCTTGTGGGGGTTCCACAGGACTATTTCTGGCTAGAAAAACTTTTAGAATGGAGATTTGCTGGAGCTTCTAGCTGGCCTCCACTTCCACTCACTGTCATGTGTCACATAATTAAGACTGATGGGGATATCCGTGTGTCTCGTCATGCCCACAGGAATATACAACCAGGGTCTGCTTGAGCAGAGAGGAGGCTTTCTGGCTTCCTATCAGCAGGAATCAGGGAGGACACCTGAGGGATTCTGTGACACCACATCATTGCAGTAACAAGCAGGCAGATGCCCTTGACAGAGGGAAAGGTCATTATTTTTCTGCATAGTTTTCCTATCCACATCACCAGCCAGCTCACTTCCAGTTTGCCAAGATGCTCTTTAAGCAGAAATCAGCCTGACAGAGACTTTAAGAAATGAAAGTATAATTAGGACCTGTTATATTTGGGATGTGTCTTTGCCACGTTACCGCTGACTTTGGAGCCTGCAATTACTGGCGGAAAGCTTTTAGCAAAGAAAAATTTGAATGAAATAAAAATAAACAACTCCTCCAAAAAACAGCAATCATGTATCAGGGTGTGTCATCCAAGGGAGAATCTTAATGGCATCCTTTCACATCCCTATAGCCCTGCACATGGGAAGATTCTGCAAAACTTGCCTGTGACCACTAAGCACCAAAGAGCAGAAGAATTCTGCCCTGGAATAAATTCTTCAAGCACTTTTTCTTGAATTAGCACTAAAATTGCAAAGTGTCTGCACTCCAACTACTATAGTTACATAAATTAAGGTTGTTTTGAACAAACAGGTTCCTCCTGTGCCTGCAAGTGACTTGTATGTGCATTTGCAATACGCCCATTGCTGAAGTATCTGTGTCATGAGCTGGTAAAGGAAATACTAACAGAAAAATGGAAAAGCTGTATGAACAAGCAGCTCTTGCACGGAAAACTAAGTACAAACGGAGGTCATCTCCAGAAAGGATGGAGATAGGGCCTCCAGTAGTCTAATCTTAAGAGCCATACTCTCAAGAGAACATCAGCTCTTTGTGTAGCTGAACTTCTGTGTTTGCAAGTACACATGCATGTTAAAAGTCATAAAGGCAAGAAATCTGTGATGGATTAAATCTCTCATAAAGCATTTCCAAGACCAGGGACAGTCTGCATGTACCGCAGCATACAATGTATTTTGCACCCTACAAACACAAGTGGGGCTCTTCTCTGAAATACAGATTTCTACTTTTGTAAATGCTCTTCAGTTAGACTGAAATATTCCGCTCAGTTTTTTAAGCTTTCAAACACAGAATCTGTTAAAAAATTAAAAAGGGATTTTTATGGGGTGAAAGGGGGTCACAGAAAAAGCCTGAGCACGTTTTGAGAACTGATTCACGAAGGAATTCCTTACACATACTTTGACTACTAGTTTCTAAAGACAATTCTCCAGATTTCTGCAAGGTCATTTCAGGTAAAGGTTTTAAAAGCACACTGTTTCTTTAGCTTTCTGGGTGTATATCCAGCAGGAATTAGAATAGCAAGAAAATCTGTTTTGTTTTGTCTGCCTGGAATCTGTCACCTTTTAAATCAACTTCTTAAAAACACTAGTTTCCATCTGCCAACAGCACCATGGTATATATATAGTGTTTTAAGTGCAGAAGAGGATATCAAGTCCCTCAGAAGTCCCATGTTGTTCTGTTTAGGACATATTTTGATTATATTTCCTACAAGTTTCCAAGTGATGGCTGTGTCAGCAAGCTCTGGCACAGAACAGCAGCCAGCTGGGTGTGGACTAGACAGCATGTGGACAGGAGTCAGGCTGAGGACAGCACTGGAGCCAGAACGGTTGTATCTGTACTGGAAATAAGGCTCTAATTTCTAAAGCATTTGCAGGATACACCCCCTCTAGGAGAAAAAAANTTTAAAGAGTTTTGGAAGAAACCCCCCCCCAAGGAAAAAAAAAAAAAAAAAAAAAAAAAAAAAAAAAAAAACAACCCAACCCAAAAAAGAAACACTTTATTTTAAATTACAGTCTTTAAATCTACATTACTTAGAGTTACATTTTAAGAGGATTTATGACTAAGATGGGAAGAAAAAAAAAAGGCTTCTAAATTATTAGCTGCAACTTTGAGGAGGGTATCACTGAAATTATGTGATTTACTTATTAAAAGTTTAATCCTGGCAGCTCACATGCATGTAAATTGCTCTGTACAGCTCAGTAGCACCCACTTGCTCGATAGAGAAAGGTGTGCAGGCTTGAAGTGGTTGCATTATTGGTGGCATAAATTTACGCCACTTAGTCAGAGAGCTGGAAAAGTCCTGCTTCAAAAAAACCCCAAGAACAAGTTAATAGTTAACATATATCTGCAGGGCAGATTGGAAAATCTTACGAAAAAATGTTTTTAAAAATCTTTTTCTCCACCAAACAGCTCAGAAAATATGTCCCTGACAAAGGCCCATAAGGGGCAAAAACACTGGTTATTTGTTCTCTTTTGCTCTTTACAAATGAAGCAAAATACAGTTAATATATTATGCATGTCTTTCAGCATATTTTTATTTAGCCTGTTTCGGTTTGCTGTGCCTTGGGAACTTTCACTTTGTTTTGTTTTGTCTTGGGAACTTTGATTTGATTTTGTTTTTCTGGTTAATAACAAAAGTGAAGTATTAGGGCAGGACATCAACCAATCTACAGTGTGTGAGATTTGTTTAAGTTTCAATGAAACAGCCTCTCAACATCTCTTTTCCACTCCCTTATCTTATCAGTCACCAAACCACTCTCAACAAGCTGGCTTGTCAGACGAACAGCACGGGCCAGTTGTCATTAGTCATTTCATTTCCCGTTAATGCAATCTGTTGTTTCACCTGCAGGAATAAGACAGACTTTTCCAGTAACACACTATAGGGTCTCAGTCTTGTACAGATTGGGTACAGAGTCCAATTTTTGCCTTATACCATTTGAATTACCATTAAGGTTGTGATTAAAATGGATAAGCAAAATACACTCTTCTGTTGCAAGGAATTTACCCCTACTGCAGAACTGAAAGAGGAGAAGTGAAGAGGAAAGCCTGTGGGAGCAAGAAGGGGATGAAAGGACAATTGCCAGATTAGACAGTCACTACATTCACAACTAAGTAGTACTTTTTAATTTTATTTTTGGATGGGGGGGGTGTCTCTTTTAGCTTTTAGCAGCATATGGGAAAGCTGAGGAGCAAGAATGGATTAAGGAAAGCAGGACCAAAGAGATGAGAATGAGGGTTGAAGGGTTTTCATGGGGCTGAAAATCATGTTCTGAGTAAATAACCAACAGAGTGAGGCAGAAAGTGTAAAAAAAAAGTTAGAAATTATATGCAAGGGCAGGAGTACAGGAATGAGCAGTCACACAGCAGCACTGAGGGGTAGGTAGGCTCTCCCCCAGCAGCATTTGTCTCTATCCTGCCCTACCTCACTTGCTGGAGGGCAGCATCTATACACCACTGCTGGTATTCTTGGGTAGCTGATTTCCCCCTTCCTCTGTTTCCAAAAGGATATCCTCATTTGTGAAGTTACAGGAAGTGCCTCACTCATTCAGTCCCTAACTTTTCTAAAAGCCTTCCAGCCTGGGGCAAAGACAGAAGCGTGCTTACGCGGACAGACTCCTGGAGGGTCAGATTTTATTTTCTGAGGGATACACAGAAATTGTCAGTCTGTTTGTATATGTCTACATAGCAATGCACAGATGTGCTGCCTTCCTCCTAATAAAGCTGAAAGACAATTTGGACGGAACCAGCCCTGCTTCTTGCCTCTTCAAGGGCTACAAGCTTGTTGGTCCCATGCAGCAGAACAAGTTTTTCTGAAATTCTGAGTGGAGAGACTGTCCCAGTCCTTCAAAGGTGGTGGAAGACTGTTTCAGGATGTCATTGTCCTCTGTCCTCTTGTTTGAAGACTAAATCAGTGCAATTCCTGTACTGTGAACAGCATCCAGGGGTACAAATAATCTGTTTGCAACAAGAAGATTGCAGTCTCTCCTATACGTGACCTACTCACAACCAAGTTTTCCTCCTTCCTACCACTGACTCTATTTTTTCTGGTGGTGATTTTTATCTGTTTCATGTGCTAGAGGTTTTTCATTTATATATGTATTTATTTATTATTTATTTATTTACCCTGGATCTGGTGGGACACTGAAAAGATGCAAATGAAGTGCTGAAGAGAAGCTCCTCAGAAGCAAGCTGAAGGCACTGTCTGCTGCCCGGGTGAGAGACAAGGGAAGGACCTCAGCGTCTCACAATTAAACTGTCTAGTTCTGTCAGTTCCCACCCTCCCCCCTCTCCCTGCACTGTCCTGAGCTGTACTTAGTTGTATGGTTGTACTCTTCCCACAAGGCATCCCCCAGACACAGCCAACATATCTGGGAGTCACACTCTTTTAGGCTTGAACCAAGCAGGAACTTTATTGGCTCACAGCTTGGGAATGAGCTGAAAAGGGCTGAGAAGATGGTACAGTAACCCTCAGTGGCAATTCCCACCACCATCTTGGTATCCCTCCTCTGATAAAGCTTCCCAGGGTACCTCACACGGCTATTATAAGATCCACAGGAAATTTAAAAGGAAGCTGCTAAAGACAGACTGAAATACAAGCTGCTGAAGTGCCTTTTTGGTGACATTACTTATTCTTGGGCCTGATAGTTCTCAGCAGCAAGTACTGTAAATGCTGACAGCTGAGATCAGACTGGTAAAGCCAGGTCTGAAAGACAGCTGGCACAATTGCTCAGGTTAACCCCAGGCTGCCCACCATGATGCATATCTTCAAGTGAGGATTGCAAGTCCCTGTCAGGCACAGAGCAACAAGCAAAAAGAAAAAAAAAAAAAAAAAAAAAAAAAAAAAAAAAAAAAAAAAAAAAAAAAAGGGAACCCCTGGGAGAAAATGCACCTTTTGGTTGGCCCTGAAAATGTGTCCTTTGGCTGCTTTAGCCCCAAAACCTTGCTGGTGACATAAGCATATTGAGACCAGAAGGTATAAGCTGTCTGACCAACAGCCCTGAAGATGACAGCACTGAAGCCAGTATCAGGGCTGAGCTGGCAACATGTGGCACCATTATCTCTTCAAACTACTGCTTCTGCAGTCACTGCTGCACCAAAGCATAGGACTATGCTGCTAAGAGCTGGGTCGCCAAGACCTGATTTTTTGCTTTGTGGTGTTGATGGCAAAATGAAAAATCTCAGGATGTTTTTCTGCTACTTCTCCTGCATTACAGACAGATTTTTTTAATGAAGTAAAAATGGTGTAGTCAGTATTAGACTACTCATCTGGCCAAAAACCTATGTCCACATTTAGATAAGAGAAAGAGTTTCTCTTTTGCCCCAGCTTCGCCTGTAACTTAAAAGAAATTCTTCAAGGAAACAACCACCCCCTTTTCCCTTTCCTCTGCTGAACCTAGCATGCGGCATCTGAAAGGATTCCCTCTCCCCTTTGATGCTGGTTGGAATTCATTCTCATTGGTCCTCCTGTACAGGCTTTTGGAAGTGTAACTCCACCATACTCACAGGAAGCTTGCCCTAGCTAAGGAGGCATGAGATACATCAACCACTTCAGTTCGTTACACACCCTCAGCATAAGCCCTCCTAACTCCAAATGAGCTGCCACGGTGACAGGGCACAGTGTCATACTGGCTTAACTTGGGCCCTGAAAGTTGCCTATTTGCATCAGTGTACCACTGCACCTGATAGCAGTAGTTCTGTCTCTTAATACCAAGCTTAATGGGGCTAGAGATGGCAGCACTGGAGTCTCACGCCCTGCCACAAAGACACTATTTCTGATTGGAAAATAATCAGTGCAGTTGTGACTTCTCTTTACTCTGCTGCTATACTTGGGATGTAGAAGCCCCAAGGTGAGGCCAGAATTAACTGCTCTGGTTCTGCCATTCTTCCAGTGTTTCCCTTAACCCTCAATGTGTAGTCTCTTTCCTTAGTAGAACAAAACACAATCCAGCCTTTCCAGTCTGAAAAGGAGAACAAAAAACCTCTAAAAGGAGAATAGAAAACCTTGCCAGAAAGTGATATTCCATAAAACACTTCCATCAGCTTTGACTTCATGCACTCAATACTTCTCAGCATCCTCTTTTCAAGCAAGTAACAGAGCCATCACACACTTATGCTAATAAAGCAAATGTAATAGCTTCTTCCTCCCTGTTTTCTTTTCTCCCTGGGGTTCATATATTAAAACCAGGATTCTCTAAATGACGTTCAGAAAAGCTTCCAACTATTTATTCGCTTTCCTTTATCATTGTGCTGAGGTTGCACCCAGATGATACAGAAGTTCAGTTTTTCCAGCTGGGATTCAGACTGAGGCACAGCAGTAGAAGCACCAGTCAGATCCCACTGGCAAGACACAAATTTTCAAAGCAGTTGTGAGTATGAACTCATTTAAAAATCATTTAAGAGCCATTTAAATTAATTACAAAAAAAAAAAATAAAAGTAAGAAAGCTTACCTTACTAACAGCTTTAGGGTCTGTACTACATCTCATCTCTCAGCCTGGATCCCAGATGGTCAGAGCACCAAATTGCTATTTGAGTTTTAATTATTCTTGTTATTATATTCAAGATATGTCTGGAGACAAATTATGAAGCTTCTTACGAGTGGTCAGGAAGTAGACACACATAAAGAGCATCAAAAGGCCCTGTCATACCTCGCACTGTGGCAAGGCTCAGGTCACCAGACTGTCCCACGCAGATCTGCCATGATTAGAAAAGCCACACAAAAATACAGCATTTGAAAAGTCTTTGCCCAGCTAACATTCATGCACCATGTTCCCTGCTGGAGATGCTTCTGGGATTTGGGCTTGCTTGCAACACTTTTCAAATACTGGCAGAGGTTCTTGAGCTGGACAGCAATGGCCTTGGGTAAAGATGACTACAGAGCTGATTCGAGGTGCTGACTTGAGGCTTGGTACCATTCTGCTTCACCCATATCGAGTGAGTTAAGTGCAGAATGACAGCACATGGGAAGAAATGCTGGTTTTCTGGTATTCCTCCATTCCCTGGCCTTCATCCCACACTCAAACCCACACCATCATTGATAACACTCATGCACCAAGCTGGGTGTCCTAACCAGCTTCAGGATGCAACAAGGCCAGAAAAGAGAAGTCACCCCTGAGGAGAGAAACAGCAGCTTGAACTCAGGTCTGAGGCAGAGGCAAGCAAACGGGCAGACAGGCACCCACTTCAAAATCTCGTTTGGCTGGTATGATGGAGGTATTTCAGTTGCCTTTGCCATATTATTAATTCATGCCGTCTTCACACATCATTGCCCGACTTAGAGTTGCACAAAACCTAAACATATATTAAAAACACTATCATTGCGTAAACAGCTCATTAAAATGGATTTTAAATGGAGACAGAAAAACTAAAATTAACAAATCTAAACCAAGGGTAGAATGCCCTTAAAATTAGAGACTTACGCTTGAATGGAGAAAATAAACGAGAGACAGTTCTCTCATTTCAGCCCTATAGATATGCCTACCCAACTGTACATCCTGTAAAAACTTAAAAGGCAGATCCAGTGTGATTCCTCTGAGGGCAAACACTAATCTCCTTGCTTTCACAGACAGCAGAAAATAAACTTGAGTATTTGGTATTTTGGTTAGATTATTCCAAACAGACTCTATTTTCTGTAATTCCTCAAAATAGATCCCTTTAAAGGTATGTTTATGTGCTCAGCAGTTGTCCTGCACTTCATCTGCCCATTATCTGAGCTGAAAAGTAAGAGACAGAGGCTGCTCCACTTGATAAAAAAGACTGGTCTGATGCTTTACTGTAAGATTGTGCCCATGTTAAGAAACTCTGCCTTGAGGGAACCGATTTTTCTTACTCAGTGGGCGTATATCAAAGAACAGTTACAGGGACCTTACAGATCATCTAGTTCCAACCTCTCTGACATGAGCAGAGACACCTTCCACTTGACCAGGTTGCTTAAAGCTCCATCCAACCTGGTCTGGAACATATCCAGGGATGGGTATTCTACAACTTCCCTGGGGCAACTTGTTCCATTGTCTCACCACCCTCACAGTAAAGAATTTCATCCTAGTATTTAATCGAAACCCGCCCTCTTTCACTTTAAGGTCATTACTCCTTGTCCTCTCCACATGCCCTTGTGAAAATTCCCTCTCCAGCTCTCTTGTAGGATCCCTTCAGTTGCTGGAAGGTGCTATAAGGTATCTACAGAGCCTTCTCTTCTCCAGGCTGAAGAACCCCAACTCTCTCAGGCTGCCTTCATCAGAGAGGTGCTCCAGCCCTCTGATCACCTTTGTGGCCCTCCTCCAGAACCACTCCAACAGGTGCATTTCCTTCTTATGCTGGGAGCTCCAGAGGTGGATGCAGTACTTAACATTACCAAAAACCCTCTGAGACTGTGTTTCAAAGCAACTGAACTCACCTGGATTTTACAGCAGTGTTCACTTCAAAATGTAGAAGCATTTTGAAGTGTTCAGGATATCACAATAAGACAAGAGATTGACCTTATCGTCTGCCCACTAGGATTGCAAATACAGGATTTGACTTCCTGACAGTATTTTAAAAAAACATTTGTAACTAGCTTTACAGATCACAATTAACAGATAAGCAACCAAGCTGAAATAAAGATAGATCATTTAATGCAGCAAATTTAATATCACATTTAATGCTTTGGAAATCTTCCCTTCTATCTGGCTGCCAGGGTCAACATCTGCCTATTAATCTTTTTAGAACAATAAACATATCAGTTTGAGGCATCATATTATATGATTATGGGACTGACTATCAGAAGGTATGTGGCAACAATAAAAACTCAAGACTACTTACTGCTTAATATGCTTGAAATCCAGCACTTTGCAGCTTAATGCACTACTACTGGGAACACTAGTTACAACACCTAATTTCCAAGAGACATGAAATGTTCAAACCCAAGCAGAAAACAAAATTGACTAGTCCAAACCACGAGAATTGAAGAGTAGTTTAAAATAACAAGTTTTTCCATTATAAACAGTAATATTTAACATACAATAGTCATGATTCTGAAACAAATTCCTGCATTTTGCCTTCTGCTTTCTTCCTCGTTATCCCAATTTGGAAAGGATGCCTCACAATAATCCTTTCTATGGTGTTTTAATAAATAAACCATTTTCAGACATTTTAATAGTGTCACAATGAGCGCCAAGTTTCCCAGCATCTATAATAAGAGAAATTACCATTTGAATCCTCACATGTTTTTTTAAAAGTTCATTTTCCCTTGGATTTTTAGCAAACCATAGTCCTTTCCACTCAAGGGTGAGACACCAAACATAATGAGAGGAGAGGGAATTTCCCAACTCTGTAGCTCTGGTCTGAATCACAAAGGAAATTTTACACTTCCTTCCAAACAGATGTCATGGCAGAAGAAGTGGACACACCCTCTGCAGATGGATCTTCAAATGTCTCAATGCTGACAAAACATGTTTCAATTGAATTTTACGTCCAGAATGACCCACTTCCATTTCTCAAGCAACTGTTGCAGCATCCCAGCAAAGGCTGTTCAACTTTTCCCTTGACTGTCATAAGCTCTGCAGAGCTGAAAAAGACCTGTTAGGCTAAAAGGACCTCAAAAATTACCTACCAGCTCAACGCTCTTCCCAGAAGAAATCCTTCAAACATTTCTACAGTAAAAAGGGATGTTTTCACACTTGTGTAATGCTTTAATCTGAACTAAATATGTCAGATAACAGAGGAATATCTGTTACCACACTCAGTGCTATCAGTACAGAGCTCATCACTCTGAACATCACAAATGGTGCCTTTTGGTTTAGTGGATTTTTCAGGGAAGACCTAAACAAAACTAGTCTCAGTTGGAGACTTTCTCAGAAATCTGCCACAAGTCTCCTGAAGTCCTGTAGTACTCGAATGTCACAAAACTAACAGTGCTGCTGGTAAAAAGGGGAGTGATCTTGATGCCTATTGTTTTTTACCTTTTTTCTTTTATATATTCTCTGTATTCTCTGCACATATCTTTGGATCTCTGTAACTTATTATTGCATTCTAGCTAGTTTTCCAAGTACTTTTCCATGCCCTTTCCCTAGTCAGAAAGACAAAACATATTCCAGGGCTCCAAGCCCCTGGGGATACAAGGCCCCTATGCTATCTTGGTTCTTCCTAGCTCCCAAGGTTGAGAACAGCTCTTCAAGATACATTTCATGGACAAAGTACAGCTAGTATTGAGAGGGGGAAGATTTAGAAGGGGCTTGACCCAGGGGAGAATTGCCTCACCACTTGTGCTCCTCATTGGTGCTTTTTTGTCAATTATGCTAACTTATTAAACCTGTAAAACTGTATGCACCCTCTGTAGGGGTGGGCTTTTGTGGACCTTCTCCATAACTGCCCCTGGAGGCCTTCAAATAAAGATCCACTTTTATATTACCTCCTTACCAAAATTACCTCAAGTTTCATTTCTAAGTTGGAAAAGGCAACAATTCTATTAATGTCAGTGGTGCTGGCATGTGGTGGTGACACCAAACAACTGCATTTATTTTCTGGACCTGCCATGTCCACCCTCACACTTCAGCATAGAAGCTTATCCTCTTTGGAGGTGGTTGGTGTTCATAGTATTGTCTTGGCACACCATGGAAAAGCAGCAACCATGATGGGTTAAATGTGCTGTAATATCTATCCCAGCCTCTCACAAATTTCATCCACTGTAGCTGCTGTCTTCAAAAGAGCTGAGAGCTCATGACGCAGCTCACATGTAAAAATTTCATTAGGTTCTTTCAGTTAACAAAACAGCACTGCAGAAATTAGAATGCTTCTGGCTGCCTGCAGATATTTTAACAAAATGGAAAAGAATATCCTTCAACCCACCTGTGAGTGACCTGCATTTGCTCTGTTGATAACGGCCCATGTTTCCTGCCACTCTGGCACAGCTTGAGAAGATTTGTACTACTCTTACTGCCTAAGCTCCTCTTGAAGAAAAATACTACTCAGGTTACACGAGCTCAAAAACATGAACCTTAAGATAAACCAATCTACCATTAGACAGACCACATATTTGGTAGCACAATGTTAAGTGTGCTGAGCTAATTAGAAGCTGATGATTCTTCTCCACAGCTTCTATTAAGGGAAAATTCATATTCTGCCAGATCAAGGTAACTAGTATGGGAGGGAGGAACAGAACAAAAAAACCTGTGACAACTGTAGTAGAAGTTAATCGATAATTATGCACTCCCTTTTTACAAAACCCACAAATATCCAGGAAATCATGATCAATTCTACTTCATGTAATACATCTGCTGCATAATCTGCTGGCTAGGTCTTTGATGTTCTGAAAAATACCAGTAACTGTCATAAATAAATCCTCTCTAGTTACCCAGCTGCATAACTCAACTAATATTTTACACAATACCACCAGTATGAAAGCCCACCAATTCTCCGACCTGCTAGTATAATTGGATTAAAATTATTATGTTTGAAGGGAACTATGCTTGCAGTGTGGTGTATCACTGGGGCTTCCATCTTTCCTTTGAGTCAGCAAAGAGCTCTGCCACACATCGCAAGGAACATGCATCTTTTGTGACAAAGCCATGTCCACATTATAGTCTTGCACAGAAATCTTATATGATGTCGGAAGTGTTCCCTTATGTCTGGGGAATAATTTGTCTGGACAGACAGAAACCATGAAGCAACATGGAGAAACATTTTACCAAGAACAAATGACTTGTTGTGGATTTGTTTCGACTACTACTAATTATTTCCATGTTCTTTACTTCCATGGCCCCAAAAGAAGGGTTTTAAATGATGTTATTAAGTTGATACATTTGTGCTCATAAGAAGGAAGTCAGAAACCACTGTTTCACATCTGCTGTTTTTCATTTTGTAGCTTCCAATTCCAAGGTTTCTCGCTGACTGCACACCACACAGCCCCCTCCTGCTTTCTCTTGCCTTCCTCTCAACGAAAAACAGGGAAAAAGCCAACCCACATCAAATCATACTAAAATTCATTTAACTTGTACTATCTTGCAAATACTCCTTAATATTTTGAAAGCTTTATAAAAATTTCAATATTTTGTGCCTTTATTTGTTCTTTTCCAATAAGCCCCCCAAGACAATAGCTGAAACATACAGTTATTTTTTAAGCACGCCTCTGTTGCTGTTGGCAAATATTTAAGCAATGTCTTTTGCCGGATTCTTTGCCAACATGAACTGCCTGGCTCCTTCCCATGGGGTTTACAGCCTCAAAAGTGTACCCACCCAGAAATGCTGGGGAAAAAAAGGGAAATTAATGTAATTTGTAAGTTAAAAAGTAAATATGCGAAATCAATATTGCTTACGGTATAGCCAGCATCCTTCAGCATGACTCACATTAATCCAATACGGATCGTACATAGTGCTTTCAGATGAAGAAGCTACAGCATCTTGCAGTCCTAACAACTTTTATAGCATGTCCTTGAAGTGTCCTGTTCCTTTCATCACTGCTGAGAAAATATCACAATCCCTTTAGATTTTCTACCCATAATAATAGGGTGAGCAGTGCTGAGAAAAAAAATGCAATCACAGTAACAGAGGAAAAAAAACCATGATTCATAGGCATGGAAAGTAAATCACTAGGAAAGCCTGTCTTGTCCTCCTCTTTATTTTGCTCATAGGTCAAACAATCTTAATGAAGCCTCCTCCAGACTTGCTTTATTGTTTGCTATCATATAAAGCACAGTCTTTTCAAATTCCTTAGTTATTTTTAAAAGCTATGCTGAAAGTCCTGCATAGGTTATATTGGATGTTTGCTGAAGACCTGCCACAACTGAAAGTATCAAAGCTAGAGGACAGCATCATGCTCTGCTCTGTGATTTACCTGCCAGTATCAGGTAAAGTTGCCAGTGGAAAACTACGAATGATGATTACTCCCTCTGGGTAATCCACATCAGTAAAGGAAAAGTGCTGCTATCTAACCGCCCAACTTTCTTCTAACTTTCAACATACAAATGAAGGTTGTTAGCTGCCTGCAATTTTATCTCTTTACCTGAATAAAGGTCATAAATTACCCTATTACATTTTCATATGCAAATTTGAAGCTGGATTGATGTCAGAGCAAGAATCTGCTACAGCAAGTCTGCCTTGCTACATGTTTCATCAGGGACCTTTATCTGGTAGAAGAAGCAGAGGATAAAAAGGCTTTGGGCAATGGCGAGGAAATGGTGGAAAGGAGAGAACAAAGGTGCGTTTGCAGCACTGAGACATTACTGCACTACCTTAGTCTGTCTTTCCTGGTTGGCATGGCTTGTTACAACAAAGTAAACACAGATATCAGCATGACAGCATCCAAAGTATTTTCCTAGGATCCCTGAACAGCCAAGCTAAAGTCTTTGCCATTGCATCTTCATTGCTACCTGGAGCTCTTCAAACCAGCCAGATGGAATTGCTAGCCCGGAGAAAGCTACCTTTATGGGCCGAGCAGAGTTTCAGAGTGCTTGAAAGGGGCTTTACCACATTTCCTCCAGTGTTTTTAACCAGCTCTTGGCAGACTTGTTCCACCTGTTCTCCCAACTTCTCTCCATGCTTTTCTACTTTTTCCCTTGGTTTCTTTTTCCCTTTGAGTGACCTGTCTCTCTACCTCTTCTGCTGCTCTTCACACACAGCATAATGATGATGAAGATGAAACAACTGCTGCATCTGAACACCATTCAAACTCATTCCCTCCTTCACTCTATTGACAAGCCTAAAGTTCAGTTCCAGCCACTTTCTGCTATTAGAAATACTTGTTCTTCTCCTTTTGGATAAAAAGTTCTCTCAGACACAGTTTGAAATTACTGAGACACTAGTATTGACTGGGGAACCCACTTAGAGCCATAAACAAACAGAATAGATCAGCAAAGAAATGTCAGATATTGAAATTTAAATGAGTAGCACTAATCAAGTCAGCAATTTTTTCAGACCACAGTAGAGATAGTTCAGAGAGCTCAAAAATAAGAGGTCAGTACGCAAATCTAACCAAGAAACAAATTTAGGTCAAATCCTATCCCAAAATAGCCATACCCATTTCCCACTGAGTCACAGTGTCTGGATGAAAAATAACTCGAGTTTTAACCTTGTTTAATACTCTGGACATGGGTAATCTAATAACAACCATCAGGACCTTATTGCCTGATGTCCAAAGAAATGAGCAGAGGACTCTCTGCTAGAAACCCTGTCTTTGTTCAATATCTTCTCCAGGGATGTCGAATCTCTTGGGCTCGTGAAAGGAATGAAAAGGAAATAGTTTATACTAACTCAGAAGATCTACAAAGTGAATGGACTCATTAAAATCCTTAACAGCTGAAGGTGAATGGCTTAAACTTATTGATTTTATGCAGACCTGTGGTGGTGAAATTCCAATATAAGTTATAGTACTACCCTACTGTTTTTTCCTTTAATATCTTTTCCTGTTCATGGAACCATCTATTGACAATGGGCAGGCATAATCCATTACATTTTTACTTTAGGGGTTTTTTTTGAACTATATGTTTATTGTAACAAAAAAATCCCTTACTTCTCAATTTATCCGGCTGTTTTGCAAAGTGGATGTGAAACTAAAAGGACAACATGCCCTTCTCCGATATCTTCAGATGTGCTCCTGGAGAACTGAGTTTCTTTGTGTCTTTTCAATCCATTTCTTCCTGAATACCAGAAAGGAACTTGAAATAACGATTTCTTCCTCCCAGCCACTACTGAAAAAACACAGTAATTTCACATATTTTTTTTCAGACCAAGAATCTTGCCACCTTTTTAGGACATGTCAAGTACAGAAGTGACCTGATACAAACCCATGACAGAACACTAATAACAGAGAGTTACGGTGGCAGGCAGCTTCTCAGACACTATACCTTAAGGTCAACAGGAATAGACTACTGTGGTAATCCTTCAGAATTCTGTTATAAGTTGTTTAAAGATATTTATCTAATGAAAACCGGAATACTTTCTATATAAGCCCTGCAAAATTTCCAACAGCAGTAGACAAGAAACAGATCTGTTTTCTTTACACCTGTAAACCTGTAACAATCAGATGCCTTAAGGTAAATAATTGCACCTCTGAGTTGTTTGGGGTGGGGTTTTTTTTCACATCTTCCTGTAATCTTGAGATTAAATGAATATCTGCTTCATATTTCCCTGCAACTACATTTCAAATGAACACTCAGTTACAGTTCGTGCCAAGTCTCTCCAGACTATTAAGGATGCACCAATTATTTCTGGACTTCTTTGGAAGGGCAAGATGTGGGCAACACACCCATCATCACTGGGGGCTTGCATCATTGCTCTGAGCACATTTCCATCACCTCTGGAAAAGCTGCGTTTGTTTGTTGCTATTTCTTTATCTGTCAAATCCCTGCTTGTTCCATTCTTGGCAAGAGGAGTTTCAAAGCACAAGGCTTTTGCAGACAGGACCCTTATTGCAACTTACTTTCTACTATATTTCATTTTAGAGTTTTAGCCATTTTTTCCTGCCAACAGCAGTAATCACGCTTTAACAATCAGCTGCTATTCACTTTGCCAAAGAAGATTGTTCCCAGGAGCATGAAGCTTTGCCCAGAGTGTTACAGACTCACCCTTTCTCAATCCTTGTTGAGATCTGCCATGACGCAATGTCATTCCTGCTCAGCACTTCAGGTTTCAATTGACAGAATACAAGTTTTTTCAAGTCTTACAAAGATTTTAGCATGGCTTTTCCATTTATTTTGTTTTATCTTCCTTATGCACAGTTAAGAAATTGTATTTCTTAGGTAGGGTGGGTCTAAGAAAACCTAGAAATCCAGCTTGCTTTCTATAACTGCTTGCAGGCAGTGGGAATGGGTGCCAGTTGCATTTGGAAGTATTGTCGTAGGCAGCAGTAGGTTCAGAGTGAATGTCATCTGCATCCAGTCAAAGCAAAGGACTGTCAAGAGAAAGAATGTTGTTTTTCCATCCTCAGAAAGACTCCAGCTCTCTGGTCTCCTTGCTGTGTAATGCTACTCCTGCCATTTCTGACAGCTCCCGGGTTCCTTTCACACCCTGTCCCACCCTTTTCCTTGAGATGTGGGTTCGGGATTTCATTTCAATTTACTTGTGCTCTCTTCCTTAAAAGTATCATTAAAGAACCTACGTGGGAGAAACTCTATTTAAATCCATCTAGGTTCAACAATGGCAATAAAAAATGATTGCATGGCTAAGCTCATAGAAAGCCAAGCACAAGACCTGGGCCAGTATTCTTTTAATCAAATAATTGCTATTCAGGCGAGACTTTCTGTGCAACAATTATTTCCTTTTAAAAGCCCCCAAAATACTTGAATGAACTCAAGCACTTGAATGACTTTATTTAATTCCCATCATAATACTGTATTATTAATACTTTGGAATATTTCTTAAGCTTTGTATATATTTTCTTTTCTAATCATACCACTAGAAAAATAATACCACACTCTGGGATAAAAGAAAAAACACTGTTGTTGGGAAGAAGCTTCTTCTTTAGCTTGCCAAGCAGCTACCAGCCTTCCAAGCAGCAGAAATGGCATACAGTGGGGTTGCTATACAACACAATCAGGGGGTTTTGGAGAGTTGTTTTGTTGTTTCCAAACCTACAATGACTGTTCTGAAACGACTGTGTTTTGCATGAGGAGGATTTGAAGGGAAGCAGGTGGCTACTAACAACTGTAAACACTGTGCTGCTGTTGGGAATGGGGGAGGAGGAGGGCAAGAGCCTGATGGCAGAGTATTTTGTTTCCCCATGACCATCTCAGAGAAGCACTTGCTTCACTGCTGTGATACATTCTCAGTACACTGCAACTCTCGTCTCCAAAGGTTACCTTTTTAAAATATGGTAATAACTATACAGCCAGATTGGCTTCTTGTTTCCTCTTGATGGTTTCATCATCACAAAACTTTCACATTGACTAATGCTATACATGAAGGGTCATCAAAGACTTTTGCATTGTTAAAATACAAGCAATACAGAGGAAAGAAAAAGAGATAGATGGGAAGGGGAAGGGACAGGGGAAGGGAAAAAATTAGGTTGTCTACTTGTCTTTAACAGGCTTGGTTTACTTTCCAAGTATAAAGAAATCCACCATACCATGTAGGCATGACAGTGTCTATGCTTCATCAAAATATTTTTAAACAGCAGCCTCTTTTATCTGTAGCATGGAGCAAATTCTACTCACTACGCGATAAATTCAGAAATATTTTCCACAAGAAGGATGATCTCAGACTCTACAAAATACATCTTACCTTCTTTGCTCACATTTCAAATTACCCACTCTAAATACTATCAACAAAATCAAATACATATATATAAACAAATACATTTCCTTTGGGAAGAAAGAATTGCAGCATCCTGGCTCTGTTAACTTAGAGGGTATTCCCTGGCCAAATCCCACTAATTATAACTCCCACCACCAAAATCCTGCCCTCACCAAAGCGAAGGACTGCAAGGCTGGAATAATTTACAAAGAAAGTCAACCATGCCATTAGCAGGAGGTGAGCTGCATGCTCTGCCCTTCTACCAACAAACCAGAGTGGTTCTTCTATTTAATTAACGTACACCTGCTGTCATTTTTCTGGGGATTGTGCCCATTTGTTCAGACCACCAAGATTACAGAATAGCACAAATGCATCCAGCAAAGTGCCCTTAACAGGCACTTGCTTGCCCATAGAGAACTACCTATATTCTCAGTGAGAGTTAGGAGCATTTGTGGTTAAATGGGAAAATATATTAATAGCTTCCCTGTTTCTTCTCCTCTGCAGGCTAATGTACTCCAGAAAACAGATTTTGTTTTAAAAGAGCAGGAATACATCTGGAAGAGCTCCTTGTTAAACTACTGGCTACATGCAGATAATACTGTCCTGGGGACAATTTTTTCCAGCTACTTTTAATGTGAAGTAGCATTTTCAAAATCATTTTGTGAGACAGCTCTTCCACACATGAAGGGCTTGAATTTTGATGGCCCTGAAGTAACAGCAATATTGCCTTTGCTGTAGAGCCAGCTTTGCAAGACACTAAATGTCCTTGACTTTCATTATTTAAAAGTACACCTTTCCTGGTAGGATTTCACACTAAAAATAATCCATTTAGGAATGCAGAGGACCCAGCTGGAATCCAAAACTAATAATAGTAGTGATGTTAATAATAATTCTAATAATGGGTAGTTTATTGTACCTAGCAGAACTTTACCTTACAAAAGGAGATGTCCCATATCTTGGTTTTTGTAGCACAGTATCAACATTTCAGCCCTGAAGAGGTCACGCAGTTTGACTGTTGTAGCTGCCTTCTCACCAAACTATTCTATTTTGGTACATGTATCATCAGATAGAAACTGCCACACATTGATGTTAAGTGTTTGGTCAAGTGCGTGTTTGTTCATCCCAGGGCAGGAAATTCTCCTAAAGCAGTGTGAGAAACTTCACCTCTTTCACAAGCAGATGCCTACACTCCTTCAGAGGGAAACCAATATGGATCACCGAAAACGTAGATGAGGATACACACCCAGAGATTCAGCTAGGACATAAGAGCATCTCCTGCTTAAAAGCCAATGTTGGTATTTTGGAAACAACAATTATTCTATCAACTGATGCATGGTAAAGATTGGCAAATGAGGCAAGAGGTCACAATTACTTTTTCTTACACATTCAGCAATGCTAATACAGCTAACTTATGTCATGTTGCCTTTTAGCTTTTGTTTTGTTACACTTCTGTTTTTGTATGCTCCACTTGTGCATTGCATAAGTATCACTTATTCAGTGAGGAGAAGGCAGGGGAGAGTGATGAACCTCCATTAAAATGGAAAACACGAGCCCAGAATATTTCATGTTAAGCATAGAGAGAAATTTGTTTTCTGATGAAAATAAAACAGACCCTTGAACTTAAAAGTCAATGACAGGAAAAAAAAATACCATGAAGATATGATTTATAGTAGTAAAAGAAAGTTATTCAGGAGTCAATAATTTTTCAAAAGGATTAGCAGACCATATGCAGCATTATCCATAATGAGATAGGGTAAGTATAGGAAGCTCAATTTGCATGCTATTTGGATTCAACTGATATTTAAACTTAAATATCTAAAGTGCTGTTGTTGTGACAGTAAAGGTAGAGGTCCTGTACAACCTTTGAAAATTAATATAGTTCAGAGAAAACTGTAAAAACTGCAATCCTTTTCATATCTAGTGGGATTTAAACTATACAAGAAGGATGGCTCTTCAGATGACTAAATTTCCTTTTTTTATCATCAGGACACAGGGGCTGGCTAAAAAAAAGGTATCAAGGTAACTTTTTGAATTCAGATATATCTGCCTCTGGGATTCAACTAGGAATTTAATGCCAAATGGAAAACAGTAGGTAAGCATGAAAGCTGAAGTAATTTATCACTGCTATCTTTTTAACAGATAAGCATTTCTTTGTTTGAACAAACACACATTACAGTACATGAAAAGAAAAATGTTTTGGACAGCACAGCTTCCATAGGGCTTCTACATAATGAAATTTCCGAAAACATTCAGTATAAAAGTTTTGGTGCACAAAGAAGATTATTAATTTTCCTTCTGCATGACAAATAGATAAATACCTTTACGCTAAACGCAATTTTAAAGCACCATACACTATTCAGGTTCATATTTTCAATGCTTCAGAAAGCATGAAGAAAGGTACTTAAATTATTAATTTCTTCGCATATAAAGTTAAAAAAGGCCCAAACAATCCAATTGAAAACCAGTTTAGTTGATAGATAATAACAACTGTTTTTCTCTAGAAAAACTTAGGTACCCAACATTGAAACACCCTGATTTCTTTCCATCTCATACATCAGTACCAGTCATAATGATTCCGCAGATCCTCTTGCTGCAACACCACTATCTTGTATTTCTGCTGTCAGCAGCAGGCATATCACCAATCTGTTTCACTTTTGGTCATCTCAGTGACTGATTGATTGGAACTGGGATGTGAACAGCTTTTTGGATGGTGCATGTCCCATCCCAACTACGGTGACTCAGCAAATCAAAGAATAAAGAACTATACAGTCCTTTCTCCTCCCCAAATGCTTACGACAGAAAAATACAACTTCAAATTACATAAAAAATATAGCTACCATGAACAATAAGAAGTAGAAATAAAGGTTGTTGTATTTGTACCTATCAGATAAGATGGAGGAAAATCCAACATGTAGTCAGATGGGTTTTATAAGTGACAAAGACAACTGGAATCTGGAAGAATTAGTATTACAGGAAATAATTATTTTGATTTGCTATTGTTTTCTCTTCCATGTGATTAATGAAAGGCAGCCAAGCATCTATTGCATTTAGGCTCTAGTGCTAGATGTGATTGCTGATACACCCATCCTATCAAAATGGAGGGGGGAAAAGAAGCTTTAAGTAGAATTAGAGTTTATAGCAAACCAAAACCACAGCACCAAATGTTTACATCAATGTAACAAATCTGCAAAGAGACAGAAAGTAGGTTGTCCGATCAATCCCTTGCCTGCCACAGCTGATGGCTATTGGAAAGAAAAGGAGAGATGAGTTCTCTTAAGAGTAAAAGCAAGCACATAAATTAAGGAAAAAAGAACTAGAAGACTGTCTGTAGACAGCCTACTGGAGAAGAAGAAAAGTCAACAGAAAGGATCCTAGAGGTTCTTCGCCATGTTGTTGAATCTTTGAGGAAATCAAAGAATTTACAAAGGAACAAAGAAAATATCTTTTGGAGAAGAAAATACCTTTGTACAATGGGAAGGAAGGAAAGACTGGAAGCTAAATGTGGAAGTCAGATACAAATAAAGCTAAATCAGTGAGAGGAGAGAGAAGCTGCACTATGCACAGTATTTTGTCCATTTTACTTCCATGTCCTCAAAAAGCAATGTCAAAAGCCACTTTGTTTTAAGAAAAAATAAAGATCTAGTCCAGGCTTGCAGCCCTTGCACATCTCACGTGCTGCTAACTTCCCTTTTGCCCTGGGCCTCCAAAAATACTCAGCTCTGGCATTCAAACTTGAGGGTAGATATCTGAAGAAGACCATTCCTCTCCTAGTCCTTTTAAGACTTCTTGATCAGAGAACTTATTTCCTGCATGCTTCAAATCTTATAAGGATTTGTATTTGAGCTTTTGGCTTATGCCTTCCAGAACAGGCTCAATTCAAGAAACTCAGCTGATGGGCTTGCAAATTTGTCATATGCTTCTTGAGATATTCACTACTTACAAGTATGGTGAAGCTATGTACATTCTTCCATGGATGATAAACCCTTGCTCCTTTGGGAAAGACATTGAGGGGACAGTTTTTGGCCTAACATGACACAGTTCTGTACACTTGACCAGGCAAAGCCTGGCACAATCCCAAACCAGCCTCCAAAGAGGCCAGAACTGTAAATAAGCCTTCACCAAAGAGCAATCTTGGAACGACAGATGTATGTATATATCAGTGGATGAATCTATAGCTGGATATACCCACACCAGAAGCAAGAATTTCTCAAGAATATTTTTCCTTCCAGATATTTGAAAGGATAATGTGAAAATTCATGTCTAGTGAACTGGAGGCAAGGAGAAATGCAAGAAAGATGACGATGTGGCATAATGAGGTTACAAACAAGACAACAATAAGTCTGCAGTGTAAGAAAGTTAAATAACCATTTTCTGAGTTGCCTGTACTTTCTGTACAACTCTGAAAAATACCTCTACTCTACCAAGAGAGCATATTGCAGCAAGTCCCCCCACCGATTTAGGATGGCATTTACCTTTCCTTATAAGCCATCAGAGAGACAACTGTATATTGTGTAAATACAGTTGGGACATGAATTAATTTCAAACCTATCACGTAATCTGATGAGATTTCCCTGGAGATCTCCTAGCACTTTGCAGCACTGTGAGCCATTATTTCCATACTTATTGGAAATAACGTCTGAGCCCAGCCAAGGCACAATATTCCCTCTGAGACTTGTCATGACAGGAATAGAATTAATTCATATTGTCATTGGACATATCCAGGGTCTTTTTGGCCTTATTACCATGTACCCCAAAATACATTTAAATCCATGACAATAGTATCCCATATAACATATCATTTGGGGCATCCTAAATTTGGACATACGTTCCTTTTTATATAAAGAGACCACAAGTCACATTTCTCTCTATTTACATAAGCCTGATGCAGCTCCATCATCTTCAGTGGGGGAGCTCCCGGCTTGCACCCTTGTGGAATCAGAACTGTATCTGTGACATAACAGAAGCACTCAAGATTCTTTTAAGATGCTATTAGAGAGATAGACCGTAATCACAATGAGCTGTGATGCTGGCTGTCATATTTTAGAGGATAAGCAAGAAACTGTATTTTTTTTTTATTGCAGTTAAATTAATTCACACTTCTTATGGAGTTACTTATCTATTTTAAGGATTCTCCAGGTGGCTGCTGTTACCAGATGTGGACAGATCCCTTTGTGCTTTAACCAGCCATGCTGGAATTTTTGGATGTACTGAAGATTCACCTATGTTAAAATAATTTTTAGATTTCCAAGCCATTCTCCAGCAAACTTTTACCAAATATTTCTGGTTTATTTTTGCAGGCAAATTTTCTCCATTTATAGTTGATCTGTTTTTCTTACCTGATTCATACAAGCATGCTTGTAACACTGCAATTTGTCACCATGGAAACAACTGTTTGGTCACCATAGCTGATGTCACTGAATGAATCAAGTGAGAAAATCATGGAAATCATTTTAAAAAAACCCACAAAAACATCAATCAAACAGCTTTCTAAACAAATTCAGTAACAATTTGGAACTACCTAGAAAGAAATTCGATTAAATGTGATGCCTTTGTTTCTGCTTTCAGAAATTTTCGGGGTTTTTTAAACTTTTTATGTTTCTCTGTGCACAGCAGCCACTGAGTAAAACCCTGTAAAATGGGTTCTAGCAGGCCCATCTTATAGCCAGCACCACATCTCACAATGAGATTGCTGCAGCTTCAAACCCATCTCTCCCAAAACTTTCACAGGAGGCTGAGGCACAGCAGTCTTCTCCCTGAGGGTATGCTGAGACCTGACTTGTCCACTTAATTAGTCACTTAACCATTCTAGCAAAAGAGGCTGAACATGCAGCTGTCTGCAAATAGCCTACCATTGCCCAGCAGCTTTAAATATTAGATATCTATATCTTTATCTGTCTCTATTTTCCTGACAGAAATAACCGCAGGCCAGAAATCTTTTCAGCTGTTGTGCCCTACCCATGTGGATGCTACAGTGATGTCTATTTTATGGATCAATGTTGATTTTCATCCAGGATTCTGTAAAGCTTTGAGGCAAAAACCTTGGAAAGGGAAAGAGAGATACCATTTCATAATCCAGGGCAGCCTTTTGGAGATTTATCTGTAACTCAAGTACAAATCCAGAATAACCACATTTTTATTTAAATAATATATTTCTGTATTTAGTAGGAAAGTAGATAAACTCATTTATTATTTTGGCTAACTTACAAATTTCTTGTAGCTACTGGTAACACACAGCTAAAAATGGCATTCCAAGGTGATTCTAATTTTAGAAATAATAATAAATCTTATTTACCATATTAATCTTAAAGTTTTATAATTTTGTCACGTTTTGCATTAAAAGATAAGCTCAACTTTATTTCTCTAATTGTATCATTGATGCTGCCTTAGAAGCAGCCACTTTCATCACTATCATATGTAAAATCTCTGGGGGATTAAACTTTAGGAAACACTTTAACAAAAAAGAAGTGCCTCTAATTAAATGTAATTAATTTACTAGTGCCCTGGAATTGCAAGTATTTAAAAAAAATAAAATCCTCAAGCAATTTTGCTTTGCATGTGATAAATGCTACAATCACTCTTTTCAGTGAAAATACAGAGGAAATAATATTAGGTGACAGCAAAGTTCATCACGGCAGGTCAATTGAGATTGTCAGGATTCATTAGCATGTGTGTGACTGGTAAATAATTGAGTTAATTTTAGGCTGAGTGACATATTTAGAAAACTATGAATCACCTTATTCTGTGAATTTAATCAACCTTTGCTCTTCCCTGGATAATTCAGTGTACATCTGCAATATCAAGTTGGAACTGACTCTTCACTCTGTGGCCCTCACAAAGGCTAGTAGTTTGCAAAATTTCAAAACCGTCAACTGTATTAAATGCTGGCCTCCAACAAGGAGTTCAACACAAATGAAGTGCCATAACTACAAAGAAAACAAAAATTAAAAAACAAACAAGCAAACAAAAAAACCCAACCAACCAAAAAAACCCCAAGAAGCTGAAGAAGTTACTTTCTTCAAGTGAAGTTTTAGCTAGATTTATGCTGAAATCTCAATTTGCCTTGTCTCTAGGAATAAAAATGCTAAAGTCTGCAAGATAGCAATGCAGAACGATTATTTCTCTGGAAACTTTCCAAAAAAATAGCTTCTGTTTGAAAAATCTAGTCAATCTTCAAATGCTTCTTTGTGACACTCTCTTAGCCCAATTATCTCACATTACAAAACAAAAAAATTGCACTGCATATGGATGTTCCAGCTTTGGCCCTGAAAAATGCTACTTTAAACAGCAGGAAACATCTTTTTTCAAAACGTAGCTTCATATGGAAGTAAGTCACAATTCCTAGCTAATGTGAGCTATTAATTTACTTTTCATCGTATGTCTTCTGATCTGTTAGCACAGTTTCTCACCATTTCTGAAAGACATTCTATTAGCACTGGATTTGGTATTGAACATGACAATATTTAGGTAACAGTGGGCTTTTCTATGTAAAATTTAGGCTGTGATATGCACTAACAAAAAGGGCAATTACTCTTCAGTTTTGTATTTTGAATATGCAAACAAGTTGCTTGTGGATTACTGGCAGCTACAGCTTGGGCTCTGACACTCAACTGTTATTAATACACAAAGCAATTAATGTAATTATAAATATGGGGAAAATTTCAACACTATTTACACTAGTTAGTTATTAGGAGGTAAAATACTTTGTCAGCTGTAATACAATACAAATTGCTGCAAAGCGTTCAATACAATTATAACACACATATATTCATACTACAGTTTATATTCTAGGTCTGTCCTCCTGGGATCAATTTATGATACTCTGTGCTGGGTATTTTATCTTGACAAAATAAGGATACTTTGTTTATGTGTAGCTACACTTGGCTACCACACACTTTCTGTGCAGGTAGGATTCCAGAACCAACCCTTGCATGGTGAACAGGGATACACATCGGGATGCACGGGAGGCAGCATTAGTATCTACAGAAAAAGCACCACACAAGTGTGCACCTGCCTCTCTAATCTGGAAATGTTTTCCTCAAGCAAAAGCACAATGGAATCAACAGCAGATTGTATCCATTTTCTTCACTGTTGGAACTGGTTTCTCGAGTGGTCAAGTTAAAAATCCCACTTAGACATTTACCATCTACGCCTCATGCACGCACGGGACGAAGTGACAGGCAGTGACTCTGCCGTGGAGGTTTGGGAGGTCTACTGAAATGATCCCTGCAGGTGACAGGCAGCTAGGTGAGTAACGTAACGTGGACAAAACACACTCATATAGGGGACTGCTGCTTTCTTCCATACTCAAATTCATTAATCCACTTAAGCAGAAAAAGTACCTTCATTTTCCTTCATTTTCTTGCACTTGGAATTAAACTCCTGTTCAGAACTAATGGTGTTACAAACAGTAACCAATCTTAAAAAAGACTACTTCAAAGCTCCTTATTAGTGCTTTATTTTTTAAGTCTGACAGTTGTGTCACACATTATTGACATCCTCAATTATTAACACCATGTGTTACAGGGTAGCATCTGGCATGCTTAGCAGCGGGACTCGGCCACAACCGTTCCACTGAATTAGGAGAAGTTGTTCCCAGGTACCAAAGTGGTGCCCTTGTAATCACCTATCGTAACCACACATTTCCCTAGCTCTGCCAAAGGAGACAAACAGCTGCAACACCACGCCAAGTCAGAAAAGCAAAACAATTTTGATGAAGAAAAGAGGCAACAAAGCAGAGGTGCATATTACTAAAAACACAGTGCACCTAGATGGGGAAGCAAATTAAAAATGAACAGGGAACTGCTAAAAGCTGACACTTTCCCTAATCAAACCAAATTGCTACTGCCCAGTTCATAATGGCTGATGCACAGTCCTGCTTTATTTCCCAGCTGCTCCAGGAGGCTGATTCAAGCTCACTGAAAACAACACAGTTCTTTTTGGATGCAGTCTCAAGTAAGAACAAGAGCAGACAAAACATCTCAGTTTAATTGATTAAACAGTTCTGCTTAATATCATTATCAATGGTCTGGATAAGGGGATCAAGTGTACCCTCAGTCTCTTTGCAGAGGACACCAAGTTGGGCAGGAGTGTTAATCTGCTGGAGGGTAGGAAGGCTCTGCAGAAGGATCTGGACAGGCAGGATTGATGGACCAAGAACAATTGTATGAGGTTCAACAAGGCCAAGTCCTGGGTCCTGCACTTGTGTCACAACAACTCCATGCTACAGGTTTTAGGAAAAATAGTTTGGAAAGCTGCCTGGTGTAAAAGGACCTGGGGGTGCTGGCTGACAGCCAGCTGAACATAAGCCAGCCACTGTCCAGAGAAAATTTTCTATCAAATCATGGTAGGATAAGGGAGAAGTACTTCCCTACCGGTTACAGGATAGAAGTTCCATGCATTACTTTTTCCTGGTAAAACCACTAAGCAAAAAGTCAGTTTGAAAGTGTTTCCGAAGAGGTAAAATATTTGTGTTTTTCAAGAAAGCTCAATGCAGAATTCAGACTATTTCCTGACAGTTGATATCTGTGAGTTCTTTGTCTGATCAGAATGCCTTGTTTTTCTTTAAAGAAGACTAATTTGCTTAGTTGGTATACAGTATGCATTCAGTGTCCTCTTTCGAGGTGTCACATCTCAACATGGTGTAAGTCACTCTGCACCTCTGGAGGGGTCTTATGAGCCATACACATCTTCAAGACTACCAGCCACCTCCCAGGCCCCTACATTAGGGGACAGCCGAGAGACTGCCTCCGCAGCGGGTGACTGCAGCCCGCTGTCACTCGACAGCAACGCCCATGCAGCAGTGCTGAGGGTCTCCATGCCCTGTGCCAGGGCTTTGTTCCATGCACAACCCTTCTAGCTGAACTTCCCAATTTCTGCCTGCTTGTCACATTTAACGTTACTTTCTGTGTTTAATATTTCAGATTCGTGTGTAGTTTTTTAAAAAAAGAAAAGTTGGAGTGTGCCAGTTATTCCTCTGAGGTTTCAGAATACAAACTTTGCAGTTCTTCTGCTGTTTGGCACAGGCTGCCACAGATGGAAGACAGATATCTGTCCGCCAACGTTTAAAAAGGACCAGATTTTTTTGTTTAGAAATTTTTCCTGTTCAGCACTTACAGCCATACAATCAGCCAGACCAGCCCTTCCCTCCGTAACAAGTGCATTCACAAAAAGAACAGGGCAGACCAATGCCTGCACATTGGGACTGCCTCGATGGTTAGTTTTGGAAAGAAAGGAGCCAACTTTTTCTAACCTGGCTTGAAGAGCTCTGAAACTCACATATCTTTCTACCACAAGGGAGCTCATTTACTGAAAAGGAAAGCTAAGTTGTCCAGTGGCCTTTTCAGCTAATGTTAGCCAGGAAAGCTTGCTAATTCTGAGTTGTTCCAACCCAAATATCTGAGGGAAGCTGTTGAATTGGTGCATGCTTTTGCTAAATCAGCTGTGCTCCCTTGCCTGCTGATGGCTGCCGACTTAGACTGACCTCAAATACTCCAGCTTCCTCCCCCCGAGTGTTACAGTCGCTCTCTGCAATCACACCTGATCTTTCACAAAAGTTTCTGCACCTTCCAGGCTTGTCACAACAGCCTTTCGAGCATAAGCTGAAGCCAACTTGACACAACAGATTTCCTTTTTCTCTTGGAGACACGCATATGCCACAAAGACTGCAGTTCATCACCTACACACTTCAAGCACTCCTGAGCATGCCCAAGTGGGATAGCACTTTTGCAAACTGGGCAGCACTGCTGCTTCCTTTTCTTCCCCCTTTTTTTTTTTTTTTCATTTTAAAGTAAAAAGTTGCTTAAAGCAAGTCTGTTTGAGGTTAAGTTCCTAATTTATGCTCAATGAGCTGCCTTGTGCTGTGTCCAAAACCGGCACAGAAACATTGTCGACTTTTCCTGGAACCCCCATGCACAGCCTAGCAAATGAAGCTGTCTCTTCTGCTCCAGCATCCCTGGAGCCTGAATACTTCAGCGCTTAAAGACTTCTTCCTTATGCAGAAGGGTGGTGCCTGCATGACTGTGTGCATGCAAGGAGAAGTTTCCAGGAGCAGCAGAAAGTAAGATAGGACACCAAAGTCCTGCAGTGCTCACTCCTTTCCTCCTTTCTGCATGACACCTTGCAGAAAATTCAGGGAGAAAGTGAGTGCTGAAAACCAACAGGCACTGGGCAGAGTGTGAAGGAAAGCAAGTAAACTTGCTACCCCATGGACAAGGGCACGGCTGGCAGGAGGAGAGAAGCCAGATGGCTGGTTTGCTCCCAGCTGGGGATTAAGAAGTCGCAGGTGAACCAAGGCCACGTGCCCTACTAATAGCAGCAGCTTCCTGCTCAAAATAAGAAGCAGGTTCACACATTTGTTCTCCAGTTGGGTTCAGATGAAAGCTGCAACACAGATGTTCACAGGGCACAAAGGGGACACCCAGCAGAGCTGGCTGCAAAAGAAAATTTACAGGAATGACAGCAAGTTGCCTTTTACAGCAGGCTCTCTAGAGAGGCAGTAAAAGGGAAGCTCATTCTGCTATGATTTTTTTTCCTGAAACTCCTCCTTGTGTAAGGCCTCACTGCAGCCAATCTCCAGAGACTGCAAATGAATTAAGAGGAGAAAACATGGGAAAGCAAAACAAGAAAGAAAAGCAGAAAACAAAGCAGAACAAACGAGAGCAAAGAAATGTATCACAAAGGGGAGCAGTAAGGGCATATCAATAGGTATGAGAAATATTAGGAAAATGTAAACATTGGAAATATTGATCTTTTGCATACACTCCGAAAGGATGACTAGACATAGGATCCTCTGACAGGCCTGGACACAGGTCTGAACATTCAGAAGACCTAGTACTAGGACATTAGGTGATCCAGGCAGGTACCTGACCCCATACATAAATTGGAGACAATGGTTCTTCTCTAGCTTTTGTCAAATATCTTGGGACCTGCAGGTGAAGCACACTATGAAGATAGGTTGCATTCTAATTCTTACAGAATAAACAACTTTGTGCAAAAATCACTTTTGTGAATTTCATGTATAAGCATTTAACGTCTCCCCATTGGTAAATCTCTTCAAAGTTTCTCATACAGATCATGTCAAGTCCAACTGTTACATCCACGTATTCAAGAAACCCTTCACTCCTTCAAACCGAATCTCAAAAAAATTGTCTAGGTCTCTGAACTCTTTGGAAAGAACAAGAACTTCTAAAACTTCTCCCATTTATCTTTCTCCATTGCTAGGAATTCAGAAGAGCTTCAAGAACTGTAAAGTGTGACCTGACTTTTAAAAAATAAATCACCTGAAAATTGCTTTGTTATATGCAAGAATGTATTTCTGAAATTGCCTGAATATTTTCTGTGAATGATTGAAGTGAGATGTGAGCTTCACTGAAACACCTAAGAAGAAAATTTCCAGGAACTTCAATGTACCCAAGTTTTCAACCTTTATGGCCATTTTCTTCCCATATTTAGTTATATTCATACCTTTACTACCTTTAACAGTTGCAAAAAAACCCCAAAGGAAACACAGATGTAAAGCCAGATGAAGCACAGCCTCAAGTAGGGAGAGATCAAAAGTAGAGACACTTTCTCTCACTGATTTTACCTTCAAAACTTTTTACTTGTTTGTGGAAACTCACCTTTTTGTTCACTCTGAAGCTAAGTTTGTGGGTTTGGCTAATCATTTATCTCTGAGCAACTGTGAATGTCATACCCTTCCCAATTTCTGTCCTACAATAACCACGTGTTATTGAAAATTCAGCCTGCAAAGATCCATCACACTGTCCCATTCACAGCAACTGAGATTTATGAAGAACTGTAAGAAACTCAGCATTAAACTGTCAACAAAACTCACACCTTCCAAACCATCTAACACAAACCATGAATGCATACATTACACGTACCTATTTATTGCAGATACTTTCCGAATTTCAAGAAGCATATAATCTTGAAGAATTGCTTCAAGTTCAGAATCCAAGATCTGATAAAAAAAAGATTTTATATATATGTAAAGTCATCAAAAGTATATGGCTTAAGCATATAAAATGAAAAAAAATATTGTGCAAAATTACTACTTAGAAATGAGTCCATGAGCCAGCCCTTCTGAAGCTGTGCATCACCTGAGAAATGTTGAGGGGGATAACAATGATAGTATGGTAATTCATAGCACATTACATTTAAGGTATATAATATCGTATAGATTCTTAAGCAACTTCTACACATGAGTTCAAAATTAATAGAAACTCCGAAAAAAACCCCAAATTTTTAAATAGCAATTTTGCTACAATTATTTGCAATGAAAAAACAAAACCAACATATTGAGTATTAAAAAATTCCAGTGGCATATCAGAAAATATAAATGATTTAGGAAACCACAAGCATCCTTAGTACATTTAAGCAATATTCTGCCTTTAGCTCGCAGCAAAACAGTGACATGAACAGGGAAATCACATTAAAAATCAAGGGTATCCTTAAGTGCATTATTTCTTCAATGTCCAAAAATGCTGAACATGGCAGTTCTGTTACAGGTGTGAAATTCTGGATGTACATTCTTGTAAGGATACATATAACACCTAATTGCAATTAGTCCCAGAGTCTCTGTAAATTTTCCTGGTGATTCTCACACAGTGACCCTGAGCTTAATGCATTTGTTAAATCTGATGTGCTTAATAAAGCAAAAAGGAAGAAGATGCAGCAGTAGAAAGAAACAGGCTCAGCAGACTAAGACACAAAGGAGAAAAAAAAAAAGAAAACAAAAAAAAAAGGAAGAAAGTTCATGTGTCCAAATGCACTTGGTCTGATCTCTGTTCTGGGTAATCATCATCATGCTCTATTGAGTATTTCTGTGGCACTATTGGCAACTTCGCATTCTGCAACAAGAAACACCTCACACGGGACTGCCACACAGCCACAGCTCTCAAAGATAATGAAGAGCCTATATTAGAAAAAGTCCTGTCTCTTTTCTTTCCACAGAGGTTCTCCTGGGCTTTCCACAGCAGCTGTGCTACTGGTACCCACTAAATGCCTCCCAGTGAAGGCAAAGGGAATGAGCTATAGAATTGTTTATGCCCCCTACGCATCAATGGTCACCTGGCTGGGAGCACCCATGTGTCCCAGCTGAAGAGCAAGCATTTTCTTCTCCAAAGGCTCAGCCCACCCAAGGAGTCCTGGACTCCCTCTGTTCCCTTCTGTGAGCTGGTAATTTTCAAGCAGAGAGATGAAATGTAAATATCAGCATGGATAATTATTTCACTGCTCATTTTTTGCAAGATAATCAGACAGAAAGATAAGACTCACTCTAAGGAACAGAAGCAGTAGACATTTTTATCCAGCAATAGCATGAAAGATTCTGCCAATTCTTCCTACAAAAACAACAGTTCATTGATTTGTAGCTGCTGCCTACTTTCATGTGCAAGAACAACAGAAATTCCTCACTGGTCTTCTCTACATATTTTCAGGCAATCACTACAAACATGACAACTTCTAGGAATATTTATTCTATGCACTGTGTAGCCATTCCTGCTGTTGATGTCAGCTGCAGACAAGCCAGGCTCAGAAGCTCAGATTCAATCACACAGGCACGAGTAACATCACTACATCTCCACCCTTTGCATCTCCTATTCAATTCTCCAAAAGAGATTTCCACAATAATGCATAATCACAAAGAGAATGTCATTAAAGTGAATATAAGCCAAATACCACCTCTAAAATGAGTGAGAGCTATTTACTAGATAATACTAGTAAAAATCTGCAAGATCAGAAGGTGGCCAAAGTTTACCCTCTATTTTCTACAGTAATGTCCTTCCTTTTTTCCTAGTTCTTCATCAGTTAGCCTTGTAACAACTTTTTCCACACAGAATCATAGAAAAATCTTCAGTTGGAAGGCACCTATAGAAGGCACCCAAGAACACGGAGTCCAGCTCTCTGCTCCTTGCAGGACTACCTAAAACTAGGCCAAATGACTAAGAGCATTGTCCAGACACTCCTTAGATTCTGACAGGCTTGGTGCCATGACCATTTCCCTGGGGAGCCTGCTCCAGTGACTGACCACCCACTCAGTGCAACACCTTTTCATAATGCCCAATCTGAACTTCCCTGCAACTTCATTCCATGTCCTTGTGTCCTGTCACTGGTCCTCAGAGAACGGAGATCAGCACCTCCACCTCTGCTGGCCTCTCTAGAGGCAACCTCTAAGCTTTGTTTTCTCTCTTACTTATCACCTCCATTTCTTACCCAATTTATGACTGCCCATTTCACCTTCACTTGCAAGGCCGCTGCAGTTGACTACAAGCACTCATCTTACCACACCTTGACAGGAATTGCCACCCATCAGATGTAGCACATTAACTGTGGAGGCCAGTGAGCCTACCAAGCAAGAGGCCGATGGAATCCCCCGGAAGGACAGGCCCTGAGAGATGCCCCCAGGGTAGAGAGACCAAAAAAGCTTCCCCCAAGATACCCTGTCCCATTATGTTAATGTGCCCTGGTTCTGTTTCCCTGGTTGGCCCGTTGGCCTTCCTACCCCTTTCTACCCTATATGTCCCTGATCCAGAAAGTTCTCTCTTCCCTCCTCCCCCATTGGCCTCTGCACCTCAGCCACTCCCCATTGGCTCCTATACCTTGGCCCCGCCTGTGTACCGCCCTCGCGCCCTCAGATCATTGGCCTTAATGCTCTCTCTCCGCCCCTACCTACCCCGTATAAAACCCTGGACCCTCCCTCATTCCTGGTCTTCGTCCCTGGACCGCTTCATGTGCGTGGCCTCAATAAACCGCCTCGTGGAACCCCATACGAAGACCCTTCCCATCTCTGTACTGTCGACTTGCTCCTAGAGCTATCTGGTGTGTGTGTGTTGAGCGTGTGTGTGTGTTGGTTCCACCGAGCGGCTTCTTCTGGAGATGCTTTCGGAAGGTTGCGGCACCTACCACCTCCGCCCGCTGCAACAGTTTACCACTTAAATGTATGCTGTTCCCTGGCTGAAACATCTTCAGCCAAGTGACCTTGACAGTAGGTAGAGATTCCAGGGATTGAATTGTCAGGTCCCACAAAACCTGCATCATAAAGGTAACCTCCAAGCCGACCAGGTAAAGTAAAACTCCACTAATTCGATAATGCATGAAATTATATTGCTCAAAAACACAATTCAGGCGATTGTTGACCTGAGAATTTCTTATGACATATTTACAGAGAAATGTTGTGAATTATTGCATGTCTGAGATAGCTCTGTGACAGAACATTTGCAGCCAAAGATAAGAACAATTGTGTCTTAGGTACAAGCACACGATTTGCTGTGCATAATATTAGCAGTGTTTATTTTAGAATTGACCACCCACCTGACTCTTCCAAAAAACCTCCTGGAGCTGCTAAAAGATGCCAGAGAAAGTTTTCACTTGTAGCAGACATTCTATCTTTAATAACGCCAGCTGTCGCTTTTACAAACACATTATGCCCTTCACAGTTATCCCATGTTCTGCAAACATCAAAAAACCCCAAACTCTCCCACAGTTATTAACATCTGCTTCGCTTACTGATTCTGACAAACTGAAGGACAAAGGCATGATTTCACAGATTGCTCCACATAAAGTAGCTATGCCGTCCACGAAAGGATTCATCAAATGCCCCTGTCAGAGAGCTTTACAAAGCGCAGCTTAATGAACATATGCAAATTGCTATAATATATAAAATGCCTGATACCACTTCAACAAGTAACGTGCTTATGAAATCTATGGAGAATGGTAAGATAGATCAATCTAATTTGTCTTTGAAATAAAGTGATTTGGTTTCCTCCAGATAATTTCAATCTTTTTTTTTCTTTAATGCCTTGAAGCACACATTACATACAATGAATCACTGCTTTAGGCACTGGAAGATGTAATTATTCGATAGAAAAAGCATGCAGCAACAGACAAACTGGAAGCACACTGGTACTCTTCAATATTTTCCTTCAATGTTTTGACATGCTGGCACTTTCAAAAATTCGTTTTTTCCAAGCCTTGTTGCATTTAAACAGCCTCTATTTTTTTCTGCTGTTGCTTGATGTGAGGTTGAAGCCTGAGTGCAAGTCAGGCTGATATTTACAGCATAAGGAAATGCTCAAGATATGAAAGCACATCAGAAAACAACATACATCCAGGATGATCACTGCTGTTGCTGTTTTCAACATTATTGATCTAGAAATTTGATCTTTTTTTTTCATCAAGATAAGGAAAGAATAGCTTATGAGCTAAAATGATTTTCGATGGAAAAATATCAACATTTTCTAGAGCTTCATCCCTCCTGAGAACTGAAAGTCCTGTTCACCAACTGACTTGAAAAGAAAAATATAAAAATACATTTTCAGTGTTTTGTCAAAGAAGCTAAAACCCACAATCACCCTTTAAGAACTTTGTGGAAAAATAAACAGAACTTCTCTAATTTTTTTACTTTGGAAAAAAACACATGAAAAAGAACAGCACAGTATGTGCATCAGAAACTAGAAGTTACAAAGTTCCTGGATCTTGGCTTTACGACTTAGGCCAGGCAGGTGTGAACGAGAAAGAGGACTGTGAAGTACCATGATTATCTCTTTGTCTCTCATGCTGGAACCAAAAAATCAAAACAAGCACTAGGCAACACTTTCTTGGGTGGTTCTTGGTTATTTTATGTTATGTTATGAGAATTTCCAGTGTCTAATAGATAAACAGTTTCAACTCTTATTTTATGTCATAGTATGATAGAATCACTTAGGCTGTAAAAGACTTCTGACATCATCGAGTCCAACCATTAACCCAGCACTGTCAAGGCCACCACTAAATCTTCTGCCTAAGCACCATATCTATGAGACTTTTAAATACTCCCAGGGTTGGGAAGAAATTTTTCGTCATATCCAATCTAAACTTTCCCTGGCACAACTTGAGGCTATTTCCTCTTTGCTTGTAACCTGGGAGAGGAGACACTCCCTCCAGTCTGCAACTTCCTTTCAAGTAGAGAGCCATAAGGTCCCCCTAAGCCTCCTTTTGTTGAGGCTAAACAACTTCAGTTTCCTCAGCCGCTCCTCACAAGACTTGTGCACTAGGTCCTTCATGCATTAGATGTTTCTTGTTAAAACAGAAGTAATTGCTGTTACTGTCAAAGCTAGACACAACTTTTGCTCAGTGCCTTAGGCAAAATGACCAAGATGTGCAGTAGTTGGTGCAGGATTCTCAAATCTCTCTAATCATGGGACCACAGTTTCTGCACTAAGAATCAACTAAATTGTAAAATAAGAGTCCAAGTTGGAATACTATGTCAGAAATGTATTGTGATCTCCTCATTTTAAAGGCACTGACTTGTAAAATCCTTTCCATTCTGTTACACTAAATATTCAGTATGTTCCAGGCACTGTGGAAAAAGCTTTTATTTCTGTGCAAATAAACATACATTAGAGTGAGTGTTTATAACATTTTTCTAGATTTGGGTTTATATAACTGACAATTAAGGGGTGATATCTTTAACACTATGTATCACTTCTAGATGCCAGTATCACTTCTAGATGCCGGTTAGCAATATTTAACAAAGCTGGCTGTTCTTATTTTTATGTCTTTTGTTTTTGTATTCAGATTTGGTTCTCCAGCTTTGCATTCAGTCAAAGACTAAAATCAAGGAATAAATGAACATGACAAGCCTTCCTTTATTATATCTCATTTATCAAAATATCTCTTTCAGGTTCCATCATTACCATCCCTATTTTAAATTTGTTCTTTTTAACATAAATCTACAAGTACAGAAAAATCTCTCACCTATTGACTGCGCATCAAGGCCAACAGATTCGCAGCTGATACAGGTAAAAAAGGCAAATTAAGGAAGCTTCGTGTCACATCTCCCCTTTTATCTCCTGAACCCATATAAAATTATACTAATTATCATAAGTAAAATTAAATGTTCTAACTATTCCCTGAAATAGAGAGAAAATTATTATTCTTGGGAGTCAATCTTCTTATAGGTCCCTTAAGATGTATAATGTGATAGATTTTAGGGTAAAAAAAAGAGCCTCATAAAGATTCCAGATTCAGCATAATAAAACAAATTCAATAAATTATATTAACCCGTAGACCATCATTGACAAAATTACAGTCACGCTGTGTGCAGTGGAGTGTGCTACATGATAATGCAAGAAAACATGTTTTTAACCTGTCACTTTGTGGTGGTTTAATGTTTTTGTTTTTTTTTTTCTTCAGGAACAGCAGCATTTAAAATCAGGATATACTGCTTTAATAAATAGGTGGGAAGCAGAGCCAGTCCACCCAGTCCCGTGTCCCTACCCACTGACAGATTCCTGCCATCCATTGCAGTGAAGATATTAACCCATCGCTGTTATGGACAAACTACCTATGCTGGACAGCAGCATAATCAGTAACAGCAAATGGTTCTGGGACAATCCTGAACTGACAGTGAAGTAGATGAGAAAGTGAAATCCTTGCTTTGATAAGCTCCTTGGCAAGCTAGTACAAACCCATGTTCCCTGTTAAAAAAGAAAAATGAGGAAGTTTGTAAGATTGCAGACCTTCTTCTACACAAAGAAAGTGAATTTTCAGTGGCTAAAAATGTCCTTTTTCCCTGAAAATGCAAGAAAAGGCTCACTGCTCTGAAGTCGGTCTCAAAAGTAGCATCCAAGGTGCAAAGCCTCCCAACCTGAAATATTTCTGTGGAAGTATTGAGCAACATTACTGTGGCAGACACTTGGGAAGGGAAGGGTCCCACCTGCCCTGACAAAGGCACACAACACAGCCACTGCTTTTGGTTTGACAGTGCAGAACCTAAGCCACCTTCCTGCATCTCTACAGAGTGTCTGAAATATAAAGAAATGTGCTGCTGTCACTCTAGTCTAGAGGTTGGAATGGAAATTTCATAAGGAAGTACATACCTTTGGGGTTTTTTGTTTTAAAAGCAAGGCAGAAGCACTGCACTACTTCATCCCAGTGAAAGACTGAGTAAACAGCTGGATGCAATAGATGCAGCAAATCTCTAATCCTTTACTTTTTCTAGTTAAAGTGACAACTCTTGGAAACTCCTGTTCAAATCATCATAATGAATGTAAAAAAGTGGTTCCAGTAAGTTCAATACAGATAATATTTTTTACAAGACTTATGAGGGCAACATGGGTAAGTTCAGCATGACCATGACATTCATTTGTCCTGGAAAGTCCTTAGAAAGTCCTTAAACAGTAGCACCATAACATCTGAAGATTATGGTACCCCATTCCTGCATAAAAGGAGGAATCGCTCAGAAATATCCACCAGTAACATCTTATCTCAGAAACCACAGGTAAGTCAAAAAATCCATAGGAGAAACAAGAGGACCATTAAGTCCTCCTTGAAATAGACACCTATTACAATGGGGGCCAGATGCAATTTCCAGATGTTTGCTTACATTATTTGAAAGAAAGAAAAGGGTAACGTTCCCTTCCATCACAGAAACAAACACAGAAGCTGGATCTGTGAAGAGGAGCAAGATCAAACAACTTGAGAGGAGTCTAGGAAGTCCTCCTAAGCAGTCAGTCATGCCTGCTGTTAGAAAAGGAGGCCAGGCACAAAGATGTCATTTTCTGAAAAGTCAGATCCAATAGGAATAGCTTATCAAGATAAGGATTATTAGTAGACAGGCTAGTGGCAGAATTAGTTCACCATGGTGATGATAAAACAGTACCAGGAATGCAGGGCAATTTTAAGAAAAAGCAGCTAAAAATACCAGCCTAACACACACTGCTCCAGGTCCTTCTCATCTCCACTATGCTGATGCTTCAAAGTTAGCTGTCCCAACAGACAGCCCTGTACTCTGTCTGCCAGTATAGCATGCTGTGGTAGGCTTGCAGTCTCTGAGGATTGCATGTCTCTGTGAATGATGAGGATAGCTGCATTTTGTTCCAGTTAGCATGAATTAGGAGCAGAACCCCATTGACTAGCAAGCTTTCAGCACAGACTTCAGCTGGGAGAAGTCTGGGTACAGTGCTTGGGCAGCAGTATTGAAGGAATACACTACTCAGAAGGATGAATCGAGTCGTGTCCAGGTTTCTGTTCCTGCTTTGTCCTCGAGGACAGATGACATAGTGTCTTTTCCGTAGAGATACATGCACACTGCACAAGCCCTTCCTAGCACCACCAACAAAAGACCAAGACCAGAGCCCCATATGTTTTTCAGGAAGGGAGCTGACATCCCCAACTCCAAGGCTCTGGCAACAACAAGGAAATTCTTACAGTGTCCTTGGACTGCGGCCTTCTGGCATCTGTTAATAACCAGCAGAAGCCACTAACCACTGCATTAAACATGAAATAGGTGATAGTGTAGACACATGAGCAGTGGCCAGTCTCCTGTTGAACTCTTTCGGTAACACTGTGACTTCATATTGCATACCTGCCTGGTTTTTTTCAATCCCTGTAAATGCTTCTACATATTCTCATAAAAACTTCCCTAAATTTACCAAATTCTCTCTTCAAGCTATTTTATTTTTCTACTCAACTAGTGCACTTGGAGTTTATTCCAAAACTTCACCCTCTTGGGATGGGGTTTGAAAAATTTCTGTTAATGTTCAGTCTAAATTCATTCAAGATTAATTAATAAACATACTGTCTTGAGCAGTTGTTATCCTTCAATTTCAACAGCTCTCCTCCTTCTCTGGTGTTTGCCCTCCAAAGGAATTTAATACAAAGGTTTTATTTCCTGAACATTATATACGAGTTATAAGGAATGGAGGCTCATCATATTTTGTCAGAAAGTCTGACAGAAGGTAACCAACCACAGGGAAAATGTATTTAACTTTTTTTTTTACTAATGAACAACAGGCAGATGCTGATTTCTTTTCCTAGTTACTCCAGTATAAACCAGGCATGGTTACACCTATGGCAAGTGGTAAGAACTGCATCTGAGCAGGCATTTGCCCAGGGCTGCCATGAGGATTGTGAACACTAAGCTGTCAGCAGAGAAGAAATACCTAACAGAGAAGGGAGGAGCAGTTGGCATCTGTCATGTAAGAGTCATTTTTTAGAGGCCTTCAAAAATGAAAGGCATTGATCACAGATTTCCTTCAGTCCAAAGAGACTTAAAAACCAATGTATCTGGTATCTAGACTCCTAGTCTCTGGATAAATGCTGTACCTGCTTCAGTTCAGATTGGACACAGGGAAAAGGTTCACCAGGAGGGTGATTGGTCTCTGGAACAGGCTCCCCAGGGAAGTGGTTACAACGCTGAGCCTGTCAGAGCTCAAGCAGTGTCTGGATGATGCTCTTAGTCATATGGCTTAGTTTGAGGTTGTCCTGCAAAGAGCAGGGAGTTGGGCTCAGTGATCCTTAGGGGTGCCTTTCAGCTGGAGATATTCTGTGATTCAATGCCTATGCAAATGGCAATTTCATCCACCCCATTATTCAATGTAACCATCACACCTCTGTGTCAAATTCAATGCCATTCAACTGTGTTAGGAATGGTGTCAGGACACACAATGCATCAAACCACTCTGCTGTTGTTTTGAAGCTGAGGTGGCATTGGCATGGCCAACAGTGAGTCTTCTCACTTTTTGAACCACAACGTCCAAACATCCACACACCCTGTATTTAAATACCCAAGGAAGTCAGGTCCAGGACAGAGACCTTAGACAGAGAGAAATAAGTACCTCTAGGGCTCAATTCCTCTCATCCTAAATGTGGATACCTAAAACAGCTTAGATGAATTGCATGCAGCTATAGGGGCCAATGATGATAAAAGGAATCTAGGGAGAGCAGCTTTGATGTAGGCACTTATGCTGTAGATAAGGAAGTTGAGACAAATCTTCTGACTGAAGTCTGCCTCAGGAGAGCTGTCATTCAGACAGATCTGAAGGCACAAACAGTGGTTCAAAGGATGAGTTTTCAATGACATCATGATCTAATCTGTAAGTCTTTATTCAGTCCTGCCTTTTCTATTTGAATACTAAATGGAAAAAATTGAGATTTGGCTCAATGATAGCAATAAAAGTCATCAGGAAGACTGATTTATAAGAAAATATTAAAATAACTAAATATGTATAGCTTGACTAAAGCCACTATTGAAAGGGAAATATGATCATTATCTACGAGCTCTGGAAGGATACACGCACTAAGGATTTTTTTAATAGGGTTTTTCAGGAAAATATAGCTAAGAATAATGTGATTATACCAAGCAAAGTAAAATTTAGGCTGACAGAGAAAAATTCCTAATAATGAAGTGTATTCTATTGTAGAATAATCTTCCAAAGGAAATTGGCTGAATTCAAATCCCATCTAAAGCCTGGACAAAGCCTGTCCCTGACTGGACAAAGATCTGGAGAGGAAGGACAATCATGCTGCAAGATGGACTAGATGGCTCAACGGCACTTTTTCATTTTTAAATTCCTATCATTCTGCTGTATTAAATAATCCAGTAAGTCAAAGGGAAGAGGGAAATAGGCTTAGCAACAATTGCACAGCTGTTTCTTCTTCGAGGTCTGCAGGCTGCAATCAGTGCAAGACACACTGATTGCACTGAGGGAGGAAACATCTGTATGTGGTCAGAGCATTGGGTTAATTCAGGGCTACGAAGTCCCATGCCTGATGTCCCCTTTCCCCCCTCTTAATAAAATAACATTACCAGAAGAGTCGACCCTGTGTTGTAAACGAATCAATCATGATTTTTGCTGCACCAGCTACTCATAATTGGTTTAAGCTTTCTTGATCTCAGATGGCAACCGGTATTAAACAAAACACAAAAAATACATAGCCCATGGGCACATATTTCCACTGAAATAATCTTGCCACGTGTTGATCTAGAAGGAGAGGGGCAACAATGTTTTCTTGAAGTTGTGATACTCATTTTTAAAGCCAGGCAATATTATTAATTTTGACATTTTATAGCTAAAATATCTTGCTGAGAGTCTGTGCTAATACACAGTCTGTTTTCTGTTACAGTTAAGCCACAAGTAACAGAATCCTTCTTAAAGAATGGCTATTCAATTTAACTGTGGATTTGATTTCCCTCTCCAGAGAATGTTAGATGGTCTTAACAGTATGTATATATACATAAAAATATATTTTCTGAAGAAAGTGCTTTCAAGTGTAACATTAGCTTTCCATGAACAATTGCAACTCCAGTTTTCCCACAATAGTCACACTCTGTGATGCTGACCAAACTCCTTTAGCCACTTCATGGAGAGGTCTGAGACTTCAGAGAATCTCGTTAGGATATATAGCAGGAAACAACTTTTCTAAAAAAAATTTATATGAACATCATCTGAAGAATAAATCTGCATACCATAGGGTCTTTTATTATATTTTGTTTTATTTTTTGTCATGAGGGGTTTTTTGCCTCAAGTGCTCAATTAAGCATACAACAGCAGAGACAGGATCTCTGTTTTTCAAAAGAAGGAATATTAATGGAAATCTATGTCTGCATAACAAAGCAGTGATCAACAGCTCACAGCTTACACCACTCATTCTGAATTATTCACGTTATTTCTCCTTGATTTCTTTCCCTTTTCCAATGAACTTTCCAAATGAGAACCCAAATTAATATTTTCCTACTTTCTTTCCTTTGTCAAAGGAGTTAGGAAAAAGCAAATATTAGAATTTTATCACACACAATCCTTCTAAATGCTTCTACATCTGAGATTTTTTTCTTCTCTGATCTTAATACTCAATATAAAGCATGAACCGCCCTTTAACCGATGCAGCTGCTAATTCCTACTCCTGGCAACAGAACTATGGCAATAAAGTGGCAGCTGTGCCCCTGCAGTCTACCTGCACCTTGCCTCAGTGGAAGGAACCCACTGCTTTTAATGGGTCTGAACTTATGCTGAGAGAAAAACTGGCTGCCACATTACAGTTCAAAGGGGTTGGACACACAGGGCTGCAGGATGGGGTTCAAAGAGCAGCCTGGGATGTGTAAATGATGGAAGATAATCAATGGGAAGGCACTGGGGCCCAAGGACAGGTCTCTGGACTGCATGGGTGTGGGCATGTGGCCAGGGCAGCGGGCAGGGATAGGAAAAGGAGCAGACAGGGAATGGCCCTATATGAAGCAGCATTTTATCATCTCCAAATGACCACAAGGCAGAAGATACCGCCTACCAGAACACCCTGAGAACGTGATGAACTCATTTTATCCTGCAGATTTCTGGGCAACCTAGGCAGAACTCTGTATGTAAACCCAGCAACAAAGTCTCTGCTGCTGCCCTTGGGCTTGTTTTCTGTGTGATGTCTAAGCAAAGCAAAACCAAAAAACAAATAGTGAGACCTGAATACGATAAGACAGAGGAATGGAAAAGCTGATTAAAGCATTTTCCAAATGCCACAAAAGAGAGAAACAGATGAAGGAAGAAGTGGAATGACTCTAGTTTACTATTATGCACTTACTGTAACACTCAGCATTAGATACCAGAAGTTTTTGAGGTCATTAATTTAGTGTACTCACTTTTAGGAAACCAAAACTGGTAGGAAGTACTGCCACAAGCTCAGATTATTATGTAAAAGATAATGGAAAACCCATAAACTGAATGGAAAAAAAACCCCACAACAATCCCCCCCTCAAAAAACAAAAAAAAAAAAAAAAAAAAAACAAAACAAAGGAAAAAAACCACAAACAAAAAGAAAAGCCACAAAAAAACCACCCTACCAATCAACCAACCAACCAAATACCTGCCACACCAAACCACTTTTATTCAACTGAAAAGACTAACTTGAAGGCTAGAAAAAGCATTTTGAGGCTTGGGATTTTTTATATTAGCATTTAATAGTCCTACTTCACCAGGAAATCTATAGGACCAGGTGGTGAAGAAGGAAGGAAGAAGTTGGACAGAAATAAAAAGCACGGAACAGTTGTCCTTGTTTTACGGTAAGCAAAAGGAAATCATCTCAGCTGGAGAAAGCAGGGAAGGCTCCAAATCAAAGGTGCACTTTTCAACTTCAAATTACTTCCCACCCCCTCACACCCACAGTGAGAGAAGTCGTGGAAAATTAAAATGCATGAAGATTGAGGGGAAAAGCTCTCCTTTTTCTTAAAATCTTCTAATTTGGGAGCCTGAGTTCTGAGTTTCAGGATTAAATCACAATCAATAGCACCTCTCTTGTTTTGTTTTGAGATGCACATTTTAACCTACTGTCCTGAGGACTCTTTCAAGGTTTTGTTTGGATGATTTTGAGTTTGGGGGATAATCATCTTCACAAAGTATTCACAAATATCTCTGCAGTGTGTCCCAGGAATTGTTAGGGACTACGGCTCTTCGGCTCTGTGTGTGTAGTGGGTGACACATTCAGATCCTCGTAAAGCCAAAATACTTCTGGGCTCCCCCTCCACTTTGTAACATTGAGCAAGTGTAACAATTATAGGCACTTTTCAAACTAGAAACATTTACAAAAGACTACCAAAATTGGCTTGGTGTTCTGAATTACAAAAAAGAAGACTATTTGATTATAAATGAGATTCTTAGATAACAACATACAGAAATGCAGTAAGTTTATATGCATTGATTGTTGCCACAATGTTGAAGTGTCTGTGAGTGCAATTGCATTACCCAATTAAGGTCTAAATTGTAAAATTTATTCATGCAGTGCAGGCATATAATATTTTAAAATTGTTCCAATCAGTTAGATAACACTCCCTGTCTGCACATGGAGCCATTCAACAGCTTTAAGAAAAAAAACCTTTCCAGTTTTTCTCTAGATCACAGAGTGGGTTGGATTTTTTCAGCTTAAGCCTTCCTAAGACATAGAGAACTAAATATTGAAAGCACTGTACAAATTTTGTAATTCAGAAAATGGGAGTTTAGAAGCACGTCTCACAACTTCATCAATAGTGAAGGCCTAGGTTCTTTAACCACCACAGGTTCTTCTTCTAACCACCATCCCCCATGCAATCTTAAAATACCATCTTACAGTACTCCTGCATTAGATTCCTCTATGGGTTCAGGTAAAGGGAGAACAGCTGTCCACAAACTGTGAATTTTAAGATACATGTAATTAATCAAGATTAATAATAAATACGAAAGAGTAAAGAGTCCCATCTTTCATGTAGGGAAGAAAGGCACACTCTGTCACACCAGCTTTTGAAAGATTTACAACCCAAGCATAGGTTCACAAGGTCTGCTGGCTACACAGTTTTTTCATATGACTGAAAGAGGTTTTCTTGCCACTAATAACACCAGTTTAAATTTTAATGGAGCTGTTCTGAAGAAAAATAATTAACATATGGTTGACTTCCCATATATTAGAGAAAACAATAATAGCAACTAAATCAGTATCTTCTGTGTAATTTCAGCTGTCTTGGTCATGATGAGTTGCACATCTGACTCATCTCACAGACATGCATGACATAATGAGAACAAACATAAATTGTTTGCAATGTCAAGGATCAGATTTTACCTAAGACAGAGGAAATGGGACCATATTAGGAAGCAGCAGCCAGCCAATCATTACCTCTTTGAGTCACAGAAAATCCCTGACAGGTGGTTAATTGATAATAGTGTATCACAAGGCAATCTCTACACTTCCAGTGTGATTGCTAGGCTTCAAGTGAGGGCACATAATCTTGGCTTTTCACAGTGCCTCAGTTTAAGGTGTCACTCTAAAAACTTGGTTTACAAGCCCTTCATCCCTGCAGAGTTAATTTCTTAGAGGAAATTTGTATCTGCTACAAAGGGGGCTCAAAGCAATCTCAAGCTGTGGTAGTGCCATAGAGGACTTCTTGGGATGTGATGTCCTACCAATTATGGCCACCAGCACAATACTAGTAGTTGACAAAGAGAAATCAGGACACTGATTTCCATCCACCAAACAAGCTCTTGTCAGGACCTGCTAGCTTATGTTTAGGAATGCTAGCTGAAATAAACAAAATAGGGAAATGATTAGTGGCATTGAGTCTGGCAGGCGGGTTCTTATCCTGGCAGACGCTCGGCAGACTGTGGGTTCAACTTAGTCACAAAAGGAGGATGTGAAGAAGCCCAATCAGATAACAAAAATAGTCTGCAAAACACATGCTTCTGCTTGGGATCGTATTTATTAACACAGCAATTCAAGCAGTCTTATTCTTAGAACAAGAACTAAAATAACAGAACAATCCCAACTGTCAGAGTACCACCCATTAATCACGAGGGTTCTTGTGTTTGAAGAAAAACAGAGGTATCTAAACAACCATCCACGCCTTGTCTAGCCCCCCCCCCAATTTCAGTGGAACAAAGCAAGGAGTTTACAGCAACTGGAATCCTGACTGAAACGGCTGGCGAAGGACCTACAAGAGGATGGACAACATCCAAGCTGTGGCTGCATTACATTTCCTTTCAGCGTGGGGAAAAATCAGTAATGCCAAAATGCAATGCCAAACATATCTGGGCTAAGCCACTCTGAAGCTGTCCTCTTAGCTGGAGAGAACAGGCCACTAACTAACATCTGTAGGATCACATCTGGATTCGTCCCACCACCACCTTGGCACAGCATACTCTCTATAAAAATTTAGCATGCCAAAGGATTAATACACCCATCATTTAACTCAGATGTCCATAAAATGATTGCTGGGGTTTAGAAAATATGAGTGGCATAGTAGACAAACTTCTGCTTCCATCAATCAGCTTTTCATTAACATCATTCATCCCGTCCTCTATATTCTGAATAAAATCTGCTTTCTCTCTTTACCATGCAAATTCCTCTTACATAATAAATACCGCAACACAATAAATCCTTCAGTGTCCCTTTTCCTTCTAGGGAAACTGTCTCTGCACTGCTTTATGCTGAAAAGGTTTTTCAGATCTCAGCATAGGCATTAACTCTGTCATTTCCTTCCTGTGTAAGCACAAAGACTGTCTTTTCCACTTTCTCCCTGGTAAGGAAAGGTACTGCCATCAAAGATTTTTGGTTTTAGCCATTGGCCTGTGAATGACTGCATGGATGAAAGCTCCTCCTAGGATTGTCCTAGTTATGAGAAGCTGAACTTAGAGACTTTCCTCCAAAATGAATGAGGCACAAATGGTAGGCTGTTTTGAGGGGTGTGGGGGTTTTTTTGTCTCTTTGCTCTCCTGTTTGGTTCTCTGAAAGATTTTCAGATATCATCTAAAGAGAAAAAAAATCAACAAATGAAAGCTCACCCTATTAGGGGCTTTCAGCCATAGAAACAGCATATAAAAAGAAAATAACCTTGAACTCTTTTATTCTAGGAATGTTGCCACAGCCAGAAAACTTGATCCTCTCCTTATGGAAAATGGGTGAATTTCAGAAATAAAATCAAAGCTTGGACTCATCTCTAATTTTCATTCATCGATTCTCAATTTGTCTTTACAGTGAAGGAAACACTAAAAAGCTCTATGTGCATATGAAGGCAACCATTTGTAAGCAAAAGGACATTATCTGAATGTAAGAAAGAAAAGGCAGCAGAAGGATCTGCTCCTGTAGTAATTGCTGTCTGCTGTTACAGTGTTATTTTGAGTTGTCAAAACTTGGGACCTAAAATAACCCCTACCAAGTTTTCTTCAATGCTTTTCTGTGTCCCACTACTTCTCTTCTGAATTGCCTTCATAAATTGAAATTCCTCAACAGCCTTGTTACTGACTTTGAGGGAAAATGCCAGAGAGACAGATTTAATATGCAGCTCCAAGACACTTCCTTACCCTGCATTATTACCTCCTCTACTGCAAGAATACTGCTTCTCCTGGGAAGAATTTGATTTCCTTACTTATCAACACCTTCCTCTGCACGTCAGCGTGTTTCCTCTCACCCTCCTTCAGTCATATAGTAAAAAAATCCTAGAAAAGGTGAAGTGTTGTATGTGTTAATGAAAGGCTGATTAGGAATTGACTGCTAATAGAATAGATGCCGCATCCCATATTGCTGTGGGATTTTCTATCAGCTATCAAGCCAGAACACGTGTGCACAGGTAGCAAATATACCATGGAGAGGCACTTGTGCACCTCGCTATTAGCCTGAAACAGATTTTCCAGCATCCGAGCAGTGACCTGTTAATAGCTTACATAATGGAAAACAGCACCAAAATGAGTCAGTGTGCTTGGCAAATTCAGATCATTAACCACGAGAAAGCGCTTCAAGTAGATCAAGGGAGAAACACATACCCCAGAGAACATTAAATAGAGAAGTCTTATTAGTGATGAGTTAACAGGTGCAGTATCCCTCTAGATGTGGCAGGATGGACCCCCTCATTTCCCACAGAGAATTCCTCTCTGAAAGACTAGGTCCCACACTTCACAAGAGAGAACAAGCTGGACTCTTGACATCCCCTCCCAGGTACCTACTCGCCAAAAGGGAACTCTGTAGGAGATAAGCAGGAAGATAAAGCACATGGCTCCTACAATTGCAGACTCACCACTCTGCCGACGCAGTGGGAGCATGCAGAGATTAAGAGCAATCCATGCACAGATCCATACTGTACACAGTGTGCTAAGGAAAGACTGGGGCCCTCTGGGAGGCACTATGACGGTCTGCAAGTCAACTGGCTTTCACTAGGTGGTGGCTATGGTGCTTTTCAGTAGGAAGTCAGACCAAAAGTAACACAGATAAGTGAGTTTTTTTACCACCCCATCCCTCCAGAAAACCCCACCAAGCCAAATCCCAAAACATGAAGCTACAGACAGTTCATTCCTAACTACAGACAGTTAACAATGTCACCAGGAAAAAAACTGAGAAACAAAATTCAGATAAGTTTATGCCAGGGCCGCAACTGTTCCACTTGAGCAGTGGTGACAACTCACGGCCAATATATGCACAGGGAGCAGTAATTGCATTGCAATGGTGGTCCTGTACTAGCTTGAAATATCTGCAGAGGCACTTACACTACAGTTTTGGAAAGCCTGGTCTAAATGATTTGACCATTTCAGCCACATATTTCAAGCATTTTTTAAAAAAAAATTTTAAAAGGTGAAGAAATGCAAGACAAAAATGCAGGTTTCCACTGACCCAAACTAGTATTTATCATGTTCTACATGAAAATGCAAATGAAAGTATCTTTCATTTTAACCCAAAATGGTTTTGTTTTTTTAAAGCATTGCTTAACAAGTTTTAAAAAAACTTAATTGCTTGCATTGCAGTATAAAGAGCACATGAAGAGCACACTTGGTTCTATGTCAAACAGTTTAAATCACAGAGTTTCCAAAGACACAGTTTCCAGGATATACTGAAGCTGCGTGAAGAACTTACATTTCATACTTTCAGCAAACCTCCACTTCTGTTCAGGGTTCTCAGCCCTAGGTCTTATCCTAGCGATATGACATATATGTAGCACTTCTCCATATTTCATTTTTATGAAATTGAAGTTACTCCTTTGATATAAAATATGTAATTTCTTCTCATAAAAGGCCAATACAAGGGCCATTTGACAGGACAGGATGTTGCACTACTGTTTGAGATGCCTATCTCGGCTAGCAAGTCTGGCGCTACTCACAATGCTCACTTGGCTTCATTTCCTTATCTATTTTATGTGCATGAACAGCTGGAGATGGACATATAGAGGCTTTAACCTTCTGCAGCACATCTAAAAAAGTACACAACCAAAATCTATGCAGCTGTGAATGCCAGAAAGCCATCTGTATACAAGTTAATTGCTTTTGGTTTGAATAGTTTCCATTTTTATCCTGCCATCTACATTTGCACCTATTCAGTGGTTCAATTTGGACGCAGCAGGGACATGAACCATGCTCCAAACCAGCTCTTCCATCTCCCACGCCTGCTTTGCTGCAACCCTTCCCTCAAAATCCTTCCCTCCCTTGAGCATTTTCTTCTGCCTATCTGTCTCAGAAATCAACCAAACAAACCTAAGGAGTGCTATTTACACCAACACTTCTGTGGAGTGCATTACTAGACAGAGTGGATGACAGAAGCAAAGCACAAGCTTATTTTCTGGTTTCCCAACCCCACTTCCCAGTGACAAAATCGAACTGTTCAGATGCAACAAATTCAGCCCTAAGCAGAAGGAACAGCAATGTCAGCCTAGGAAGCACCTGATTGCTTTGAAAAACAACCAGTTGTTCCTTTTATTAATTAAATCTCTATTTACACATACGCATGCATGCATAGTAGATTAACAATGCAAATCTTATACCAAAAAAAATCTCTGACATCTACTTAAAATCTTGCTACTAATTACAGATGTGATTCAGACCAGTGATGTACTTCTAATTAGCAAAAATAAGTAGTCCTGTTTTCCTTGGAAGAAATGAGTATGGCCTAACTAGGGAAAATTAAGCTAAAGCTAACACTAAACATTTTTGCTTTGTACCCTCTAAGAGGTTTTCGTTAGCTGACAGATCTTTATTAATGATCCTATAAAAGCATCAATATTATCTAAGCAAATCCACTGTTTTCTTCGAATATCTTCATCTGTACATCTCATCTCAGAATGTTGTTTCTGTCAGAGATTGAGTGTGGAGACGGAAGTTGTTTTACAGGCAGGCTTAAGCCTGCAATATTTACTGGAACCAAAACAAGTACATGGAAATGCTCCTAAAGAAACACGCACAACTTTACTATATTTACAGAAAGTGTTCCTGAAAAAAATAGAGCCATGTCATCCAAATCGGTCCCTTTACAAATATATAAAGTAAGTCTTTTAAACATTGTTTGCTAGCTGTAGGAACAATAACAACAGCCTTGCAGTAAGTCACTGTGGCCTTCAAGGTGGTATAACTAAACTAAAACACTATTTATTGTGACCTTTCCCTCTTACTTTACAGCTACTGGTCAAAAGTACAGCGCCATCCTGCAGACACGCATAATCAACTTTATTTTCCAATCTAATTGAGAAATTGAGCTGTTAATGTCAAGAAACATTAAGGAGAAGCTGCTCCACTGAACCTGCTCTGTCTAGCTACCTGGTGTTAGATTGTTGTGATAAAAAACTGCTTTGCACGCAGCCAAAGGAGCACAGGGATCATCAATTTGTAAGGAGGACCTAAACCTTCTCCTGCCCCGTTTCCCCATCCCATCACTGGAGTCCTGCCATCTGCAGCACATAGTGAGCCTGGAAGCACTGTGGCAGCTCAGGGAGCCCAAATAACCCCTGGGAGACATCAGCCCTGATCCAGCCCCATAAAGGCAGCTTTCGCCCTGGGGACCAGAGGAGTCACCCACTACCAGAATTCCATGGGAGAGGCTATTTGGGTCACCCCATAGCCTGTCCCCATGGGCAAGGCCACCAGACGAGGTGGCTATCACAGGGACTGGGGAGTCCCAGCCAGCTGCTAGAGGGATTGGAGGGCCTAGGTGTAGATGGTGACACCTGTGTGGAGAAAGAGGATCCAGAACCAGCTACTGGATGAATGGCACGTGGAAGACTAGCTGTCAGGGGGTCTGTAGTGCACATTTGTGTCCATGTCTGTGTGTCAGGGGGTTTGTTCTGGAAGCTGGACCAAAACAAAGGCTTTGGCAGCTCATATGCCCAGGTGCCAGCACCAGCAGAGACAGGATATTCAGGGAACAGTAACTGTTCATAGTGTACACACATACACATTATATACTCCCTACTAATGGGTGTTAGTCCTGAGTAGCCAGCGAGAGGAGCAGGATGTGGTCATTTGCTGCTGTTCATGCTTGCACGTGGATCTGTGCAGCTGGCCATGTATATAATGTATATAAAATACATTGCATGTGTATGTGCCTACTAGCACACTGCTGTAGGAATACAGCCTGGCCTCACTGCTGCTTGGACCCAGGGACGTGCAGCTCTGGCAGCCTCATCTTAACTGGACTGCTGGATTCAACCTCCCCATAACACTTGGAAGTTCCCAATAGAGGCGCTATCCATCATGCAAAAACTAACATTTATTTGGAAATAAAGTGTCAATTTTCCAACAATCGATGCAGTCGCGATCCCCTCACAGTAGCTGTGACATAAGACAGAAAGTCCAGACTGAAAGATGGTCATGGCAGTCTCCAAAGGATCTTTTGTTTAGAATTAGCTTTTTTTTTTTTTTTTTTTTTGGTGAAAAAAGTACATTAATTGCCTATCATCTGCTCTTGCTGTCTTCTGTCATTTCCTTGTCTACACACAGGAGCACGTTCTTCTAATCAGCACCAAAACAAAAAGTAAAGGAGAGGTTTCAGGTCAGACCACTGCACCAACTTGAACTTCACTTATTTGCTCATTTAAAACTAAGTTTCATCATATACTAATAGATAAGGAAACATGCTCTCCTATGTAAGAATAATGGACAATTTCAACACAATTTATGACCTAGTCTATCTCTCCTGTCTGCAGTAACAGGGAACTTCAAGAGCAACAAGTCATCAGAGTCTAATATTTAGTGATGACTCAAAGACAGATAATCCGATCTGCCTCACAACAGCCTTATGCTTCACCTACTTTAACAGAGCTACTTCTAATTTGTACCAAAACAAGACCTGCATCAGGTCCCTGGATTCCAGCGACAAAGTGTCCCACAGCACCAAGATGATGTTATAAAGTGTCATATACCACACATACTTGTATGTAAACAAAGCCCTTTGTAAACAGTAAATGACCAGAGAGGATTACAGCTGTTGGCTTCAACATTTCCACTGCATGGAAGAAACATAATGTTTTGGAATATAGACAGTACCCAATACATTTTATCCGCTCAGGACAGGAGGGGAGATATTTCCACACAGTGGAAAACAACAGCACTGGCTGAATAAGAAGAGTCTACAAAGACATCATGAATTAGCAGAAAACTACTTTGGAAAGATAAGATATTGAACATTTTCTGTGGGGAATAAGAACACTGGAGATTATTTACTTTGCTTTAATTACTTTGGCACACTGCTAGATTAGTTTTGTACGTTACTAGATTTCCATACCATAATTTAACAAATGCAAAGAAGCGAGTTCATGTTCTGAATATTTAAAGTTCACCCTATCCGTATTATCTTGTCCTGTGCTGGAGTTTCTGCCACTCATTTCACAAATAAATAAGAGGGCTACAGCTTCACTTTAAAAAGTTATTATTACTACAGCGATGCAAGCAGCACCCTTGATTTCTGGGTATGTCTTTCTCACTTGCCTTGCATCTATCTAGATGTGTTTTGACAAGAATACACTGTTAACATATACAATATCAAAGCAAGGATAAACATCAAGTTTCCCTGATGCTTTCGATCTAGATTACATTAGGTCATCCTCCACTCTTCTGAACACTTCACTTTGATGGAAAACTGATAATAAGCCAATTTCCAGAGGGTTATAAGTTATAAAAACACAGTGTAACCTTTGTAGAACGTTCCTTGAAGGCTTTATGAAGTGTTTAATAAGCTTTATAGTTACGGACCATATTACTGAAAAACACTAAAAAAATAGCAGGTTACTCTCCAAGAACTAGAGCACAAACAAACCTATGATAAAAAAAATATCACTAGTCCCACTGTTTTGATATTAATATGAGATTTATGAGAGCCTGTGCTGAAATAAAGGTCCTGTCTTTTCCTTGGCTCTTTCCTATTGCAAACTGTTTAAAGAATACCATTTACAAGAAATCCAAAATTTTACTGCCTTGAAAAGAGCTGTCTGTACCTAAAACAACTGCAAACAATACCATTTAGTAGATCTAAACAAACAACAGTCTATTCAAGAAAGTAACAGGGGTTAGCAACAGGATTTTTATGTGAAATTTTCCCAAACTAATTTGCCACATTTTATTTCACATTACGAGGTTTGGCCACAAGTACTGTTAAAGAGCTTTGGACTTCCCTGAAGCACTGAGAGAGCAGGGATTTTTCCTTTTCTCTTCTCTATGTGTGCCGTATCTAAAACACTCTTCTCCACAAACATGAAAATTCCAAAAATAAGGACTGTCATTATAATAATAAAATAAAAACTGACCAAACAGTAAATACCCATGCAGCCATAAAAAATTTAAATGTTTGATGCCTGAAGGATTACTCCACGCAACATGACAACAGAGTTAATTTAAAGCCAACTGGGAGAAATTAAAAGGCTCAGGTTAATTATTGCTTTACAGCTGAGCTGGAGGCATGAAAAACAGAGCAACTGAGAAGAGCATGAAGATAAGCAACCATGGTTTCAGTCTGTCTCCTCCCTACTCCTCATCTGCTTTTAAGCTGGGCACCACGACAGGGCTCTTCAGCAAGCAAAGAGGCCACTTCAGAAGTCCCTCTCTTCCAATAGCTCGTCTCTTTGCTCTGCTCTTCGCTGCACGCCCCGCGCTCGATTCCCAGCACAAGGTAAAGATGGGGTTTCACCAAGTCAGCTGCTGAGATCCTTCACTGCCACTGCTACCAGAGCATGAGGCAATGTAAAACTGGTAAAACTAGGAAACATTATAAAAGTAGCAATTTTTAAAGGAGATGTTGAAAAAGATGATTCATTGTTGAGAAAAAGGAAAACAGCAAAGGTTCTGGGACACAGGCTTCTTTATGGGACACATAGGGTTCTTTGTCAAAAACGTGAGCTTTGCAGCACCCTGTGATAGAAACATGAAACCAAACAACAAATTTACTGGCTTACAGCAAGCAAAGCAGGAAAGAATGAGCCCAGAAAGACGGTAAAACACATAGTTTTTGATATATCCCTACATATTTGAGTATCAGGACTCTGTCAATACTAGTTACAGTTAACGGCTCATTACATATTACTAAGAAGATAATATTCGCTGCAAAAGTGAAAATATTTGTTTGAAACTAGTTTGAAACATGTAGGAAGCAGATATCTTGCCAGACACATATTTAAATTTTTATGTAAGAGGAAACAAAATCTTCACATTGAAAGGATGCTATGACAGGTTATACTCTCCAGCAAAATTTAAGAACCTCTGGAGAGGATTAGGGATTAGACAGACTTTTTTGTTGTTGTTTTAAATGAAAGCTAGAAGACAAAGAGTATCTGGTATACATAAAATTCCTCCCAAGTGGGAAAAAACTTATCTGTAAATGACTAGGGCTTCCTGAAGAAAACTGCAGGTCAGATACCAAGATATTTCCTTGCTAAGAGTGTGAATAATTCAGTTACCAGTCATTGATTTCTAAAATGGCTATGATCCATCTGCTAAGATCAGGGAAATGCAAGTTTGTGTGTTAACTCCTGGCTTTTTCATATTTGAGTAATAAAGTCTGTGCCAAAAACCAAGGGCTTGCAGGAGGTTCAAGGACAGTATCAATTATTGTCTTCACTGACAAGGCATTAGTTTTCAAGGCTTTAGAGAATGCAGCCTAAGGGTTCTCAGTACTTGCAACTTCATTACCTAGAAAACAATATCATCTATGTTTAAGGTGAAATTTAAGCTCTCAATTATCTTTAATTTAAATTTGCAAACCTGAATGCCAAAGGAGCTTAGTTTGATCAGCAGACTCTTCAGATTCCTTAGATATGCACCTTAGCCAGCAGCTTCCTCACCTTTCTAGCAGAGCTGCACAATGCTGTAGTGGAACAGCCTCCTGCCCACCATCAGGTCTGGCAGAATTCAGTCTTTCTGTTGACAACAAATGTTCCAGAGCTGGGTAAGAGTTGCCAAGGAGAGCTCAGCAATTTCTCATTGTTAATCCCCACAGTAGCACTGACTCTGATTAGCTCTCAGGGGAATCCAGTTGAAGATCATTTTCTCCAAGCTGAATAGAAGAAATCATCAACAGGTGATGCATAATGTACTTCTGGTGAAATAAAACCTCAAGGACAGGACTCCTTTTCCTCTCTATCATGCTGTTGTAGATATATAGACAGATGGATAAAAAGTACTACTGTAGATTTCCATTTTATATTATTTTAATGTTTATTTACAGAAAGAAAGTTCTAAAATTCCAGTAGAATTAATCATAAAGTTCTACACATTATCTAGAGAACCTTCAAAAACATACATTCACATATATGCTTTACGAAAAAACCCAAATGCACACAACAGCAACCTACAATTCCCAACAAAAGTGCTTCATAAAGGACGTATCCTCAAAGTACATATATGTTACATTTGAAGGCTTCTTTTGCATTTTTAAAACCAAAATATATATTAAAAGTTGCATTATAATATACTTCTGTCTCAGAAACAAATTAAGTTCTGGAGAAAATGACATACGAGATGAAGCTGTGAAACTCAAGGGTTTTTCAGCCTTCAGAAAAGGATGCTAAGCAGAGGTTTTACTGCTGTCTATAGCTACCCAACAGGAAGGTATAGAGAAGATAAAGCCAAACTCTTCCCAAAGACACAAGGTGGCAACACAAAGGGCAACAAACACACTTTGTGATAAAGGACATTCTCACTGAATATAAGGGGGTGGAAAAATTGCCAAAACAAGGGTCATACAGTAACAGAAATGCCTTCTGTACCCAGAAAAGTTGGGATATCCATCCTTGGAGATGCTCAAAATCCAACTAATGCTCTGAGCAATTTGGTCTAGATGGCCCTACTTTAAGAAGAGTTGGACCAGATGGACTTCAGAGATCCATTCAAGCCTAAAATAGTTCTAATTCCATGATTTTTTGAGCAGAATAAAAGACATTTGTAGGAAAATGCTGTTCAAAGAGCCTGATCTTTTGTGATATCTCAAAAAAAAAAAGTAAAATTACAGCAGTTTACTGCTGCTAATATCCTTCTGCTTCTAACATAATAGAAATGCACCTCTATTGCGAAACCATACATGACAGAACATTAGGTCTTTAAATAACATCAGAGATCATGCAGGAAAATCATCCTTCAGGCTCTCACTAATAGGAATCAAAACCACAGTGTGCATCCTCCCCCTAATTCCATTTGATTAGACATGTCATAAACAGGCCCTTTGAGCCATGAAAAGGGAAAAGACCCCACTTGACAGCTCTTCCATGCACTGGTGAATTAAGCACTTCAAAGAGAAAAATGACACCGTTTCACAACTTGAGATTCTCAAACGGTGGCCAGCAAGACTGAGATGGAGCCTTTGGAGCTAAAAGCTGGTATGTTACAAATGAGCTAAAGGACACGACTTTATACATAAAAGAAAGAAAATAAAAGAGATTTAAAATTACTTGGGCATTGGATCCAGAAAAGAACATGGAATATATATTTGCCCATAGTTTACAATTTCACTTCTGCTTTATCCAGCTTTCAAGAAATGTACTTCATCTGAAGTATCTTGGCCCTGGACAAAGGGCCTGAATGCTGCACAGTCTGGCTGTGCTCCCACTTTGCCATCATGGAGGTCCAAGCTTAAGGCCCCACTCCCCCTTTAGATGGCAACACCAGAGAAGTAACTACAGCTGTTCTAAATGTTACCATTGTTAACTGTTTCACTGCTGTTCAAGACAGATATTGTGGGATTTCACATATGTCTGCTGGCAAGTCAAAAGACACTGTTGCCAAAACCATAAGGTTCAAAGCCTCCCAGCGCAGTGGAATTTCTTTAGCACAACACTCGCTTCTCCTAAGATCAAGTAAACCTAAAGTCTGGCACCCTGACCTCATCAGAACAATGCAAAATCAATTTATTCAAGTGGAAAATAAATACTCAGAGATCAAGTATCCTAGCTGTAACTCCACATCTTTTATTTAAGAAACCCTGGTATGATAAAATTCTAAAATGAGACACAGTTCTCAATATGCCACATCAAAAGCATGACTGCTTTCTAAACCCTTGACAAGGAAACCAGTTTGAGCACAAGAAGCCTGGGTTAAGAGTTACAAGGCTGTTATTTTTGCTGTCACAAGTGCTGACTGAAATTATATGTGCTGAAATGAAACTACAAGATCAAAGAAGTAAGTTTCACAGTGAAATCTGAAAGACAGCATTCCAGTCCTGTGCAAGACACAAAGTGGCTGGTGAAGCTGGATCTTCAACACAAACAAGCTCCAGCTTAGGAGCACTAAGGAGCAGAAACACAGTGGACGGTGCTGGCTTACTGTTTCAACGACCACAATCAATGCCACCACTGCAGCAACAGGGAAAGAACTTGCTAGACCTAGAAACAAAAAGACTTTTAACTAATCCTATTACTGGTGAGAAAATTTTCTGTTTTAGGCTTTGAACATGTTGAGGAATTTGGCTTCCAGAGCAAGTGGGCAGCACTACATAAGCAAGTGGATGGGAATGGAGCTCATATCATGAAAATGAAGAAAGCATCTTTACACCCTGATTTATTACATTAACTGAAAAATAGTTTTTAGTCAGGATTGGTGTGGGAAAAAAACCAAAATCTTGTGGGGATCTTAGAAAAGGAATTCTGTTGGAGTCTGAAGGGTCTGAAAGCTACTTGAAATAAACTAATTAAGAACATAAAGAAAGAACAGTGAACGAGTCCACTGAAGTTCTAAGTGCCCACACTATACAACTGGAAAGAAACTGGAGAAGCCAGATATCTAAAGAAACTATTATTTAATTGGAGTAACAGAGACTCAGATAACCCTTGTGGGGATATAAAGAGGTACTGCTCTTTTGAAAGTGTTGGTGCTGCATTGTACATCAAGAACACATAGAATTGATGTAGTTTCAGGCCACAGGGAGATTCAGATCTTGGGGAAACTTCCATGTAATGATTGCAAAGTTAGAGATGAAAAAACCAGGAACACTCCCATGATGGGGATCTGTTGCAAACCACAAAACCAGGGAGATCAGGGAGGAAAGATTTTTCAAAACACTGTCAGAACCATTCAGAGTACAGGACTGGAATAGCATATATTTTAACTAGTCTCACATCTGGGAGTAGTTGAGAAAAAAATACATCAGGACATTTTGTCTGCAAAAATTCAGAATAAACTGAAGTCAGCTTTTGACACAGAAAGTAAAGAGAGCAGTTTAGTAAAGGGAGGAGGGGAATAGGATGGTTCTTCTAATGTCACTATAAAGTAAGAGAGTTCATAATCCTGAGGATGCAAAACTACAAAACAGCAAAGCATTTTTCAACAGCAGGCTTAAGTGAATTATTAAAGTACTAACATGGGTGCTGTCTAGTTGAAGAAACCTTCAGAAAACAACTGCTGAAATCACAACGGAGCAGCATATTGTGTAGGGCTCCACGGGGTCGTGTTTCAGGTCCAATGCCATTCAATATTTATATCTATGGCTTCAACAGTGGAATAGAAGTTATATTTATGAAATTCTCAGACAATACTGAGCTCTAAGAGACTGCAAGTATCTTTGAAGGCAGGATCAGAATTCAGAATGACATGGGTAAATTGGAGAGATGGAATGAGATCCTGGTCCAGATTGTAAACTAATTATTTTTACAGTTAATGGAGAACAAGTCAATATAGTTATGGGTGTTTGGGGACCTAAATGAGATTCTTCATCCGACCCACAGTAAGGCATGTCCAATTGGCCAGGCTCCATTGCCTAGATTGGGAATTTAGTGACACAGCTAACATATGATGTACATTTAGACACCTGCATTCAAATGTTTATAACCTGATGCTGGCTCCAATCTACAATTAAAGGGTGGCATAGGAGTCAATTAGTAGGAACACATGCAAGATGCTTGGGTATCTTGATAATTAACAGTATAATTAATTGCATAAATAATGAACTGTATAAATGCAGGAGGAACCACTTTTTCAGTTGCATTTCTGTAGGAGAAGATCTCAAGTGAAGAATACCTATCTTATTGTTGCATAAATATAAAATACCATTAAAAAGTTATGGCATTAGTGTAGTAATCTTCTCTGAACAGAGCTGTCTTACATTCAGTTTGGAGCATCACACTCCAAGAAAGATGCAGAACAATTGCAGAGACAGATTTCTAGAAAACATAATCTGTGAGGAAACATGGACAGAATGAGGATTGTTTAATATACAAAAAAAGACACCAAGAAGGAGCTCTGTAAGTTGCTATATACCAAACTGGCTGCCGAAAATAAGAAACATCCATGAAAGACAGGGTGATAAGCAATATGTTCAAATGGCAGCAAGAAAGATTTTTATTTGTAACAGTAAGAATAGTGCCACACTGGAATAGAATGTTTTTAAGAACAAACCAGAAATCTGGCAGAATATAACTGATCCTGCCTTGGGATACCAGGGTAGCCTAAAAGACTTCTGAATTTCTTTTCCATGCTCTCGGGGGTTAACAAAATTCAGAGCTACTCAACCCTAGGTCAGATGCACAATCATGTGTGCCAGTGGTGTTCAGCAATTCCCAGGGCCAGTTCACAGAGGAACAGCTGTCAGATTGATTTTTGTTTTCCCTGGCACTTCATAAGGGTTAGAACTTGTGGCAGACGTGCAGTAAGCACCGCATCTTCACACAGTATTTCCTCTTGGTATCCCAACACAGACCCCCAGAACCATTAGTAGCAGCAAAGGAGCTCCACTGAGCTCCCTTCTGCCTTCTTGCAAAGGCAGAGAACGAATGGGTACTGCTCAGAACCATACCCTTTTGTCTTACTCACGAGTTACTCTGAAGTGAGACCCTAACAAGTGAGCAGTGAGATCCTGGACCATACACCCTGCTGATGCAGTACACTTCCTTCACCAAAGCTACCATGATTGAATAATCTAGCCCCCCCCTTATCTTACAGCAGATGTTATTAATTCAGTGGTAACAGTTACCTCTCAGATATCTTTTATTAGAGGGAAGCAAAGGAAATACTGAAGTACCAAATCTAATTCAAATATTACACCAACCTACATTACATTTTACCATGATCTTCACCAGCATCATGCTCTGTTGTAGTCAGGTGATGTACATGAGACAGGTGAAAGGTGACAAAACCTTCACAGAATTTTCACAACAAACACACCTTACTGACCTCAAAAGCTCTCAAAAAACAAATTCTGAGTGTTTTCATGATTACTAATTAACTTGAAAAAAAAATTGGCCTATGAACTTTTTTTGTGGTATTCACTATATGTATTTCAAATTTTACTGCGTGTGTCCACATTATGCTTGCATGGGCAATAAAATTTTCAGAAAGGAATCCAGTCCAACTAGCCAGAGTTGCTATATTTGCCAAATGCCTGCCCTGAAGTAAAACAGTAGAACAAACCCACCTATTTAATAGTAGAGAATGCAAATGTCACCATAAAAATTTTACCTATTCCTGTAGCCAAGGGCAATTCTGGAACAGGAAATAACATCTTTAACAATGTTTTTGAAAGATGGCATATTGTTCACAGACTGCTTCTGAGACAAACATCCAAACAAATCTCATCTGATCTTCATGAACCCTCTCAGATGCACTTTCAAGAATGTTTAAAAAAAAAATCAGTTAAATTTTCACACAACAGACAGATGACCACGTGCTGAAAGATCTTGACCAAACAGAGTGCTGAGATAACTGAACTTTCTTCACCTTAAGAGTTTATAAAATGCAGGACCTAATAATTTACTCTCTTTTTTCTGTATGAGTAAAAACTCTAGAAGGCCTTCAGAATTTACATTTCAGACTAGCAAGCAGGGTCTTCCTCACTGACCTTATTTATTTTAAATTATTCATCCACTTCAAACACTCCGGGACATTCCTGCTAAGGTTAAGTGGCTAAAATTTGTACAGCTTCATATAAAGACATCAAAATGCCTCATAAACTCTTTTCCTCCTCAGGAACGTTCTCTCCAACAGCTATATATGTACCTATACATATCTCTCTATCTATAGATAGTTGAGACTTTATTTTCAGTTTTCTTAGAATTAATTCAGTTCATTAACTTCTGAACACCTCACACAAGCTCCTGCAAGGTGCATTAAGTCCTTGCTTAGCCAGTTTGATGAATCTCATGCACTAAGGACACAGCAGGAGATCACTGTGTCCAGATGAATTTCACTGCCTTATCATAATGGTCCTCAGCTGTAAAAATGTGAAGAAGCATTTCAATCTCAATCAACTATGCAGTGTAGTTTCTTCTTTCATCCCCAGTCCCATGCCTCCAGACACAAGATGCTGGATGATCTCAGATAAAGGTCCTCCAAAAGCACATCTTTGTAGGCTTGCTACCCAGTGGAGAAAGCTTTAAGCTAGGTTCATGAGGGAATGGTAGATAAATGCAGAAGTAAATGAGAAAGCAGTACAGATAAAGGGGAAGTAGGTGTTGGAGAAGGCCATGAAACAGGGCATTCAGACTTCTCAAACAGCAGTAGGTATACTACTGCACAGAGCTTCAGCAATGAACAGGTAGAACTGGAAGTCTGTGTATGATACCAGAGCTGTGGCATAATCAGAATCCCAGATCTGAGGTAGCACACACGACCAGAATATGGTCGTGGATGCAGGCTTTTTGGAAAGGAAAGGCAGAGACAAAAGGTTTCTTGTCTGCACAATGGTCCAGCGTATGGAACCATCTCACCAATGCACACCAATGAAAGCCTGGCTGATCTGAAGTGGTGTTAGTAATAGTCCTGCTTTGAGCAGGAAATTCGAGTAAAAACATCCAGGGCTCCCCTACAGCTAACATTTCTATGAAGCTATGGGGAAACTCAAACTGTTGATTTTGCCAGCAAAATACATGGATTTTAAGCTTTCTTCTACAGCTTTTCTGGGTTTTTTGGGTTTTGGCTTTTTGCATCTTTGTTTCCTTACTTTTATATATTGTCTAACCACTGAAAGCAAGACTGCACCATTCTGGCTGTACTGCAGGTTAGTTCACTCAATGGAGCAGAGAGAAGGAGAAACAGGACAGTAAGCCACCTGGAGATCCCTCCTTGTCCAATCCTAAGGTTAGTCAGACAGCAGGAAAGGTCTGGCAGAAAGACAGAAATGCCATCTTTAGCCCACTGATGGTCTCTTCCAGATGGCAAGCTTCCAGCTTTCTTTTCGTACCATATTCAAAGGGTCCTATCATACTGTTCTGCAATATTGACAAGGGTCTGGCCCTTCATGGCATTCACTAGTAACTCAAAATCCCTGATAGAAAAAAATGAGACACATAGCAAACACATATAAAATAAATGTCTATGTATGGAGTCAAAGACTCTAAATATTCAAATTTTTAAAATAAAAATTATACTACATTCACCAGTATACTACTAAAAAAGAACTTACAAAAACAAACAAAAGAAGAGCTGCATAAAGAATGCAAAATCTTATGTTCTTTATCACAGACATAGAGTTTTTTTCTATCCACTAACTCAAAAAAGATATTTATCTTCCACAAATTACTGAGATTTGGCATAAAGTCTGTTTTGGGTTTGGGGTTGTTTTTTAGAAGTTTCATACTTTGATTCTCTTTATTGGCAAACATTCTTTAAAATGTATTTTGAAATATCACTTAGGATTTTGTTCATTTTCTTCGCTGCCATTTTACGAATTAGAGAACTGAACAGAATTTATTTCCTCAGTCTAGCCATAATCAAGTCTGGGACTACAACAACTGGCTACTCTCCTGCCCCAAGTTATTATTCCACGTATTGGTTTTCAGACGTCACCTGGGACTTTCTACACACACACACACAGAAAAATCTCTTAACAAAACACAACAAAATAAATTCTCTGAGCAACTGAAACGATAATTGGGTGGGTTTTTAACAGAAATTCTGCTCCAAACGCATTTTAATGTGCATTGTCAGTTCTTCTGAACTATTCGCTTCAACTGCTTCCTGCTGGTTTACATGAACTGACAATCTAGATCCTAGAAATCAGTGAAATCTAAAAAAATAAAGTGAATTTTAAAGTACTCCTTGTTTTCCTGAATACAGATGAAATCCCAGGGGAGGTTGTGCTCTCTTTCCTATTCTTTGAAGTCTGCATCACAGGAATAATTGTTCAAAAGAGGAAAGAACAAGTGCTCATCACCTCTAAATATATATATTTACATAGCTACCAATATGATTTATGTAGAAATTCTGATCTATGCTTATTTGCAGTACAGGATAATCTGGAGAGACTGGGGTTTTTTTTGGTTCTCATGGTTGTCTTAAATAAGCCTTAAAAGGGCTTATTCTCGTCTCAAGTATGGCACCCCAACAAGTGTGTAATCTTCTGAGAGTTATCATTGTTCCCTAAAGCACGTAACCACTACTCCGAATCAGTTTTCATCCATCTTTTAAATGTTTCCCCAGATCTAAATGTTTCTGGCAATAAAATCAGCTGTCTTCAAAAATTATCTCGAAATACATTATGTCTTAGAGTCTTGAGTTGTAGATACATGATAAAATATACATGAAACTTCCATAGATGTTTTATCCTGAAAGTCCTTCTTAATCAAAAGAATGCCAAATTTCAAGTGGCTTCTTCCTCTGCCAGCTTCCTATGGGGTACTCAAAGCAGCTCTGTCCTTAATTTCCTTTCATCCATGCCTTATCTGTGCACCACATCAGCAAACAAAAACTCCCAGTGGACGAGCCATAAATCTACCATTTCTGCTCCTGGATTGCCTTCCCTTCTACTGTTTCCATTAAACCCTCTTCCTCCAACACTAAAATCCACCTTATAATCCTTCTCCCTCTTCCCTCCCCATAAGAAGTCTTGCCTAAGACCAGAATGAGTAAAATAAAGCAGGAAACATCCTCCCCTGTCTCAGCTCTCCATACTCTCCTCTAATCACTCTGGACAATATCACTGTCTTATTTGTTATGCAAACCACAATATGGATGACATTTTCAACTCAGGTAGCCTCTCAAATCCCAATTATGTGTCAGTTCAGTGGATTTGTTCTACATAACCTCTCTATTATATAGCTTTTCCTATCCATTCACACAGCTCATATTCCTGCCCAAAAATCTTATCAGATCCATTATTACAGGCATTCTCTTCTCTATATCTGACACACAAAATCTTGCCTGTTGCAAAGGTTGTTTTCCTTTGTCATTCACTTTAACCACATCACTCCTCTTTGCCTTTGTGCATCCAATAAAACTTGTTCTCACTTTTAAAGATTCTTTACTGTAATCTGACACCTGATGTATTTTCCCACTTTTTATGGTGATGTTAGTTTCCACTGTACTAGCTAAACATTTCCAAGCAGAATCCACTAAAATATGCTTTGTTGAGATGCCTCAATTTTTTTTTTTTTTTTTTAATGTGCTAAGCCCACCGCTTACCATGCTGGTCAATACTGTGTCACGATTTCCTTGTGCTTCTCCAACCTGCCCGCAGCCTTCTGTTCCCTCTTACTTCACTGCCCTTTGGCTGCTTTCCTAAATGGCTTACATACATCTCTGTCTTGTGCCCTCACAAATGGAAAGCCCTCGCTCGTGGTCCAGGTTCCTAGATACTAAGACCCGTAAATGCTATTGGTAGTCTATGAGACTCCATACATGGAAATATGGAGATGAGGGTTACTATGTTTGACACACGGAGAAGCAATCAGGTGTCAAAAGCCAAGGCTCTTCTCAGAGTCAGGGAAATAGTTGTCTTGAAAAGAAAAACAAGCCTCCAAGCAGGCCAGAGCAAGGAAGGTACATAATAGATGTTCTTTAGATGCAAACAATTTTATAAAATACGTATACTGTACACATACACACATATATACATGTATTTTTGTGGTGAAATATACTTATGTAATTTCAGAAAAACAAAACCTAAGAGAGACAAAGTATACTCTTGCTTTATTATCTCAGCGTATATCTCTTAAAGATGGCAACAAATCTTCCATTATCAGAAACTGCAAAATCACCTCTACATTTAGTATCATTTCAGATAAGCCCAATTCCAGTTCAATAACAGACCAGCAGTGATTCACCATTTATGAACCAGCAGAAACTGTAGGGAGGCAAAAGAAATTTATACCACAATTTCATACACGACTAATTTTAAAACATTCTTGGCTGGACTACGTCCCATTAATTGCCAACTTGGCAGGTCTTTCTTAAGGCAAGTAATTTAATGACTGGTCAAGGACCTTGCAAGAATTACCAGACCTGATTTTTATCTGCTTGCAAATGACAAGCAAACAATATGATCTTTAACTTCACCTTACTACCTCAGTTCTAACAATCCTGTCTTACACCTGTGTATATATATATGTCTTCTTCTCTCACTGTCAAGCTGCACTGAACATGTCATAGTCTGAGCCCAGGTCACTAAGAGAGAATGACAGAAGCTACCAACATAAATTACCCTTACCTCCATAAGGGCATGCATGCATAGTAAAAGACAGCATGCACTTAATTGGCTGTGTAAGACAGCTTAACTCTTTGCTTCATGAAGTAAATTCTCCCTCTATGAGATATTGCTAGGAAGCCATCCCATCTTCCCTTGTTCATTCCTTCTAAACCACTATTCTACATAGAAGAGAAGGAGGAAGAAGAAGGCAAAGAGGAAAGCTTTTAAGGGAAATGCAAAGAGTCTGGAACAATAATGGAAATAAAAGACTGAGAATAGGAACAAAATGCTGGCAGGTTTGTGTCCTCCCTGGAGAACATGCAGCAAAGACCAAGAGTATTTCAAATACTAGGCTAAATCCCCCACTAAAAGCCTTTAATGTCGTAGAGGTTACGGGTCGCCTTCTGCCATAGTGTGCACCGCTGCCCACACCTAACACACATATGCCCAAATAAACCACTATGAAATATTTAAACACTGCTCCAAAAATACATAGCCACCACTTATAAGTACTTATGGTCAGACACTTGCATCCTCAGCATTTACAGACCTACTCAAACATGCAGGTAGTTGTTTCACTTCCCTGTGCTTTATTGGAATCCCAAGAGAATGCCAGAAGGCAAACGGCTTTCAGGCACAAAGTGTTTCTTTTTGTTAAATCACTGCCATGTGTTAAGCACTGGTTTTTTGGTATAAAGTACATCAGCCACATTTATAAACAGCAGAGATCAACTACATGTATTCTCAAAATTGTCTGATGATATCAAAGTAGCAACGTACAGGCACAGGAAGAATAATGACATTCCTTTTATTTTGAATTAAATTAATTTACCAATCTCCAAAACTCATTTAGCAAAGAGTACTCTGCTCCACCAGGTATACATCTAGATACGAAGTAGTTAAACATAATGGAAAGCATGACATTTAAGATTATTGTCTGGTAAAAATATGACCTTTATGGAACAGTTACACAACAGAAGGTAGAGTTACTGAACAGAAAAAAATATAAAATATTTTTAACCATACAATGGCAAGGTAATTAATAACACACATTACAGCACTTACAAAAGAGAAGCAAATAGTTGAATTTACTTTGACACACTATTTTCTTTAAAGAAGAATCAAAACTGGAGACAAACTGCATTTAACAAGAAGCATTTCTGCTCTTAACAGTGACAGGGAAATAAAGCATGCCAAGAAGAATTTTTGTAAAGAAAACCTCACAAAGTCAGAGAAAAATCTCCATTCAAGTATTAATAGTTCAACACAAATCCAAACCAGCATGAAATTAGGCAATTGAAAGGTAATGACAAACGCTACATCTGACACTCTGTCCTCATTTAACCCTACTATGCCTAAGGACTATAGCATGAGTAATACATAAGATCACACATTTTCTTGGACGCTAATGTAATCTCCAACAACAAAATGAGTTGAACAGTTTATTTTAAGACCCAATTTTCAACTTTAACTCCTGCTTTCCATTTCCAAGTTTAGTCAAAGCCGCAATGTTGGTTATAACCACTTTTTCTGGCTACGTTTTTTAGAGACCAGAATAAAAGAAAAAAAACCACAAAAAATACTCTATACAGAAGAAAAAAAGAAAAATTTAAGTGTTGTGTTGGAACAAAATGTGGGTCTAGGGATTTGTAACTAATACTGAGCATATTCACAATATACAAGTGTACAGAACAGAAAACAACATCAAAAGATGGATGTAGATGGATGTATTTTGGAGAAAATTTCTGAAAGACATGCAAATCTACTTAGTAGACATCTGGGACCCAACAATTTCATTTTGAAATCCTCATGACTCCTTATTCTCCACAGAATTTGCTGTGCAGAGTGTCATTTGCTATAGAAAGGGACTAAAAGCCTACCAGTGAGGAGTGGGGAAATCACCATCCTAAGCAGGAAGAAATGTTTGTGGCGGAGACTAGAACTGCCTCTGCCTATTCTCTTGCCCACACTCCTGCCACCTGGACTACAGAAGTATCAGAGTGCTCTATTCAAGATCTTTAATAAAACCACATCTGAGGCCTCATGAAAATAATCAGCTGCTGGCTGAAAAACCTTCTAGAGTGCAACTTCACATGAAGTTCATTCAGGCCAGAAGATGGCTTAAAGTCTCTAACAGGACCTTATCAAATATACTGGAGGTAGTTTGCAGCCTGAAGTACATCAGTCATATACCTACATGTTTGCTGAACTGAGCTCCAAGTCTTATCAAGCCCATCAATGAAAGAAGAAACATGACGTTACTAAACTTTTGAATCCACAAAAAAGCACGTTTCAGCTTTGGTCTTCCCAGAGGCACCAAAAAAAAATAAAAGTTTAAAAATCCCAAACTTCTGTTTATATAGATACATTTCCTCCTGACACTTTACTACAAAGACACTAGCAAGGGTATATTTTGTAAAGAAATATATATACAAGCCCCAAGAATGTCTGGTTCAGGAGGCCAGAAGCAAGAAACTGGGTTTGGTCCTGGGTTTGTCTGCAAGTGAGGTCTGCTGGGCTTGCTCTTCCCTCATCTTCTTTGCCTCCTTCTCATACTCTAGCTACGGTAGAAGAAATATTTCTAAATAACTGCATCCACACATATGGCTTTCAGCAGATTCCCACTGAATTTGCAATTATGAAACACATAGGTCTAACTAGATCATTTCCCAGATTCCTCTCCAACATTTCATTGACAGCTTTTCCTTTCTCTTTGTGAATCATAGCAGTATTTTCAAACTTACACCAGCTAATAGAAGAAATACTACATACATCTTACCTGGCAGACAGTAACACATCACTTTTGCTAAAAGTCACACAGCTGTGGAGAAACAACAAGTTTTTTTATCTCATCTAGACAAAGAAGCACATGAAGAGGGTAAGATGAACTCTATGCGGCACAGCCTTTTTCAGGAAGCTGCTGCTTCCAGGTCGAGGAAACCTAAGATGACCATTGCAAAACAAGAGAGTTTGCATTACACTTTCCCCTTGGCAGCTGTATAGTGAGGCCAAAATTCATCTGGAACACTGAGAGGTAAACAACAGAGATGAGTGACACATCACAGAATAACTGCGTCCAGGTATCTGTGAGGCTCTAATCTCAAAACTGTGGTGGGAGGGAGGAGACTGTCTTTCAACAGGGAGAAATGTGTTCGTTTAAAAGCTTTCTATTCTCCTCTCCAGCAGTCATGCCTGGTCAGTAGCTACCCAGCTTGGTGCTGAAACTGTTCTTCCAAACTGATGATTTGCAGTAAGGAAAATGCCTCAAAATTGCCCAAAGATTGTAACATTCTTACAGAATTGGTGGGGAGAGGACAGGGAGAGGGTTCTGAGTTTCTGATTCTCCTGGGATCACTGACATGCCATGAGGTGGTTCTTGTGATCCTCACTGTGAATCACTGTTCTTAAACAAAAGTTTTTCAACAACATGAATCATAAATCATTCCATGTGTTGGAAGGGACCTTAAATACTAACTAGTTCCAACTCCCTGCCATGGGCTGGGACACCTTCCACTAGACAAGTCCTCAAAATTCCCTCCAACCTGGCCTTGAATACTTCCACATATGAGGGATTCACACCTTCTCTGGGCAAAATCACACCAGGTTCTCCTATTTATACAACCCTTATCCTTTTATCATGACACCTGTGTTTACAACCGTTCACTTTCAGAATACTTAAATTATGCTTCTAAATTTTAGTGGAACCATTGGCTAGGCATTTGGATACAAGGAAAAAAAAGTTTTGGATTCTGCTTGATATTCACATCTATCCCCAGGCAGCCATAAAATGAGATATGAGCACGTCTGCAAAGCTGAGAAGAAAACAGTGCAGCATTGTAAAATTAGCAGCTGCTGACCCATAACTAATTCATTATGACAGTATTTTTCAACCTTATTAATGAAGTAGGATATAGAAATACAAGATACTGACCAAAAAAAGGTTAAATACAGCAAAGGCAGCTTCCTAAGCAAATTATCTAGGCCCTGTTATAGATGGCCTGTCTAGAAACTTTGCAACAGACTGAAAAAACGGAAATGAAAACTTGTGTTATGAAGCCTGGTAGATTTTCATTACTTTCTGAGTACATCCCTTCAGCAGTAACTTACTAAAAGGGCATTTTATTATAAGTTGATGGGTCATTTTGTGAAACTGTGGCACTTTAGTCAAAATAACTCACTAAAGAAACAGCATGAGTAATAGTGCCATTTACCACACAAATAAATATGTGCAGATTTTTCCTGTAGTAACTAACCACACCACAGAGTAGCCTAAAGTTTATTCCACATCTGTACAGTATTTTCAGACATCGTTCATGATTATGCTGTTCGATAAGTGCTGTATCTGTAAGTGTGAGATTTTTGCTTGCTCTCTTTTCCTTAGGATGGTGAACAGTACTGCCAGGCACCAGCATTATTAACTACACAAGCTTACGTCTTTAAATTGACAGTCATTACCAGCCCTGAGCAGCAAGTGTTGAAAATATTGCACATCTGCTGAAACCCTTGAACAGCAATTGGCTTCTTCTGGAAGTTGCTTTGTAGAGGCTGCAGGATGTGGCTACACAAGTGCTGGATTGCACTCGCATACCCACCACTAGCACTGTCTTTCTCTTTCTCTGCACAACCCCACGAGGTGCTTCTGTATACAAGTGCCTGTTTGGTATCATTCCTCCTATCTTCTGTCTCTGCAAGGACAGCTTCTCTGTCCTTCTGCCTCTTCATGGAAAGATTACTTTCCTTGCTATAGTGGGCCTACCTGGTTTGCAGCTAACACTCCACATAGCCAACCTCATAGTGCTGTGCTTTGCACTTGCGTCTAGGAGGGTGTTGGTAACACACCCACATGTTGGCTGCTGCTGAGCAGCACCCACACAGCACCAAGGCTGTGTCTCCAACACCCCTACAGGCCGGGAGACTGGGAGTGGGCAAGAGGTTGGGAAGGGATGCAGCCAGGATAGCTGACCCCAGCTAACCAAAGGGACATCCCATACTGAACAGTGTAATACTCAGCAATAAAGTTAGGAGAAAGGCGAAGGAGGAGTGCATTCACTATTAAGGAGTTTGTCTTCTGAAGCAGCTGCTATGTGTAATGGGGTTTCTGCTTCCCTGAGTGGCTGAACATCCCTGGCAGATGAAAGCAGAGACCAAACCATTTTGCATTGCTTCCACAGACAGCCTTCTCTTTTCCTCATTAGACTGTCTTGAACTCAACCCATACTTCATCTCATTTTCTCCCCCTGTTCTGCTGAAGAGGGGGAGTGAGAAACCAGCTGGGTGGGCATCTGGGTGCCAAAATTTTCCTTTCCTCTGTCTTTACATTAGAGTGTATAGGCCAAGAAGGCTTCTCCTGTAATACAATACCACCCAGAGATCACCAAACACTTAATCATTGGAGCTTCTCCACTTGTCACAGGGATATGTCACACATTTTACAGTTGGTAAGATTCTGTCCCTTGTGTGCTCTGGATCTTAAATGCAAAGGCTGAGGAAAGGGGTAAACAGCTGCTGTACTGATGCCAGTCTCTGTGGCAGCACTGATAAGGCGCTGCTTTTCTAAGCAGTACTGAAGACTCATTGCTTTGTCCTCCATGCTGCACAGACTTGGAGATCATCCCAAGACATGGCCTAACTTCACTTTTCTTTCCAACCTGTTAGTGATAGACAGATAGGCTAGTAGCTTGTGTATTTTTATGGCAGTCCGCAGATAGTACATGCTATCACGAAACGAGGAACTTGTTCAAACAATTTACCAAACAGACCAGATACGAGTATCTACTGATTTACTTTGTCAGAGACTGTGGAAGTTTCAATGGCTGAATACAGATTTCTTGGAGAAAGCTTCTGCACCTTGCACCAACATTCATGCTAGATTTAGGCCAGGAGTTTAACAACTGCTTGTGAATAACAGGCCTTACAATCTCAGTATATTTTTTAAAAACCATCTGATTCTGGAATATTTCCCCCACAAAATATTGGTAGATGATCAAATTTGTTCTGCTTTTACCCCTTGATGGTTCTTGATAAAATAACTTATTTGATGAACATAATCATGCTTCTTTTAAACAAAAAATAGGCTACTGTGGTATCACCAGTCTGACCTTGCGAAACAGTACAGACAGGTGTCTCAGCAGGAAGAGGGCTGGGATGAAAAATTAAAAGAGGAAGTTGCAATGGTTCTTCCCTGTAGAGGATCTGAAATTTGAAAGGAAACATTTGTCACTATGCCAAAATTCCCTGACACAAATGTGTCACTTAGAGAACACAGAGGGTGGGAAAAGCAGAAGGGCTGCAGAAAACAAACAACAAAATCTTGTTCTTTCTGTACAAGAAGTCATCTGCCACTGGGTATTTAGAACAAAATTTTGCTGTCTCTCCATAAAGTCCTACTACACTATCATGTGTAAGAGCTTTACTTGCATAAGTGCCCTTCACTTCCACTCTGTTGTGTTCTTGATGGGTATCAGGGTCAAACTTCCTCAAAGTGGAGCCAGACGAACACTTGGTTTTTCCATAACACTAAGATCTTACCCTTTGTTTGACGGTGCTTAGGGACCATTCCATCTTTAGTGCTTTTACAGTCTTAGGAACATACTAATCTCTACTAATGACACTTTAGAAGAATATTTAAGTTCTTGCCAATTTCCCAAAGAAAGCAAATTATTTGAGAATACAAAGCCTCTGCTCTTCTCCATGTGGCTAATGTGATTCCTCAACTATGTAATTCCAAGTCCACCATTTTCTTCTCTCTGGTGAAAGACACTTTTTGCAAGAAATACATCTTCCCGTGCATGAACATGGAACTCCTGAGCGGAAGAACTGTCGAAAAGAAAAAAGTCCTTGGTAAACTTTTTCAATTGTGAGAAAAGTTCATCTGAAAGAGGAAGAACGCCCACATTCCCATCACAATATATAGAAAGTGTTGCTTTTGCAGAAAGTACCTAGGGCTCTTTGTATATCCTGGGCAAAGCACAGCAGTTTGCTTTTTTTGTTGTTTCTTTCGCTTCCTTCTTCATCGTGGCCTTCCCCTCTCCCCCATCTCCCATATAGGTATTTTTATTCCCTGAGTTCTATTCAGTCTTCGCCTTTATTTCCAATGTCCCCATTTTGTTTCTTCTCCTTTCTTCCTGAACAATCCTACTCATCTTTATTTTTTAAAGTCTTGCTTCCAGAAACACCTAGAGATTCTACTAAAAAGCACTCCAACCTCCAAACTATTTGTTAAAAGGAAAAAACATCACTAGCAAGTCTCTGTTGAAATTAATAAAGCTTCCCTAGGGGCAAAAGGAGATGGGGGTGGGGAATCACCTTTTCAGAAGAAAATTCTCAGTAATTACTAATGGAGTTTAACAGGCAATATTATAATTTAATAGTTACACCAGATAGCTATTAAAATATATTATCATATATTAAAACATCTTACAAGGTAGTGTGATTTACTAACCAAAAAAAAAGCAGATTGCTATGGATGAACCATGAAGTTTAAGCAGCAAGATTTTGTTGCTCTGCTGCTGCTGTCAGCTGTGGATAAAAGGGGCATTAGCTGAAAAATGGACCCCACGCAGCATCTTTCAAACTGTCACCTTCATGCCACCAGAAGACCTTGTTTCCCTCTAACACTTTTCCTATTAGTTCACTTAAAAAAAAAATACACCCCTACTATTAGTAAGCCATACTCTGGAAAGAATAAATTCAGAGGCAAGAGAAGGTCTGTGCACTTACTGCTGAGAAATTTCTATGCATTCCTCTAACTTTGAAAACAGACTCATCAAGCTCAGCAGAATTGCTACTGTGCTTAAAATATCTGTACATGTGTTTCTAGAGCTAAACTGTGTAGTGTTTTCAAGATAGTCAAAATTGATGTACAGCACATATCTTCTGCATTTATGTAACATTCTGACTTCCCAGGAAAACTGCTAAATGAAATGACAAAGCTCAAACTCCAACAGGAACAAATTCACCACTATAAAGTGAGAAAAATGATTAAAATAAAACAGTTCAATTGAGGGTATATGAAGTAGAGAACACATAAAAATAATTGAGGAAAGAATTGCCCTGGAAACCAAGCTATTTCAATTACAGTGTATTTTGATCCCTTTATGATGAACATACATTGTAAATGAAAAAAATATCTTGTACAATGCCAGCTAAAGAAAGTTATATCAAAGCATTTTTACCAAGTGACCAAAACCATGTTTATCACACAGCACAGCTTTTGTTAAAAGAAAAGCTTCTTTAAAATATTCTAACTGCAGTTAGCTAGAGAATCTTTTGAAATATAAATTGAGTATCAAATAGTCTTCTACTGAAACAATAAAAACCTATGTAAGTATGCCCTGTACACAAACCCAAAAGCCTAATTCAAGGTCCAGTTCATATTTATTTTCTAGTTTTCAGAAATGTTCATTCTGGTTCAAATCCAAGATGGCAAGAGCTGTCAACTGGCATATTTTAACTAAGTCTGTAGCACTTTAAATTAGGTCCCACTTCTCCTGGTGCACATTCAAATTCACATCTCTACACTTGGACATCTCACTTGTAAAAGGTGGCCAGTGATAGCTTTTCTCCGTTATTACCTGGCAGAATTTCATCTGCTCCTCCCAAATGCAGACCTGACCACAGCAATCCATCCCGCTGTCACTTCCATAATGTCTCCTACTTATGGCTAACAATGGAAGCTACAGCTTGTAAATCATGCAGCCATATGTCTTCAAAATTGAGCTAGTGGATAGGAGTAAAAATATACGTATTATATAATTTTTATATATATATAAACCACCTTTGTGTTGCATACTGAAAAATTCTTCTGTAACTAGTAGAGAATTTGGATCTGACTGTCCTATAGGAAACTGTCTTCACACGTCACTAAATCCAGTGTTGATCACACTGATACAACAGCTTAAAATACCTAACCTCAAGCTGTTGAGCTGGGGCACCGCGACTGAAGACAGACAGAAAACCTCGCAAAATTTCCTTCTTTAAGAAGCAACACGAGGTACTTATTTGCCATAACAGAAGCCACAATCTCCTAATCGGAAAGTTCACTTCCTTCTGCAACTGATCTCTCAGTGAGGAAACATGGGCGGTGCGTGATGGCTTCTTCACAGGGAGCAGGGATCATGGCCCTAAAGGAGAGCCTTGCGCACACACCGTCTAGGCTAACACATCGAAGACATACATTCCAATAGTCTTCATCTCCCATAGATGCACATAAGGATCTATCTGAACTCCAGCCATAAATCTGAAGTAAAGCCAAACTATTCTACGTAAAGCTCCTTGAATCCAAGCCAACAGAGAAAAGAAATCCAGAGCTTTTAACCGCAGACATAAATGTGTTCATGCCAGCCAGCCCAAATCAGTAACTGGCAGTCAACGGCCCGCAACAGCTGACATTTCTTCCTCTCTCTCAAGTGGTTTGCAAAGATATACTCATAGGTAAGCTGCTGAATGAGCCAGAATGTACCAAATGGAAATATGTACGATAGGAAGATCTGTCTTCACAAGAAACACTTGTAATCACAAAGAGGAAATATAGAAATGTGTATTTGTGGTGGTTTAAAAACAGATGGGAATTAAACTCCAAAGAAGCCTCTCCCCTTCTCTCTGCCTCGCTCTGGTGAGAGAGGGACAAAGGCAGAGACTATGGGTTGAGATAACAAGTTACTGAAAGCAAACAGCAATGGAGTAAGAAACACACAGTGACAGCAGCAACACTAATAACAAAAGTATACAAAAGAGAAGGTGCTTTACACAGAAAAGGTGTTCACCACGTCAGCTCAGCTCTGCGTGGCCACTGGGACAAACATAAGATGGTGGATGCTCTCCATACCTAGCGTTTCCCTTCCCCAAGCTTAAGTCAATGAGAAACACTGAGGGACAAACCCCCAGAAAGCTGGATGGTCCACTCTGCACCACGCCTCCTGCTTTTGGACTGCTCCACTCCTCTGGTTTGACTACACACAGTGTTGTCCTCTTCCAGACCGCTCCACTGGTTTGACTCCATGTAGTGCCACTCGCTCTGGACAGCTCCACTCAACTGTGCTGGATTTGGCTGGGGCTTGGCTTGGGCTCAGCTCCTTTTGACTCGGTTCACCATTGCTTTGTCCCTCACACCTGCTTCCAGCACCGGCATTGCAGCGCACGCATTTTGGTGAGCTCAGCTGTGTTCACTGCTTGGAGCTGCATTCTTCCTGAGGGATGGGAAGGGATGGGAAGCAGCAGGAGAGGGACAGAGTCCACAGCGCTGGTCCCAGCAACTTCCCCGAGGAAGAAACGGAAAAGAATGGTGCACTTCTGCTGTACATTCCTTTCTCTCCTGAAACCAGGCCCCCCTAGCAATGATGTGCATAGTATAGAACAGAAACTGCTTCCCTTGCGAGCAAACCTAGGACACCAGTGTCCATGGGCACTCCAAAGAGCACCCACAGCATAAACACCCTCGAGGTGGAAAGCAGAGGGAAAGGGTGAGGTGAGGCAGAAAGAAACTCCCTCTCCCTTTGCCAAGCCCTCTACTTGTTTTAACAAATGAGCCATTAGTATCTCCAAATTATCTGGCCCAAGCCACAGCCAGCTCCCTTTTATCCAAGCCCAGGCTCCAGCCAAACATTAGGAAATTAGCAGCTGGGTCCAGCACAAGGGCAGCAGGCCTGCATATCATCAGCACCACGGCATCAATGAGCCCCAAGCTGCACTCTCCTTCACCACTTTTGTCTATACATTAACTGCACGTGGCCATGGAAGGGAGCCTACTTGCCTGAACCATTCACTGCAAAGCCTGAAGGCAAATTATTACCCACTGGGATTTCTCTGAAGGAACTGGAGAGCAGAAAGAAATACAAGACTCCAGGTACCCTTACAAGAATTGTAAAAGCACATTTGAAGAGAGTTCTGCATTACCCCTTGAATTAGTGTGTATATTAGCCTAGCCTTTTCTAAGAGAAGTCCACAAAACAGGCAAGGATGGTCTCCATGGTAACACTACACCCAGGTGTGAACTTGACTATCAGAGAATAAAGAAACAAAATTTCCCAAATACTGACTAATCTCTCACTATCACTTCTGAATCTCTTTGTCCCAGTAAGTATAGACAGGACAATCAGCTATAATGGTACATTAATTTACCTGTTATCTAAATGATGGCAATAACCAACAAGGCATATAATAAATTATTTTTCCAAAGACTAAAAAACTGAATATTAAAGTAGATGTTTTTGTTCTTCTTAAGATCACTTAGGCAGCCTTTTAGTTAGACATCCTGGTAAGACCTCATAGATATTAAATGTGGTGACTTCCTATATTTCAGAAAAGTAAGAGAAAAAATGGACATATTCCTACACAGTGCAGTATTCCAAATGAAAACCTCAGATTTTCTAACTTACAAGTCAACATTACTTAGCTGTAAAGTGGTATACCTTTTATGACACTGCAGAGTACATAAGGCCCAGGGCAAAAGAAGTCCTCACATTAAAAACAATCAGATTAGCATAATAAGAGGAGAAAGCAAAGCTGCAGGAACATTTGGGGAGCTTTTAATTTTTTTTTCCTTTAAAGCATTTCAATTCCTCCAGCCAAAGTAAACACATCACAGATTAGTTCTCAGAAGTGCTCTCAGCCAAGAAGTAAGTTACTGTAATTTGAAGAACGATGCTGGGAGCTAAGCTAAACTTTAAAAGCCTCCATGGCATATAATAGATGTGGAGGGCTCAGAACACAGACTGCATGTAAGTACATGTTGAAGTTTTCTGACCTAATAAAGACGTTCAAAAGACAGTGGGCTAGCTAGAACACCACTAATACACAGTCCTTTTACTGTCATTGTGGAATTAAGACAGCATGATGATGATTGTAGTTTTCACTCATACCATTCCTGTAATAGAAAAGGCCCTCCACAAAACGCAGCCCCCTTGATCGCACTCAACTCCCCTTGTTGCCGAAACAACATAGAAATGCTGCATGCCAGCATCCAGGGATACTCACCACAGCCAGGCAGCATTTGCCATCTGTGAATGATTAAAAAACGAAAAGCCCCAGACACTGAAAAAGAGTATCTTCCTTACAAAACGATTTATGGGAGGGGAAAACTGGAAAAAGCTCTCTCAAAATTCAGACAGTGAGTCTGAACCTGGAAACACAAGTGACTTGGAATCTGTCTCAGGGAGGTCACTAAGGGACACTGGGCCCTACAAATGCTACTAACTTGCATTTACACAACTTCCACTTTCCATACCTGATATTACTTAGGAGGAATAGAAAAATAGGCAAGCAGCATGGAAGGCATGTGCTCTGATCACACACCTATGGCATTATGCTCAGGGAACTCCACGGACTAAAGCAATGCTTATTCTATGTTTTATGCAATGATTATATGAATTAATTGTTAATCATATACGAGTACTGCCAGTGCATTTATAGTTAGTGAATAATATTCTTCAATAAAATACTAGTACTTAAATGATAGAAAGTGTAATTTGCTTAACTTATAATAAAGTTGCTAATGAGCTTCTTTTAAAAAATCCCAACCCAACACAATATGTAATATATGAACAGTACTTATTACAGTTACACTCAAATTTTTAACTGTACACCCAGAAAAGGCATATATTCCCTTATACTTCATACATATACTTCATATATTCCCCTCTAAAGAGTACCTTTGAGTACACGCAAAAGGTAAGTGACCTCTTTGGAGTGAAAGGTATCAGAAACATGTCTTTCCTTATTCTTCCTCAAAATGGAATCATCATGTCTTCCCATGGAGATGAGCAGACCTAAAGCACATTCACATAATCATACCATTCTTCAGCTCTTGAAGGCACTCTCCAAAGTTCTCTAGCAAGTTTATAGGGAAGTTGTTACTTCACTGATCAGGTCTCAGCTATCTTTGGTGCTCTGTAGCTTCGGAGATCATCAGAATGCATTAATTAGGTGCCACCACCACCTTTCCTTTCTTCTTCTACTTGCAAGATGTGCTGGATGGTCAGCATTTCTTCTCGACCTCCACCTGTTCCTTTTCAACACAGCTGAAGGTCAGTCATGAGCTATCTCAGTTGTATAGGTAGACCATGTTTTTTTAAATTATTGCAGAACAGTATATAGCTGGTGAAGAGAGGCTGTAGAAAAGCTGCTGTCTACCACACCCACAGTATCTGATATTCCACCTACATGCTGTTCCCAGCTGAAGGACCTGAATCAAGTATGTAACCATCCTAGACTCTTTGTCTAGTCAATGCAGAGAAACAGGTATCTTTAGAAGATGTCAGCCATGCTAAGACCAAAGCCTACACCTACAGATACAGACCTATAAAGGTGGTGCCTCTCTTCACACAAAGGGAAGTTGGGTGATGTAGTTTCTAGAATAGGTGGCCTTGTTAAACACTTATTTTTAAAGTTACCTGGGATGAATTCAGGCTGCTTTTCCTCAAGATGCAAACTAACTCCTCATTTTCTCAGCAACATCAAAGCCATCAAGAGTATCTAGGACATATAACAGTTTGGGTCATGTAGTTTACTAGACATCTTAGAGAGTGACGCATATGACAGTTAAAAAAACCCAAAACAACCGAGAAAAACAAGAAGGCTGTGATGACATCCTCACACACAGAGGCTCTCAATAAATACACTGCCTCTCTTGCTACCTCTCCTAGTTCCAAGAAATGGCAGTCTAGATTTTCATGCCCTGTTGGTTGTGCTGAATGCTGCAGAAATACAGCAGATGATTGATGGGGTTTGCACTATGGAAACCCTGGTTGTTGGCAAATGTACACTTGAAAAAGGATTCCAGATCTCTGAGCCACAGCAGGAACTAACAGAGTCTGTAAAACCATTTATTTCAGATTTATATTTAGTGTCTGACAAACGCAACTCTCCTTCTATATGCTTTTTTAATACAAGAACAGCTTTGGTTAACAGAAAGTATTTATATTAATTCTTGGCAAAGCAGGTATTCAGAACTAGGCAATGTTTGGGAGGGATTCCATTGAAAGCTTTCATGGAGCATAAAGGAGCTAGTGAGTGCTGGGAGTTTTTCAAGAACACTCTCTTGGAAGCACAAAAAGAGTCCATCCCCTTTAAAGGTAAGGGAAGCAGATGGAGGAAGAGATCCCTTTGGCTTAACTGTGAGCTTCTGAGTCTGCTCAAAACTGCTTCTGAACCTGCTCAAAACCAAGAGGAGAATACCAGAGATGGACAAGTGGACAAATACCAGTTGAGAACTATGGGGCCAGTGTCAGGGTATGCAAAGATGCAAACAGAAAAGCAACAGTTCAACTCAAATGGAAATAGGCCCAAGATGCAAAAAACGATGAGAAAGAGTTCTTCAGATACATAAACAAAAGACAGGTACAAAAGGAAAATATTGACCTGCTGTTAAACAGGGAAGATGAATGAGTTACTAACAATGCTGACAAGGCACAGGTTCTCAACTCTTTCTTCACCTCTGTCTTCACCAATAGTGTTGGGCCCCAAGCCTTAGAAACAAAAATCCAGGCTGATGCAAACACAGGGCCATTGTCAGTGAGAGAAGAGTTGGTTTGTGAACTGGAGCTTGACCCAACAAATCCATGGGCCCTGAGGGTGTTAAGAGAGCTGGCTGATGTCATTGTGAGGCTGTTCTCCATAATTTTTGAGAAATCATGGCGATCAGGAGAAATCTCAGAAAAATGGAAGAAGGCTAATGTCACCTCCATCTTTGAGAAGGACTTAAAGGAGTATCAAGACAATTAAAGGCTCATCAGCTGTATTTCATTCCCTTGGAAAGTTATGGAAGGAATCCTCCTGGGGGCTATCACAAGTCAGATGAAGCACATAATTGGGAAAAGTCAGCATGGATTCACCAAGGGCAATAAGTTTTTGACAAACCTGAATGCATTCTCTGGCAAAGTAGCCTGCTCAGTTGATGTGAGTTAAGCAATGGATATTGTCTATCTGGATTTCTCCAAGACTTTCAGTACAGTTTCCCATGGCTTCCTCCTTGAGAAACTGATGCATTGAGGTCTAGACAAGTGGTACGTGTGGTGGGTGGGAAACTGGCTGACCACCACCACTCCAAGAGTGATGGTAAAGAGCTCTTTTCCAAACTGGCAACCCATGGGGTCTCCCAGGCATCAGTACTGCGCCTAATGCTATCCTCATAAGTGATCTGGATGATGAGATCAAGTGCACCTGGATGAAGTTTCCAATGATATCAAACTGGACAGCAAAGTGGGCACTTTGTAAGGGAGAGCCATCCTGCAGGAAGACATGGATAGGCTGTAAGAGTAGGCTAACAAGAACCTTATGAAGTTCACCAAAGACAAATGTAAAAACTTGCACCAGGGAAAGCATAATTCAGCAGTGCAGCACAGGCTGGGATCTCCCCAGAAGGGGAACAGCTCTGTGGAAAGGGAGCTGGGGATCCTGGTGGACAAGCAGCTCAATAGGAGCGAACAGTGTGCAGCTGTTGTGGCAAAGGAAGCCAATGGGATGCATCGTCAAGGGCATCCCCAGCAGAGATAAAGAAGGCATTGTCCCACTCTACTCAGTGCTTATCAGGCCACACCTGGAACACTGTGCTTAGTTTTGGTCACCACTATGCAAAATAGATGTGGACAGGCTGGAGAGGGCCCAGAGATGGGCCACAAAGGTGATGAAAGGACTGGGAAGCCTGGCACAGGAAGAGAGGCAGTTCTCTCAACCTTTCTTGAGGCTTTGTTCAGCCTCGAGGAAAGAAGGCTTAGGGGAGACCCTATCACCAGGCTCCAGTATTTGAAGGGTGGCTACAAAGGTGATGGAGATCTCTTTTAAAAAGAGTAACATTGAAAAGACAAGGGGTAATGAGTTAAAGTTTCTCCTGGGGAGATTACAATTGGACACAAGAGGAACGTTTTTCACAACAAAAACAACCAGACACAGGAAGAATTTCCTCAGAGAAGTGGAGGATTTCCCAACTTTAGACACTTCTACGATTTGGCTGGACAGGGTGCTGGGCCACCTTGTTTAGACTGTTTAGACTGTGCTGGGCCGCCTTGTTTAGACTGTGCTTTTGCCATAAAAGATTGGTTGGACCAGATGATCCTTATGTTCCCCTGCTATTTTATGATTAATAAGAGCATAGATTCCCAATTTATATAATTCAAAACATAATTGGCAGTAAAATTGCATACCTTTTTCTAAGAGAATTTATATGAATTGGACAGTATATTTTCACACATTTTCAAAAAGTTTGAATAGAGTTTTCAAGATGACCATATTCAGGTCCCAACACATTCAGCCAGCGTGTCCCTAAGCAGCCTGTACTGGGTAGTCCTTGCTCCTTACCTGGACCATTTGTCACATGCATTTTGGATAGCACTCCCATCCTTTATTTCTTCAAAGAAACATGATCTGGAAATGCAAAGATACCAAAAACAACATGCTAGATAAACCACAGTCATTCCCAACTCTGTTCTTATAGACACACAGAATTTATAGCTCAGAGCTAACACAGTCAATTTTACCTTACTTAGACTTGTATTTCTCTTTTTCCCTTTCCTAAAGTATTTTTACACTGAAGCAAGACACTTAACAGGAATACGGGATCATTTTTCCCCCATATGACTCTACTGAATCACATCATATTGCCCGATCACCCATACAGGACATTTCCTTCCTTCTAGGACAGACAGTCATGCATGACTTCTTTCCTGAAGAAGTCAGCCTAGCTTCCAGGAGTCCAGCAAGTTCCCCAGGGTCTTATTTATAAACGTACTTTGTTCTGCTTCTGGAAAAATAATGAATGTTCCCACTGCTTTCCCTGCAGAGTAATTGGGCTGAAGACTTTTCCTAAGACTCCAGCATCAGTAGTTCCCACTTCGGTGGGCACCATCAAGGCTAATGGTCATCTCTCACTCCTGCTCCAGGCTCCAACCGCGTATTGCTTGAGGCATCCCATGATAAAGCAACTGAACGGAATGCTGAGATTCATAAACGGAATGCTGAGATTATATAAATATACCAAACCAACTTGCTCAAGGAGTTTCTGAAAAAATCAAGCTTTTTCAGAAAAAAAAATTTCCCTGCTCTGAGGCAAATAATCCTCTGTGATATTTATAAGACATAAAAGTTTGTACAGCCAAACAAATGAGATTAGAAATCAAACCCTAGTCAGAATGATACTCTTATCACAATACAGCAGCATTCTAAGGAAACAAACTATACATTTTCCTCCCCTTGGATGTGTTTTTCTAAGAGCTTAAAAAGGAACACCAACATTTTTGACGTAGAGAACATTGAAGATTCAGTCAAAACACTTAAAAACTGACAACAAAATTTTTAAATAGAATAAAGAAAAATAAGTACTTTACTGCACACAGAGGAAAATAGGTGGACTATGAAGTTGTTATGAATGCTACCGAGCTTTCCTTGGCTTTCACCAAGAGAAAGGACCTCTATTCGTTAACCAAAACTAGGGGTGTAGAGGAGCAGAAATTGAGGGTTTGAGGCAGGAATTAAAGAGCTGAAGTCAGGAAAAGGATCATGAAAAGGACTTTCTTTTTTCCTTCCTCCACTTTTAAGAACTGAAAACTCCTTATGTGCAAATGGGGTTTTTTTATCATGTACTCTTGTTGTCCCTTTTAAGTCCCCTAGACATGAATCTATGGAAGATGAATAATCAAAGATGTATTTGAACATAGTCTCTCCAAAATGATAAACAGCAATTAGCAACGACCTTTACAGAGAGAAGGATCATAACAAACAACCATTGGGATAATTCTCCCATTCATAACATTTAAGGGAATGACACCACACAGAACCCACAGAAGTGAAGTTCCACCACACATCTCTTTTCTATAATGACAATCCAGAGGAGTGTGTTGATCGTGTGAATGCTCTTATCCGGATCTTCTTATCTCTGAAATGGAAGCTCAAACATAGAAAAAGGAAGAATATCTTCCAACGCTACCTCCAATGCTACCATAATTTTAACTTAAAAAAAAAAAAAAAAAATCTGTGGCATAGGCAGAAAGACAACAAACAAGGTTTCATAAGCTAAATTGCAAAACTGAAGAGAGTTTTGCTATTCTACTTTCCCCAGATGAGTTTCTTTGCAGGGAAAATGCTATCTATTCTAGAACCTGGGACTGTATTCTGACCTAAATACACAAAAATGGCAGAAAGAAATGTTATCACACAAAATTAAGTACTACCTATCTTGAAAAACTGTAAATCTGTTTTGGTTAGATGTATGGAATGAAGCTTTTATTTAGAACTTTTTATTTGGGAATATTTGGTGTAACCTGGTGCGTAACCTGACTGGCTGACAGACCTTAAAGATCAATGTTTTGTGCAACCACAGCAGACTCATCCTCTGCCAGAAGCACAGGTTTGGCTTAAAGCAGCTTCACAGTTATTCTGAATTGGATCCCTCTTTGCAAAGAACAGTCTGACTGCCCTGAATCAGATTCTGGTTCACCTACAGCAGAGAAGTTCTTGCTACATCTCTTCTCATTATCCCAGATCCTGACCTAGTTTTTCTGGTTTCAAAACAGAACCAAAGCATGCCTAATGCTCCCTGCAATAGAAATTCTCATCAGTTAATCTGTTTCAGGTCCTCTTACACTTCCCTTGGGTCAGGCTCTAGCTCAGGCAGGTTAAGTATACCATGTAGTATTTTGTGTACGAATACTAATGTTTGTTAGGGGCACCAATACAAGATTACAGGCAGATTAAAAAAAAAATACAGAACTACTTCAGATACAGTAAAAGGCTTGATGACAGCCAGTGTACAAAAACCAAAGTTGCAGTCAAAGTCCTTGCTTTGCCAGAAGATTACAGATGAAACTGAAACTGAAGCACTTGCCTGAAGAACGGAGGGAAGTGCATGCACATGCGCACTCAAACCCTGCCTTTTCTTTTCCTCCCACCTGAGTCCCCATTGCTGCTAAGTGCCTAAGCAGCATTTGTAGGGATAATCCCTAACAAAGTCTCTCAGAACTGATAAGGCAATACACAGAAAGGCCAGAGACCAAGCAATAAGCTTTCATAATTTCTCTTTTCAATTATAAATGGAGGCAGATATGATGACAAATACGTGTTTCAGAAAGCTTGAATGTGCTGTAATATCAGAACAGGATGGGTAATCAAACATTTCCCTTTCCACCTCAGATTACAGAAAAATACCAATACTCAGTTTCCCATATAAATGGCCTGTTTAATTTTTAAAAGTTTTATTTTTAATTTTTTTTTAAATCTTAACTCTTTCCCCCCAGTGTTCTGTTTATGCTGGGATACATTGGGGGTCTTTTGGCCTTGAGGGGATGATGCAAAGATTATCTCTCTGAACAATCCCTGGCAGGGAAGCAAAGGAGGGTAAATTGTACCAGGGGAAAGTGGAAAGGGGACTTTAGAATGGATTGGACACACAGCTGGCAATCAAATTACATATGGCAAAATCCACACCACTGCATTGATTAATTTTGTTTTCTGACTCCTTGTTTATGCAGAAATATAGCAGCAAATGCCCCAACCACATACCATGAGATAAGGACATATTAAAATAATTTCTGCTTGGGGGAAAAAAGATAAAGGCTCTTACTGAGCCAAGTCAAGCCTTTTTTTTCTTTTTCCTCCACAAGGAATGCACTGAAAAGCCTTTCTGATCACACTGTATAACAACAAGGCTTTCATTAGCAATTCTCATAAAGTACTTGCAGAGATGGTGAATTCATTGCTCACCTTGATACGGGCATCCCCAGTTGGGGTGTACCTGTGTGACAACTACAGATACTGCACACGTCAGGATCCTGTCACCACAGACCAAACCAAAATTCATACATGTGCTTTAAAATTTGAGCTGTCTCTTCTTCGCTATGGCAGTGGTGACACACTGCAACAGGCTGGCCAGAGAAATTGTGGATGTTCCATCTCTGGAAGTGTTCAAGGCCAGACTGGATGGGGCTCTGAGTAACCTGGTCTAGTGAGTGGCATCCCTGCCATGGCAGGGGCTTGAAACTAGATGATCCTTAAGGTCCTTTCCAACCCAAACCATTCTATGATTCCATGATCATTAGGAACAAATGTTCTACGTGCAGTAACATTTTGAAAATTGGTTTTATCCAGTTAAATTATTAGAGTTGAGGACTTTATATTCATCTGACAGAGATTTACAAATTATGTTCTATTACCTTCTGATAGGCAAAGAAAAAAATGCTCAGCCATTCCCCTCAAAAAGATGCATTTATAAATTTCCAAAAAGGCATAGGGGATATATGTGAATTGATGACAAGGTAGAAAGCAAATTTCCATGCCAAAACTACAATTTCTACTACTGGGCAAAGCAAAGCAAGAAAATGCTTGCATAAATCTTCCTACTATGCTCAACACTTGCTTCATTTACATGCATCCTGGTCTTAACATTATTGAGACTTAGAATTAATGACCCACTGAGATTTATAGGGCCAATTACACCTCTCAGCATTACCACTTTGGGGGCCTCTACAGCCTTGAACAGACATTAGAAGGTCACTCAGAAAACTCTCACTAAGTTCAACAGACTTCAGATGAGGCCCTTTGCCTAATTAAAAAAGAAAAAAAAAGTACACTAAATAGGAGATGCTTTTAAAAAAATCTGACATTAATCAGTATTTTTGTAAAATTCACTGTGCATTTTGTTTTGTTTGTTTTTTTTGTTTTTTTTTTTTTTTGAGGGAACTGCTTAAAAGTATTTGCTAGTTGAGTCTAGTTGGGGTTTTTTTCCATCTCTTCCAAAAAGGTAGAAATACAACTGGATCTAGCACTGGTCATTAATTATGCAGCAGAAAATGACAGAGTAGTTAATGTATATTAATGCAAGTGTGACAGATATGACTATTGAGTGATGTCTAGAGGGAGGGCTCAGTGTTCATGGAACTGTGAGGAACTTGGCAATGTTCCCTAGGAAGCAAGAAGTCCTCAAATTAATATTGCCCAGTTGCAGCAACTGAGGCAACTGAAACCATCTCTGCTTGCAGACATAACTGCGCACAGATTGCTCAACTTAGACAATTCCATATGTTCTGGTGTTTCTTTTCCCCTCTTTCAGAGGCATGGCTTTCATTGAGCAACACAGAGTGCTGAGTGATGCAAGTCACCAACCAGTTACCACGTGTGTTGCACAACGGAAGAAAGTTTTGAAATGAAGGGAAAGCATAGCATTTTTCTAACAAATAGACTAATAGATTAACAGATATTATCAAAGAAATTCAGAATTCACAACACTTTTCTTCACTTAGAGATTTTTAATGAATGTAAAAAAATGAGTAAGTAAATAGTTAGTCAGGCTTCTGCCTGCCATGAATGAAGTCATTCAAGTACACACAATTTGTAACAGAAACACCAACAATCACCTTTAACTACAGCATCACTGCCAAATGGCACCATAACGAGGCTAGAAATGCTGTTCTTTGAGTCATGAATGGGATGTGCTCGGCCTTGTTTTCTATATAGGATCATGCCATCCAAGCACAGGCAGAAGCATTTATTGAGAAATTCCCTGAAAGATAACAACAGTTTATAAAAGGGGTTCGTGTAAATTTAGTTAAGAACAACTTCAGACATTATTTTCAATTACTGAGATAAAATCATGGCTTCTCTCTGGAAGAAAAAAGGAAAGGTTTTTTTTCCTATATACTACACAGAGCATATGAAAGCTTTAAGAATAGTCTATTTTCACAAACAGTACCAGCTGCCTACTAATATTCCTTAACTCTGCATTTCTCTCCTTCAAGTCATTTTTCCTATTATTTTCAACATTTTTTTTGATTTATTAATAAAAAACAGCTTTCCTGCTCTAGATAACAGGTCACAGAATTCCCTTTACATTGAATAGGTTTACCTGCTCTCAAGAATGCTACCTGATAGTTATGTTTTCTTTCACCAAATCTGCAGGGCTCTGGCCAAGCATCAACTTTTTCTGCACCAAACTCCTCAGTGATTTCAGAGAGCATGAGGATGAGAGCAGGACATGTGCACAAAGTTCTAGTCCTTCTAAGCTTGCACAAGGATTTGCAGTTAATTAACCAGAATGTCTCTGTTAACATACATTAAAAGAAAAAAAAAGCTTTACCAGCTCGTCTTGGAAGGCTGCAGATGTGGGAAAAAAAAGGGAGCATCTTCAGCTCCTCTAAATTCACTATCAGACAGGTTAGCATCCTTATTTAATAAGCTACACATGCATCCCCATCTGATGCGAGGGAATACATCTACACTGTCTGCTTTAGGCATGTAACGCTGCTGTGACTGAACCTTGCAATTGCAGGGTTCCTGTACACTGAGCAGATACTCTCGACACCTGAAGCAGGCAATTCAGAGCCCAAGGGGTTGCACTACATGTACTGTATAAGCTGCTAATTCTTGCAGTTATGTTACATGCCCAGAGCGAGTCCGTGTGCTCCCTCCACACATTTCAGCACAGCACCACGCTTCACGCACACTGTACATATGAACAAAGCCCCTCTGCTTTTTCAGCTTTGCCACCTCACTTCACTACCTAAACTCCATGAGGAAGAAAAATAAATCTACATATGCATTATGCCTCTTTGGGCAACAGAAAACCTCAATTGTTCATGAGCAGTATGTACATAGAAATAAATAAATTATATTTATTTTCTTCGGCACAGAAACCTGGAGACATGTCATGGAGATATATTAACCCTCTTAAGATGACTACTCAAGATACTGATGGAGTTGACAGTGCAATCTTGTCACTCTCCCGGTCAGACCACTGTCGGACTCGTGCACAGAAGAACTGCAGCTGCAGAGCAGTCTAGCCCTTCTAATACATTCCATTCGTCTCCCAAGGTACACTCAATTAGTTTAGGGAAAAAATAAAATAAACTGTATTCCAAATAGTAGAGGTAAAACAGGAAAGCATGTATGGCAGAACGTTTAAGGCCTTACTAGACTGAGGAGAAAAGCTCATCTTTGTCGAGAAAGTAGTGCCATCCGTATCTCTTTAAAGACAAAACCACAAGTTTCCCTGTCATAAGCCCTCACAAAATGATTGGCCGATCACCTGCTGTCTTGCTGTACATCAAGCTGTTTTTCTAGCAAGATTTGTTCACTTATATTGCCCAAATGAAAGTCTCTCTTAAAATAAAAAAAATAGACTGTTGCAAATAACTCCCTAATCTGCCATCCCTTCAATAGGACTGAAGTGCTCTTCACAGACATAGTACACAATCATCTTGAATTAGCAGGGAACTATTTTTAAATACATGAAGGATAAGATACAGAATTAGTTTCATGGGGAATGAGAACCTCAGAGATTATTTACTTTCCCTTAATTACTTTGACTCACCACTCACTGAGCTTTCCAATAGTACTACCTATTTCATACTCAAATTTTGATACTGAAGACATGTGAGTATGTTTCTCAAATGTTTAGGATTACAGACCTTAACGATACATAACCACTTTTCTCAAATTGACTTACCTGCTTAAAGAGTAATTAAATATACTGTATGGTACAAATTTCCCTTTCTTTGGAACAACTGCTTCAGATTAAGGATCCCTATACAAAAGCAAGAACCATTTTTGTGCAAAAACATGAACATTCTGACAAACTGTACAAAAATTACACTTAAAGAGGTGTGGGTAGTCTCTTATACTACTGATCTTACATAACGCAAGGAGCAAAACAGAGATTACTACTAGAAAATTACTTTTGAGAGCAAGATGACAGGAAAGCCTACCCGAGCCCTGAACTCAAGAGAGAAACTTGAGTTTCTAAGCCTTCAAACAAAAAGAAATTAAGTGTGGCCATACAGCACTGCTGGTCTACATCCACTACCCATCTTTGCTTCATATGACACGGGCACGTTTCTGTCACCTGCACAGGATACAAAAAAGGAAATCTAGAGTAGTCTACAATCCTATCCCTGCAGAAATAAATTAATTAGAATCTTTAGGACAGAGCCTCATAACATAAAATAGTGGGAAAAGCAAGTAAAAAGGATGAAGAGAGCAAAGAAAAGGAAAGCAATAGAGAAGACAGTGCATTAAACAGAAAATAACACATCTGAAATAGAAAAGAAATGGAGGTTGTGGTAAAAAGACTTGAGACAGTCAGACGATGGCTTGGAGGGGGCTACCTAAAAACAGAGGCTAGGCAAAATTAGGAGAATAAAAGTGGGTATATTTATTGAAGGGCCTTCAAGGTATATTTTGGGCAGTCAGAGCCCCAGGGGCTACACCCAAAATGGACAACCAGGTCACGGGTTTTCCACTTTTATAAGTTTGGTCCATTTACATATCAGGGGTTAATTCTCCAATTACAATTTCAGGTAATGAATTCATTTACCCCCAGTTTGCTCCCCCTTAATCCACTTTGTTTACATATTTCGGGGCCTGAGACAGTAAGGTGTCCTTGAAGTTCAGGCCTAGAGAGGATTTGTTTTGTCTGACCAGAATGGGAGAACAGTAGCTAACAGGCTATATGGAGTCTTAGAGTTACACACTAAAGCATTACAGGACATGAAAAATATACAAGCTAAAATCCTAAGGCATCACAGACATAAAGAAAAGGAGAAAGGAGGATTATAAAAATGAAAGGAGAGAAGACAAAGTGATAGAGAGACAGGCATACAGAAGGGACCGCTTAAAATTTTAAAAAACCCCAAAATCAACCCACCAAAAAAATCCCATACAAACAAACCAACCAACAAACCGACCAAACCAAACCCCAACAAACAACCACAGCTCTACATTCCTCCCCAAAAAATTACTCCAGAAACCAGAGCTGGAACAAAAGCAAGTGAAATTAATTTCATTGACTAACGAAGTCTCATTTGATGCTAACATCTTAGGGTTCACTCCTGTCTCCATCAAGCAGTGGGATTTTTTTGCCAGAACTTCTTAGCTCCCGTGGGATTAAGGACAAGCTGAAGCAATGCCTGAATGATTTTCTGCACCGAGACACCTGAGATACTGCATACCATATCATCAGCTCTGGATTTGTAAGGATGACTAGTCTTTACTAGGTAAGAGAATTAAGAGGTAGAAAACCCATCAGTGTACCATATATTATGGCCACCACCTGTATGAAAGAATGACTTCTCTCCCTAAGATGAGTTAGCAAGCAATTTATTATGCTATAAGGTACTAATAATTCCTCTATCAGCTGTCAAAGACTAATTCATCACTAAAAAAAAAATTATAGACTGGCAAAGAAATTAGCAAAGGAATCACCATCAAGTAAAATTGGATTTTTGAAGGCTTTCTAGGAGAGATGGTAAGAAGGTTTGGGTTCCACTTCCCACCAGTGGGAATATTGCAGTATTCCAACCACTGGAATGAAGAGAAAAAAAATAGGAGAGACCCTCAAAAGGATTTATCAAATCACTTATTAGAATATAATGAATATTAACAAAAGACAGTACAAATTCTCTTGAGAATTGAGTATTCCTGAGGTTTGGATCTCTTCTTCTATGCTGTTAAGGTTGCTAGGGAATTTCACAGTTAATGGTGTATTTCCATACGAATGTTTCAAGAAGGGGGAAGGGTTTGCAAAACTGAATCTTAAGCATGGAGTTTTCTTTGTGCTTCAGGGAGAAGCATCTGATGGTCTTGTAAAGCTGAAATAAGAAGCTTTCTTATTTAACGACAGATTATCAAAGATTTTTAGTAGAAAAACGTACACAGAAAATGCTTTATGAGGCACTGTGACAAAGAACTTGCTTCTCTTACTATGGTTAGTAACAGTGCACCAGACGTGCCATTACGCACACTCCAAGGTCATCGAGCAGTCTACAAACAAGAGCAGCTTTGTTTTGCTTTAAAAGATAAAAGCAACAAGTTTACTTTGTTTTAAACAGATTGTATGTCCATTTTTCATAGACCATTTAGAAAGCACATTGCTGTGGGCTTCCCAGTGACAAATACACTGAGGCACCAGCAAGTGACAACAACAACACTTTGCACTCTTTGACATGGATGAAAGAATTCAATTCAACTTCTCTTTTTTCTATCCGGAAAGAGAGACATCTGGGAAAAATACTTTTTAGCCCTGCTTCCTGAGAATGAATCTTAAATGATGCCCTGTCTGCAACTTCATCTGTTTCTCCTCTGTTTTCTTTGCTAACTTTGGGTGATATTGGTCAAGAGCGACCAAAACTGACAGATGTCCCTTCATTTTAATGAAAATACGTGGATGATTAAAGGACAAAAATAATAAACATCCCATGGCTAAAATGGCAGGCACTCAACCTTGCATCAGAAAATCCACAGAGCCATCACCACTAATGGAGAACCTGCAGAAAACACGGTGAAGTCGGCTCTGTGTTCACACCACCACCATTTATCTGGTTATTTTCCCCATCCTTTAGTATTCAAAACATCCCAACTCTAGGAACTCTTATTCATGCAAGCATTCAGTAAATACAGACACGCTTCCATTGGCAACTGCTGTGACAGTTGATCTTCACACCACAGTATTATCTTAATAAACTGTCTCTCAGCCCCAGGGTCTTTGTTCTCACACAAATGACCTACAGTTGGTCACCCTGGATCTTACACAAAGCATGACGAGCACAGGGGTTATATGAGCTAATTGCATAGTGACTGCAAAAATAGCACGCCTTCTTCTCTTCAGCAACGTGTTCTTTCTCTACTGAAAACAATTCAAGTTAATGACAGAACTGTATATCTGGATAATTCTATCATTAGTTAATGTTGCCACCACATGAGCTTGTCTGCATGGTATTTGACAAAGAAACTCAAGTTAAACAGCCTCCTCCAGAATGAAGACAATATTAGATTAATTAGGTAACTTGCTACACACTTAGAAAATGAAGATGAATTTCCCTTTTATAACCTTATTAAAATCCTGTGGAATAAGAACCAGATTGTAGTCTGTTATTGAAATATAACTCATAAATATCTTTTGAATTACTCAAAATTTAAATCACTGGGGATCGGAATCTGGCTCCATACATCTTAAAACAACATTTGACTCATTACTCATGTAAACCTCCATGAACACATAATGCACAGGAACTAATGTGTTTTCTAGCAGAGTTCAACATTCTCTGCCAAAAGAACTCATATTCTGGTACTTCTAGCATACTACATTATTTTTATTGGTCTACGTGCTACTTTTACTACTAGTTATGGAGTAAACATCTGGAGAAAAGCAGAAACTAGAGTCTAAGGGACCCTTAGTCTTTTCCCCACATGTTTCCCAGAACTCAGGCAACGTTCTTCCTCTGATTGAAGACAGCCACTGGAAACACTGCAAGAAGACCATAAAGCATTTATTATTGAAAACACAAACCACAGACTACCAAACTAATTCTGTAACATGATTATTCCTCCAACACAGTCCAAAACTGAAAGCACACAAGTCTAAATAAAATACACGAAAACATAGTAGCCGAGTCGTAAGTCTCTAGACGGTAAGATCTACCATTCTTTTAGTTTATTTTCAGGGGTGCCTTAACAACTTGGGATATAGCTCCACAAGCTTTTTGAAGACAGATTAGTTTTCTCTCTACCTATGCTTCATGATGTTTTTCCACCAGCCAGGTCTGAACCTCAAGTTGCGTTAGCATGGGATCAGGCATGACAAAGTGAATTTATCAAAATGTCTCAAGCCTAACTGTGCAACATGGAAAAATGCCCCACACTTAGCTGGACAAGGAAGAAAATCTTCAAGCCTGAACCATCCATGTTCAGCTGTCATCATCTCCTACAACTCAACTGCTATATATTCCACTGTTCTGATACAAACAAGGTAACAGACTGACCACTTGGATTTCAGTTCAAGTTAGGAAACCATGCTCCTTCTGACTGTCTCACTTCCTATTATCCCACTCACTGTAGGGCTTGCTGAGAATCACAGACAAATAGAGCTGGAAACAACCATGCAATAGGATGAGTTCCATCCTTTCAAGGCAACACAGTTATATCTATCAAATTCTTAAAGACCCCAACTGATAGAGCCCCACAGTGTTCACATAACCCATGCTAGGATCCCTCTGCATTCTTAACACTAGAAAAAACTTTCTAAACTTTTTATTTCTTGCAACATATTCAGCCTATTACTTTACTCACTGTGGGCATTGTAGACCTTTTTCCTTGTAGGTCAGACTTCTTTGTGTTCTCCATTTTCATGTAAAACATTAATCTTGCAATTCAGTTTTTATAGCTACTGAGACCTCCTCCAATATTTTTCTCAAATATCTGATGTCAGTTATTTGCAAGTGTCATGGGTTGAAACTGAGTTGATTGACAAGCTTTTAAGCCAATGCGCTTTTGTGAATTTTGCATATTTAAACCCCGTGCAAGGGCGGGAAGTTCCTCTCTGGTTCCCGGTCTCCGGAGGGAGAAGCGGGGGCTTCCGAGCCCCGGGCGGCCTCCGGGCCCGGCCCGGGCCCGGGCCCGGCCTGGGCTCCTGCCTGCCCTCCCCTCACCCCTCTCCCTTCCCTCAGAGCCGCAAGCAGCTAAACTAACTATGGGCTACCCGATAGCCGAATTCACCCGGCTCGGCTTCTGAATCAGGAGGGGCCTCCCCTCCCCCTTCATGCAGCCCGGGGGGAGCCTCCTCTCCCCCTCATGCAGCCCGCGCAGACCCAGCGGGACCAGCGGAGCCTCCTTTTCCAGCCTGCACAGCTCGCACCGAACTGAACA
>VZTE01003324.1:1221181-1231526 GCA_013397775.1 Eulacestoma nigropectus | reverse complement strand
CTTTCACTTCTTTTTATTTCTTGTTACTTTAAACTCTGTTAGTAATAAACTTCTTTATATTCTTTAAAGTTTTAGGCCTGCTTTGCATTTCTTCTCATCCTTATCTCACAAAGTGAAAAGCATGTGATCAAACCACTACACTAAATTGGTGTTTCTGCCCGGTTGGCAAACCAAACCCGCTACAGCAAGTTAGATGAAGAAAGTTTCCATCTGAACTAGAGTATCATCAGGCTGTAGCTGCTGGAAATCCTTCTGAAACCATCATTACTTGCCTTCCTAAGATTGCCACTTCTCTGGGGAGTCTCTAGGGAATTTTTATATTTATGTAAAACTATAAACTAACTATACAATGCAGTATAAAAATTCTTTACAGAAGTCACATTCAACTTCTGTTTAAATAAAACTGCACTATTGAGGACCACAGAGTAGAGGCAAAAGTGAAAATAAGATCTTCCTCAGATGATGTCCATGAGTAACTGAAGGAAGGAGGCATAAATACTCTTTTTTGTTTCCAGCCAATTGCTAATCACACAGACAGTTCTCTCTCACCAAGGTGAACTCAGCATCAGGATAAACCTATCTCAGAAGTTCTCATTTCAATTTGTTTCTACCACTACTATGCTTGCTCCTCAGGCACTTACAGAATGCCTCCTTGTTGTACAGCCATCCTGTGGCATCCCTTAGAGACATGGCTGGGAGCGCTACAAAGGTCTGCATTTTGCCTTGCACGGATGCTTCTAGCCACTCTCTGAACACTTTTCACATTCACTAAACACCTTGCATTAACAGAAGTGCTGTTTCACTTCGGTTTGGGTTTTCAGTTTTGCATTGCCCTTTTCCTTCATCAGTTTAACAGTGAACTAGTGAATTTAAATGTCTTTGAAAGGGCAGTACATACAGGCTTACATCTCACTTTATATTGCTCATTTTGTATTAGCATGAAATAAAGTTTCTCACCAACTCTGAAGTCTTCATTTTCCTAGTGTTTAACACGAGTGGCTATCGCTCTTTGTCCCCCCGATAACAAAATGATCCCTCTACAACAAAATGACACTGAAGAGCCACTGAAACCTAGAACAGTGACTTCAGTGATCATCACAGCTGTACTTCAGTGATGCAAGGGTTGTATCAAGCTTGAAGCTACCAAGGTTGAAGCTGTACTTCAATGATGCAGGGGATCTCATCTTCAGGATTATCAAATTCAACCTTCTGCTTTCAATTCAGTCTTCAGTTTCATCGGGTAGCCTGTCTGACACTGGAGAATCAAAAGAAATTGATTTTCTTCATCATTTTAAGATGACCACTAGTCCTTTCTGCCTAGCTACTCAGGCAGCATTTACACTTGAGGTATAGAAGACTTGTTTGATTACAGTGAGTTGGCTGACTTGCTTCAAACTATTCCCTTGATTCTTGGGCAAGATGAACTTGAAAATTATTACTTTTATAATTTCTATTTTATTTGTAGTATACAGCACTGAACAGAATCGACTTCAGTAATGTGGAAAAGGTAAACATAGGTATCAGACCAGCAAGCTGGCCTTATACAGACTTGCCCATCAGATGTTCTGCCTTCTTCCAGATTTGAACAAATGAACCCTGGTCTGACTGCACTGGTCTCCCTTCTCTCCCTTCTCATCACTTTCCATGATGAGCGGATTACATTAAGCAGCTACTCGGTTCTTTCATTATCAGCAAGCCTTCTTTTTCCTTTTCCCCAGAGACTTTATGCAGTTATATAATCTCCCTTAATATTTTCCAAGAAACTGAAAAAGAAATTCCAATTTTCCATCTTCTTTTACTTAAAAAAATGTTAATAGTTTCCTTCGTAGGGTGAATTTACAGCTCCCTTCTCTTTTGTAAAGAAAACAATATAAACTACACATTACATATGTACTGTAAAATGATACTGAAGTTAAGCAAACATACCATGAAAAATAAAACTAAAAAACCCAACTAATGACATACACACCATACCTGGTTTCACATGCTTTTACGTAATAGTGTTAAGCTTACAGAATTGGCAAGAAACTGGGTACCTAAGTAGATTGGCAACAGCACACTGAGGCTCTTGCTCAAGTTTCACCGAGGTCCCTCTAGGAACTGAAATGGCATGTTCTTTCACAGGCTGTCAGTGAAATAAAATGGTGATGGCTATCTGGTTCATATGAAATGGGAGATTACACTGCAGAAAATGATTCATCAGAAAAAACGGTATTTCCTCTTACACTGAAGATATGAATAAACTTGAACCAAAAAAAAACTGGCCAAGGGTGCCTTCATTTGCTAAAATGAAATTAACCAAAGAGATGCTAATTTTAGGCAAACTAATAGAAAGACAACATATAGAAGATTCTAAATCAAATGTACTTTCCAGGATCTATAAAGCTTCAGCTGTCTCATGGAACAGTCTGTCACCAGTATGTCCACTTATGCTGTGCCTGACGACAGTAGAAGCCAGATGGGCATGTGCACGGGAGGCATGAGGGTGCATGAATAGACCACCCATTTACAGCTAGTAAATCCACAGAGTGCCTGCTCACATCCATATCTGCCAGCAGAGGACCACGACCACACTCTCTGATGTGTCTGTAACCATATCGTCCTGTGCTGTGATCTCAGCAGATTTCACTGATAAGCAAAGGTCCCACCTCTGAGAAAAACTTTAAACTAAGCAGATCACTTATTCAGAAAATGCAACTCTCTCTTCTGAGCCATGCCAACATCTATCAGAAGTTATCAGAAGAGATTAATCCATGGATCTCTAACACCAAAACACCTCTACCACTGCAGAATAAGAGGGAATGCTTCACCTGGTAGAAAATAGCAAGCTCTTATTCTATATACAGAGCAGCCACTGAATTAGGATATAACACAATTTCACAGAATGTCAGACCAGCAAAATATTAGGAAGCAATCTGCTCCTTTCAGATGAAACAAACTTCTTCGTCATTGCTGAAATACTTCTTATAAGGGCAGAAGAACCAGTGCTCGTTCTAAAAGCATGCTCTCATTCTGGTTATTGCAATCCACCTCCCTGAATTCACCCCACGCCTTTATCAGCTCCTTCTATTTCATTTCTTCTTTGCTTCCCTGACAAAATGCTTCCTAAAAGGAAGGAATAAATCTAAACAGAATTGTTAAAAATACTGTTAAATCCTCACCGTATTCTACCCTAGGCAGAGTGGTTATGCCCTGAAGCATTTTTACACTGTGTGTAGGGCACAGGCCCCTTTAAAACCTACACAGAGACAACCTGCCACACCAGAACAGTTGTATATTATCCACTCTGGACATGGAGGGACTGTTCCTCCACAAGTACTGTTAAGATCTAGTATACGAAGCCCCACATCCTAAATGGTAACACTATGTTAAAAGTACCTGTATAAAAGCACTTTAAAGCCTCATTTCACTTAGCTCTAAAAATAAAGATCTATTAACAGAAACAAGTTGTAATTAAGATTACTGTTGAGCTAGCTTATCCCTACAAAGGGGAGATAATAATCTTACATTTACACAGTATGTTTCAGTCTAAACTATCCCATCCAACAAGCCTGATCTTAGACACACTTACACAGAAGAGTGTTATTAACATACATAAGTAATTCTAAATAAACCAATCTACACAATTTGATTGCCAGCACCTACCAAACTTGATCCACTCAATTGTATGGGTTCCATTTATCTGAATTATCCATCTACCAGCAAATTATCCATCCCTCAAAAAACTGTCCCTCTTGCAGAAGCAATGCATGGGCAATCAACCTCAGCCTTAATCCTTATGTTCTGCCTAAAAACCAAAACTTCCTTCAATTTCATTCAACCTTTTCTCAGACCTCCATCACCAACCCATCTACCAACTCCCAGAGACAAGCACCAGCAAGGACTGAACCTGGCTTACCTCTCACAGGATTTCTATATAGGCAAATACATCTGCGGTGTAACAGGAGTGTACTTGTTTTTAAGGGACAGTTTTTTCCACGTTATACTGCACATAGAAGACTTAAACCTGTCTTCCACTACTTCAAAACACTCCTTTCTTGTACCATCAAGTACTTAAACCAAAGGTCAGTCTCAGCCCCCAGCTCTACCCCAGATCAGCCTTCCCCTGTATGTGGTACTCCTGCAGGATTACTCTTTTAATCATAAACATGCAAAGAAGGGTTATTCCGAATCACTTGTTTTTACCTTATGGTTACCAAAATAGGTCTTGTTTAAATAGTTGGCTGTCAGGTATCCATAAAGCACACCAGAGGGAAATCCACCTCCTTCTCTGCAATTGGCATGGCTGTTGGAAAACATTCCCTGATGATATCAGTCTGCACAACAATTTTTTTCTTTCTGAATGCTTGCTTCGAGTAACATGAATTGCAATAAACCAGTGTATTAACTTCATTCCAGGAAAAGGTTCCACAAGAAAGCTGTCATTATACCTTGAACTTGCACATTCCCTGGCTAAATCTTCTCCCAGTTTACACAGATGATGGAAACATTTAAAGCAATGCACCCTTGGAAAGATCATCTCTATGTCTCTCCCCCTTTCTCAGTCTCTTCCAGAAAACACACCACTGGTGGCAGTGGTCATCAGGACTTGCACTGCACGCTGACTAGCCAGATCACAGGAGACAGCTTTGCTGAGATCAGGGCATCATAATGGGGGGACAGGAAGGAAGGAGCACTACTTGCTATCCATCATTGCACCTGATGGCAGTAAGTGTCCTCAGATGATAAAACAAAAATCTGTCAAGAAAGAGGAAGTTGTCACCTCTGTGCCCTCTACACCACCTGAAATGCTCATTGTTTTCAAAAGGGAAAACAAACAAATTAATAATCCATAGCTGTTTGCTAAAAAACCTATTGTAGCTATCCTTGTACATCCCTCATCCCATCACTGACTCAACCTGAGCCCAAATGATGACTCTGTTCTGAATCCCGCACTATAAAATCACAGAACTCAACTGTCTCAGCACTGGGAACCAAGTCAAAGTTGGCTAGCCCAGGATCCGACCTACTGTAACCTTCAGCTGAAACTAGAACAAAACAGAAGCACGAAAAGGGACTGTTAGATCTTGTACTTCATCTCATGGAAAATGCAGGATTGCCTTCTCCAGTACATCTGCCAACAATCTGCCTGCTCTTATTTTAGACATCCGAAGAGTCATGGGGGGCTTGCACTACACTCGGACTAATATAGGCCACAATACATTTTTCTATTACTGAGTTTTGGCCCAGAATTCATCTTAAACTTCTATTTCCTTAATTTCTCCATTTAGTGCTAGGTATTCTTTCACATAAGGCAGGAAAAAAATCTGATTGCTTTGACTAAAATACATTTCAAATACAGACACGTAGTTAACCCATCTCCCCATATTTGGTCCCAGACTAGAGATGTCTATTTTTGAATATTTCCCTTCAAGCTAGTTCCTCCAGACCTCTGAGTATTTTGTTGCTCTTCTTTGAGCTTCACTCAAATTGTCAGTACCTTCCTGTTAAGATGATATCCAGATTTTTCACGTGTTCATGACAGAGTTTTGTAAAAGAGGAATCCCACCTCTTTCTTCACTAAAATGGTACCTTTTTCTTGACAGCTCAAGCACAAATCATGCTGTTCTGTAATCAAATCCCATTCCGGACTCATGTATTAATTCTCAATCCCTTCCAGCATCACTATCACCCATCAGTAAGTTCCTGATTTGATACCCCTTGCCCCAAGAACCTACCTTTTCCCCCTACTTATTCCCTTCACTCTGCTATCCTGGAGGAATCGTCCTGAAGTTCTGTTTACTCCAAAGCAAAGACATTAGTTTCAAAGGTTATAGGTTTTGCCCTATTCAACAAAGCATTGAATTACATGCCTAACTTTCACCATTTTCTTAAATCCAGTTGATCTCAGCAAGCAGAGATGAGCTTCAGCACATACTTAATAAAACATTGGGCATGCAAGTCAGTGCTCTGCTGAACCAAATCCTCCGTTTCTATAATCACTTGGATGCTTTACTTTCTGTATTCGGCAAGAATTGACAGCTTAATGATTCAAGGTAACAGGATTTTAAAAACAAAGCTTCAAGAGAGTCCAAAACTGGCATCATGCTTTCATTCCTTCCTTAAAAGAAGAACAGGAAATAAATATCTAAGTAAATACCCTTCAGTACAGTAATCATTAAGCCTATAGGTTTAAACATGCAGTAAGTAACTCTATATTCTCATTACTTTGGTACCCACTTTGAAAAATAGTAATAAAAGAAAGCCTTGTGAAAAATTTGGAAAGGCTTGTGTATCTCAGCAAGATACGCAGCACATTCCCTGGTAGCACATTAGCCACGACCATTACTGCACAGTTAAAGAGAGAGAACAAAGCTGTTCATTTCTTAATTCCTATCTCCTAAACACCTTTAAATGCAATGGACATAACTCACTGTTCCACTTAAGATGATCTTTAGTGGGGAGAAGGGAGAAGAAGGTACTAGTCCTTGGTTTGAGACATGGGTTGGCTATCTCCATCTGCGGTCAACCCACATTACATCAGATGTAAGCTTTACATTCATCACCAGCAACAAATGCAGTTGGCATAAAAGGAGTTTCTTGGAGAGTACTTAAAATCACTTCCAAATGACTTCTATTGTTTATACACAGAATACTTCATGACCTTTCCCTCTCCCTTGTTTTTTGTTTCTACTTTCTGTTTTCTTTGCCTTCTCCCATTCTGCTGCCTGGCAAACACAGGCAGAGGCAAAGTGGGGACTGCAATTAGGCAGCCATATCAAGCTTCATCTGTGGACTACCTAATTGTAAGATTCAAGTTTTGGGAGTAGTGCCATCTGAGAAAGAAACAGAGAAGAAAAATTGGAAAATTACTACTTCCTCTCGATCCATAAAGCCTTCCAAAATTCAATTAACATGTTCTAAACTAAACCATCCACACATGCTATGGCACTAAAATGGGTGATTTCAAATATAGACAAGAAAGTAGCTGCTCACAGATATTTATCAGAATTATAATATTCTTTGACCATTCCACTTCAACACTTTTTATTCAAATGGCATGTGTTGTAACTCTTTTGTACCTCAGTACTTGAGATGAACCAGGAAAATACCTATAGGTAACATAAATAAACTCTGTGACTGCATATGGGATCTCTTAAATAATGCTGTGAACCCCTAAGTCATTCAGAGAACACCCCTCCCATGCCTAGCGCAAATACTGTTGTTTAATAATGCATACATGACTAAGTTTGTTGTCTTCCCCACAGCAAATTTTTCTTGTGATTTTACAGTTTCCCAGACTGGAATAATATTTTCACTTTCACAGACTCACTGATGCAACCAGTAGGAAAACTATCTCTGTTTCAATTTACTGTATGATGTCTGTAAATACTGCTGGATAGTGAACACTTGTAGGTGAAACTCTGCAAACAACTTTTTGCCATTTTCTCCTATAAAAGAGAGACAAAAGCATAGAAACTTCTCTGTTGCATTGTACATATAACTACACATTTGTGCCCGCTCACCACCTCCTCCTACAGCAGCTCAGTATCTCCAGCAGCTTCCAGAGCACGAACACCTGCACCCATCCCAGGTCAGATCTCCAGCTTGCACTAATGGATTTTTTCAGATAGATGGCAGTGCACAAAGTGCATCCCAGATTGATCCAGGGTCGAGATGACATTTCAGTGCTCAGGCACTTTAACTAAGGGAATTACTGCATTATCAAAAGCACTTTTAGAAGGATGATGGCTTAGGACCCAATCCTGCTGCATGGTGATAGCACTAACTCCTTGGAAAGGCTGAACTGGGTGCCAAGAATGTAAACATGGCAAAGAGGCACTTAGGATTTTACTTTCCATTCCTGGGAGCCACAAAGAATTTTTTTTTCAATACATTCTAATAAACATAGTTTTAAAACACAAAGGTATAGGATGACTAACAACAAAAAATCCAGAATGATAGTGGATGTTGGATACAGGAGACGATATATCTGATTTTCAAGGGTCCGTAATAGCACCAATTTAGAAACAGTCCTGCAACAAGAACAGACAACTCCAGATCATTCTCATTGGCAAAAAATTCTACTTAATTTTGTGCCCCCTTCATTCTAACAGACATTGTTATTAAGAGAGCAGAGTGAAATTTTAACCATTTAACTGCATTTACCCCAGCAAATCTCTTTCTCACAAAAGGAAAATATTAACAAAGCAGCTGAAACAAATAGGACTGAACTCCCTGCACAATTAGTACTTCAGTATCTACTACTTGGGGATTTCAACATATAGCTATTACGATGTGGAAGCATCCACCATCGTTTTGTTTTCTGTTTGCAGTAGGGGGTTGCTAGGAAACAAAATACTATTGTCTGATTTCATGATCTATTGCCTGGTTTGCCTGGCAATAAAGTCTTCCAAATCTATTACCAGATTATTTTGTATTTTACAGCAAGATTAAGACTAACGTTAAAACACATGCATACAGAGAAGAGCAGTAAAAAAAGCCTCAAAATTCAGGGGAAAGTATGTATACATTCCAGGCTGAGGAAGACAAACTATACTGAGGAAAAATGAACTCAAACAATCTGGTGATATTTATATATGCACACACTCACAGGTGTATCAGCGTTCCTTGACTGTATCTATAGTTTTGCTGACTTGTCAAAGACTCTCTCACTTCCAAGGATACAAAGCGTTCTCTTACTACTGGAGAGCTACTGTATGCTGCAAGTTCTGTAAATGCCACATGCTGCAGAATGCCTGGTGCGGGCAAGCACACATACCACCGTAATTTTTGTTCTTGGAATTCAGGTCTAGGTTTTTTTCAGTACTTTAATTTCTTTACACAATTTTTTTTTCTTGTACATTTGGACAGATAGAAGAGTCAGAGACAATTCCCCACTTTCTCCCTCCCTCTTCAGTTGTAACATAAATAAATAAATTATCAAATAGAAAAATAAATAAAAGCACCAGGAAAAACAATCTAAAATTGAAAGCCAAAATAGCAAATTTCACATACTTTTGACCGTGGCAAGTCTTTGCAAAACGAGAGAATAAAAGATTATGAGAACCAGGCAAATGTGGGTGCCTATCAATGCATTCCCACAACATGAGAGGAGACCTCAAATGCAAAAAAACAATCATACTTAAAAGCTAAGAGACAGATGAAGAGAGTTCAGCACAAAGTCATAGAAAAAAAGGTTTTAAATAAAACCTGCAGAGTAGTTATTACTCTTTTATGTATATCTACAATTTCACACCATGCACAACATGCACTATTTCAAAGTCCTTTCAACTTACTTATTAATGCCTATGCATTTTATCACTCCATTTTAAATTTGAGGAAAAAAATGAATGAGGTTCACTGCAAAAAAACATCAAAGCTTTTGACACGTTACAGCAGAACTTCCAATGATAAGAAAAAAAAGAAGTAGCAACACGCAACAAAGAAAACACACACTTCATGGGAAGGACCTGAAAGCTTCTTGTCTCTCTTGCCCAGAAATGGATTTATTCAACCTCTATAGTTTCTGATAGGAAACTAGGAGCCTCCACCAAATCACATTTAAAATTAAAGAACAAAAGTGTAAAATGCAAGCAAGCTTCTTCTGCCCCAAACCACAGGCAAGCTACTTCTAGGGATTAGATGAAAGCAGCGGGAGATGGACACGACCTACAACCAATCCCTCTCCTCACCAGGGTCGAATACGTCTGCTCCCCAGCTGATAACCTGCTACAGTAACACTGCTAGTTACAAAACGGAGCCCAGGTCTCCGGGATCCTGTCACCTATAGCTTCACTGAAACCTGTTTTAAAACACTCTCTCAAGGAACGAGGAGAAACAGGAGAGGCATGGGACAGTCTCCTCTCGAGCTGCCACCGAAAACTGTTCTGCCAACTGCAGGAGGGCTGCCGGCGACCCCGCAGCCGCAGCCACCCAGCTCATAGCGGGAAGAAGAGGGAGCGGGAGGGACCCGGGCTCCGGCCCCGGCTGCCCTGGGTGTGCTGCCCGCCTGTCCACGCGTGTGCCCCGGGGAAAGCTGCCCGGCGCGGTGGGGACAGCGCCGGGCGCGGAAGCCCCGTTCTACCCGCGCCGCAGCAGCGACTGCAATTAAAAAAAAAAAAAATAGGAAGAAAAGAAAAAAATAAATAAATAAATAGCCCACTAGCGGGAACGGGAAAATAAAAGCCCAGCCTAAATAGGCGGACCCCAAACGACAACAAACACCGGGCGCCCAGGAGAGCAAACTTTCTGACTCACTGGGAAGAGCCGGTGCCCGGGGGGCGCCGGGCAGCGGCGGGGGCGGCGCGCGGCCCCGCGGGAGCGCAGCCGGAGCCGGAGAAGGAGCCGAGCGAGGCGGGCGCCG
>VZTE01003324.1:1163190-1220608 GCA_013397775.1 Eulacestoma nigropectus | reverse complement strand
GGGCGCGGCCCCTGGGGCGGGCGCTGGGGCCGCAAGGAGCGGGGTGAAGCCCCGCCGCAGCCGCGGGGAGCGCAGCCCGCTCCGCCGGAGGGGCGGGGAACTGGCGGCGGGTGGGCGGCGGGGAGCGGGCCCTGCGGAGCCGCGGGGGCCGGCGGCGGGAGGAGTGCGAGCTCCAGGCACCCCGAGCTGAGCATCCTGCCGCAAGTTTTCCCCGAGGCCTCCCCCACCTCAGACGCCCCCTGTGCTACGCAGAGCACCCTGTGCAGCTTGAGGAGCTGCACCCCATCCGACGGGATCGCTGCTTTCTTTGGGAATCCTCCCGTGAGGAGTAGTTGCATGTCGTATCTGCAGTCTTCCACCTACCCTTTAGCCGTGGCTTCGAACCAGCACCTTTTGGGGAACACCCTTAGCCAGAGGGTCTGGTTTTTTTGCTTATTCATCTCCCGGGCAGGAGACATCTCTCAAGTGTGGCAAGAGCACCTGCCCTCACCTTTCATCCGGGAAGCCATGGGGCAGGTGGCCGAGGACAGCTCTTCCCAGGACAAGGCGCTGGGCCCAGGGGTGCTGGCAGCAACAAGTGCTTCCCCAGAGCCAAGCGCCACTCCCAGAGAGGCCGCTCAACGCCTTGTCTGAGCAGAGAGTTAAGGAAGGCTTCTGCAGCTGCATCTCTGCTCCCAAGGACGGTGCTGGCTAATCTGAACTCTTCCTGCTATTTGAAAGGGAAAAACCTGCTTCTTTTCCGGCCTCAATTACCAAGCAGGGCTGCTGTAAGCAGTTCCTTTCCTTTGTAGAGATGGTTGTGATTTAGTGCCGGAGAAAGCCTTTGTATGCCCATTTATTATGAGTTTCAGCACTCTTCTAGGTGACGATTAGTTGGTAAGTGAAAAGTGGCTGCGGCTGAAAGGTGGCAACTAACATCAGGTATTAAATATTGCACAGGGCAACTATGATTTCTAGTGGTAGGAAGAAAATCTGATAGAAAAATCTCCTGCCTGTTATTTTCCATAGTACTTCCTTCACCAAAGCAGTATGGAATTACATCCAAGGGTGTTGGGCTAATTATGTATGCTTACCAGCCCATCAGTTTGGGTCTACCAGTGAGCACACTTACGCAACAGAAGCAATTTCCACACCACTGGGCTCATCTGATTTAAACAATACTGGCTTGCGTTGCCTCTGTGTGTAGTTGTTTTTCCCTTGGCTGGCAGGGTTAGTGTCACAGCTTTAGTTTGAGAAGTGACAACAAATAATACTGACACATATTGTACCGAGCAACACAAGGACACACATGGAAGACAAAATAAGGAAATTAATGCACTGATTTGGGTAAGGAGAAGGAGCCACTCTTGATCCAGCCGTGCAGATGCGGATTACTTATTTCCTGACTGGTTCTTGCTTTGCTTTGTAGTGGTAGATAGATGAATAAAGAAAAAGTTGCTGGAAGAATTTCTGCTAAATGAAACCCTGATGAAAGTAAGATGTGTAATTATAGCTTGGGAATCCTCTTCTAAGTTATTTACAGTAAAACACACCTTTTCAGCCTTTTAAAGCTCAGGCCCTAAGCCTGTTCACTCCTAAGCAAGCACCTTTTGAAAAGCACACAGAAATCCTGTGGGGAAAATCATGCACAACTTGTATTTCACCTGTAGTGTAAACTAGCTTGCAAAATCAAGGGCTACTTAAAAAAAAAAAACACACAAACTTCAGGGCCTGAATATATTTCTGAAGTGAATTGCCTTTGGCTGTGTTAAATTTGCTTCTTCATCTCCTTCTCCTAACACCGAATGCAATTAGAAACACTCACAGATAACAACAAGTTTTAACCACACTCCTCTTGACTGTTGCATAAGCCTTGGTTGATATAAAACAGAGGTAAAAGAAAATATTTCTGCCAGTGTTGGTCTTGTTTCATGTAACTGACAACAAGTCATGTTTTCAAGCATGAAAACACTTGCTAAGATTATTTCATTATTACAATTTAGGGTTGTCCCCTCCTTCCTTGCCACAGAACCACCTGGACAAGTGTGAGCACGCAAACCCGGATGCACAAAATTGTAGAAGAAGGTATTACTGTCTTTACTGTATTTCACTAACACGTTCAGCATTTATTTTTTATTTGCAGGTTGGTACAAAGATGAGTTCCAGCCAAGACCTCACTTTGTTATGTTCTGAATAGCTCTTGGGAAGTTGCTGGCTTGACCCTGGAGACTTTACAGTCTAATTTTTTAATAACTGAAGGCTTATTTTTTTTTAATTTAAAAAAGGACTCATTTTAGCTGTCGCATAAGCATGCATTATATCCCAAGACTTCAATCGGAGCTGCACAGACATATCTGAGAGCACAATTAGGCCCTCTGGACCTTTTAAAGCTTCAAAAATAGTCATATGTAATTCCTTCTTCTGTGGATCCTGCAAGCTTTAAGAGATTTTTTGAAAGCTGTAAATTCCTATTTATCCACTAAGAGGCTCACGGGCAATCTTCCCCTAATGGAAATAGAACTGTAAAGCTGAAACATTAATATACACAATACAATACATTAGGCAGGGAGACTCGTCGGAGCCAGCAAGAGGGCACAGCAGCCATGCTGCAACGGAGCCAGAGCCAAGCAGGTTCACTCCACTTTCTTGGCTTCCTGCATGCAGGGTTCACTATCTGATTTATATCATTAGTACTGCACAGTTCCCTCTTTAAAAATAAAAAAAAACCCAAAACCAAAACAACAAACCCATCTGACCTTTGAATCCCTCATCTGCATTGACTGGCAGCTGGTGCTGGCGAATCAGAGGGCACAGTTTGGTCTAAATGCAAGACAGCTATTCCTCAATAACTGCGCTGTTAATATGCATCTCAGCCCTCCACCAACTGTAATCTCCCGCCTCTGATTGGCTTCAGTGATGACAAAGATCCAGGTTATTCGTTAGCAGGGAAAATATGCTCTCCAGGTTCCCCCTTAAGATGAAGCTTTATAAAGCCTTGAGAACATGCAGGCTAGTGATAAAAAAACAACAACAACAAAGCAAGACAAAGAGAAGCCAAGAATATGGGATTAGAAACACAGCAAAAGAGAAAACTGCATTTAAAAATTTTCCTGATTCCTTTTCTTCTTCCTAGCTTTCCCTTGGGAGTTTTGCCAGCGACTGCAGATGGGCCATTTTTGTTAATTTTTTTTTTCAACCCTTGTTTTCTACATATGATGTTGTACTCAAGTTTACAGCAGAAGACTTGAATTTGTTTTGAGGACGTAATTTCTGTGCTGGAAGGCATGCACGTGTCTGTCTTCATGAGTCAGCTTTGTTGGCTGGCAAACAGGATACTAGGAGGCAATGTATCAACGTGTATTGATAAATATCTTGATATCGAAAATGGAATGGAGCAATTGAGCAAGAAGCAGTCCATGGTTCAACACTTCAAAAGCCATTGCGAAAACCAACCACCAATATCCGCACCAATATTGGTTTCTTCTTCCCAGAAGGCCAGATTTAGCTAACCTCTGAACTTAGCAGAATGTTCTGCAAGACATGAGCTGATGGGAATGCTCGTGCCAACTAAACCGTTGAGACAAACAGATCATTTTCTATCATCATCCAATACAGCATACAAGAGTAAGATGTGTTCTGCATTACATGGAATAAAAACTAAATAATTCTACCAACTCTGGTAGTGTTAAATTCTAAGGAACTTTTGCAGAACTGGGTTGGGCTTGGGTGTCTCCAAAGCAGGTGTGCAGCCACTCTGCTCCTCCGTCTTTGGCTTTAATTAGTAAATTTTCCTTTGTTCTTGCAATTCACCTTTCCTGTAACATAACAAGGTGCACTGTATTCACTCCTGTACAGATGCAGCCAGCTCTCCTGCTTCCTGCTTCAAGGCTGGAGATGAGATCAAGTTGGTAATTTCTTCGATCAATGTGTCTGGGCTGAAATTGTGTTCCCAGTAAAATCAGTATTAATTTTATCATCTATTTTGTCACAACTGTGATTTTGTTTCTCAGGGCTGGCAGCAGAGTCTTTTTGGAGGACTGGGCATTGATTTTAATTTCCCAATAAGATGAAGAAGGCCAGGTGCTGTTAGTGTTCAGTGAGTGACTCTTTTCTTTCCTCAGGCTTTTCACCAAGGGGGAGCTAGATAATTTTTCTGTGGGTGGACAATCCCTCTGACTAAAAAGAAGCAGAGTTCTGAGAAGTATGGTAATCTTGCCTGTTTCCCACAAAGGAGGTAAGGCAGCTCCTTGTACAAATTACCAGACAAAAAGTGAAGCGCACGCACCTGTGGGGAACCTGCAGTGAGAGTGTGATAGGGTTACCTGACTGCAAGTCCTTGAATACCTGGGAAGGATGGAGGGCTGAGCTGAGAGAGGGCTTCACACAGGGCTTTTGATTAACTTGCCACAAAGAGAGATGGCTGTAAAAAATAGAGAGCTATGCCACAAAGCCACTTTCCTTTTCTGTATCACGCATTTCAGATACAATGATAATGGGAACAGCACAGAGAAATGCAGGCAGATATCTGAAACAAAAGGTTGGAAGGAAAAGATTTTGACAAGAACCACATAGGCTTCCCACAGCAAAGGTCAAATAGTGACCTCCATGCAAATTAATGCCCCTTCAGCTATTATAAAGGAACTTCAGTATTTCAGTTTCAGCAAAAGCCTGAAAAATGCATTATGCAATCCATTTATTCTGTTGGGGATTTTTCCTATGTGGTATGACTATCTCTTTCAAATATATATAAGGATTCTCATTCAATAAATAATAATAAAGCTAGAAAATAATTAACTCTTAACTGTGTTCTCCCTGGTCTTGCTTAAGGGAAGAAGGGGAGAAAAAACCCTCTACATGCTTCAGCAGGCAGAGCTACAAACACATCCGACCAGATAATTGACACAGCCATTGAGCCAGCACAGCGTTAACTCTGTTTTAAGCTTCCTCAAATCATCTAGCTTCAGAAACCATGTAACTTAATTGGATTGCTACAGACCTGACAGCTCCCCATGTACTGTATGCTAACGGATTGCATCGCTGCTGTATGATCGGGTACATGAGCTAATGCTGCCAGTCCTGGGAACTGCCACTGGCCCTGAAGCTTGGTTTTCATCTTCCAGTCACTATCAGAAAATGAAAACAACTGTGTTCCTCTCCTAAGTGTGAAAAATTAAATCTAGGAGAATTCAAAACCACCACCTATGGGAAGCAGGATATTTGGGCCAAAGCTCTCATCATTGGTCACATAGGTGATTTTCCACCCTGTGGCCAGTTCCACTGAAACTCCAGTTAACTCAAAGAGGCGTCTCAAAATAATCACTCTGACTTAGATAAGAAAAAGTCTGCTGAACGAGGTCTTTATAATCCCACAGGAAAAAATATAAAGACAGTTCACAAGGCAACACTACATAGGCTCAGTAAACTCAGGTAGAGAGACAGTGTGGATGATACAAGCTAAACAGCAGACTGACAAATTCAAAAATGCAGTTTCAGTTTCCATGTTAATGAAGCAAAAACCAAGAATATTTGTAAGCTGTAGATGTCCCCAAGGCACAAGTCACAGGTAGGTGCCAAATCATCATCAAAATTCTGTGAGAATTAAGATACCTCTCTGCCTTTTGAGTCAGAACACACCTCCCTGGCTTCAGAGATTTTTCAAAAGAGAAGATTGGTATTTTGACCTTTATCCTGTCTCTTTGCTGCTGAATGCCTACTTCTGAATGCCTGCTTCTGAATGCCTACTATACTTTATCACTATTTTGCTTATTTTGTAATTTTTATTTAGAAATCACTCAAAGCAGGCATAATCCTTGTTCTTAATTCTTATCCAGATATTATTGCCCCATCTTGGGGCCGGGGGGCAAGGGAGTGTACACAAAGCACAGACTTGCTCATTTTTTCTCATGTTAATGTCAATAAATACTGAGTTAAGTAGGTACTGATTATTTTGTAGACAAATGCCTGTTTTTTCAACACCACCACAGTTAATTTTCAAAACAGACAAAAGTAAACATCCTTCAAGAATCAATTTCAGTAGGCTAGTCCTGATTTTTGTTCTTGCGGGGCTGGAGGGGGGAAGTTTGTTGTTGTTTCATTTTTTTTAAACTGTTCATAGTGACATCTTTGCAGAAAATTATGTACAGAGTTACTATGTCCAGACACTCTTCTCTGAGGGCACTATCACCATTTTTTCTTCAACTGTCCCTCTTCTTTTTGCCTTAGGTGATAAGTAGTCCTTGTGCAAACCTATCAGATAGGCTGTTAAAGGATTATTTTTCCCAAACTAGACCATTCTTCAAGTCAAAGACTCAGCCTGACCTACCTCGTTTGTGAAGACTTCCCTAAGTGAGACTATAAAATCCTTCCACTGTTCTTTGTCATAAACACACCACTATGCAAAGTTTCTACTAGCCATTAGCTATCTATACAGTCCATCTAAATTTTCCATGCATACTTCCATCAAATAATCCTTAATTCAAGCAACTCTCAACCCAACATTGCACTTTGATGTTGTAAACAGTCTAGATTTTTACTAGGAGGAGAGATTCTGACTTCTGATTTTTTTTCCTTAGTTCAGCCATCACTACAATGCAGCCACAGGTAAGGTGGCTCTTCAGCAATACACAGCAGTGCTTTGTAATGTGATGATCAGGAATGGAAAATAGAGACTAATGTATTCAGCTGAATCGGCAGCTGAAATTTCCATAGGCGGAACATAATTACCTAAGCTGGCATTCTCCCAGGACACTGGGGTTAACATTATTACTCCTACAATACTCCTATTTATGAGTAATACGGAAAAAAAGTAGCAACAGGATTTTTTAATTGAACCAGTGTGAACCCAGCTACAGTAGGTTGCAGTCCAATTAAAATTGACAACCCAGTGAAGCAGATACACATAACACAGAGATAAATATAGAAAATCCAAGTTGTTCTCTTTTTCTTTGTCTTCTCCTCTTGGTGTGTAGGGGTTTTTTTCCTGCTGGATATTTTATTTCATTTTCTAAATCTTTTGATGCCAGGAAACTATCATTGACTGGAAACACTAGCTTTTTGCAGCCAGTTTTCCTAACTTAAAATAAAGATGGAAAAATATATCCTTTTAAATGTTTCAGCATTGTACTTCTTCCCTTTTCTACAGCACACAGTATTAAAATTACATTGGCTGTGCAGCAGGAGATTAGAAAGAGCAACTGCTTTTAACCTTTACTAGTAAATGATGTTGAAGTCACTGAATCTGTCTTTGAAGCACACAAAGGGCATGCACTATCAATTGAAAACTTGGAGCTAACCTTCAAGCAGGCAGTCTGATCCCCCACCAGAAATGCTGCAGAGGCTAACTCCTGAAAGGCAAAACTATTTCCTTTTCTCTTTCTTTTTTTTTTTTCTTTTGAGAAAAATAAATACTTGAAATGGCATAAAATATATTGCACTGTTTACTCCTGGTTCTGTATTCTTTACTCACATGAGTATGTCTTTCTCAGAGACATAGGACCATGCAAGCAGCCACGGAGGTCAATGGGACTCCTGGGGAATTACTATTCCCTATCTGGCAGAGGTGTTGCAAGGCACAATTCATTAGTGCTCTGAAGCACTCTGAGAGCCCTAGATAACAGCTGCTATATGTTGTAATAAAATACAACTATTCATCATTACAGAAGAGCCAAACCATGTTTGTAATTGACCATTGCCTGATTCTTTTTTGAAGTTATTGAGTTTGGAGATACGCCTCAAAGTAAATCTGTTGTTTAATAGAATGAAGAAAGTAAAGCAGCAACGGGGTGTGTTTTAAGAGCAAAACAGAAGAAAGCTCCCCTGGGCTGTATCCTATTGACCTCTAGTTCCATTATTGTTTCTAAAATGTTTTTCCATTTTAGGCATTGCCACCGAGTCCTTCCCAGGAAGCTCTGGGAAAGGATATAAAGTGAGGTTTCTACTAAGCTTGTAAGTAACATCTCTAAAAATGGAGAGTTGATTTATGTTTTAATGACAGCTAGATTTAAGGGGGGAAAACCCTCCAGGCTTTGGGTCTGAATCTTCTATAATGTAATAAATGGTGCCATCTACTGGCTCTCTCTTGCTTTTGATCAGTGTCACAGTTTGATTGTGCAGTATAGCTACTGCAAGTAGCATTAAAACACCAAAGAAATCAAGCCAACATGACTGTAGCTACCATACTTCTTGGACCTTGGAATGATTTACAGGAGTTTCTATAAAGCAAACAAGCCTAAAAAGAAATAAGAGTAGTAGGAGAAAGAAAAATTGCAAGATGCAAGTAAGGGAGAAAAGGCAGGATTCCAGCAGACATGTGAAACTGGATTAAAGGTCAATACTGAAGCCGGATACAGCTAAGCTGAACCAGATGCAGCCATCCCAGAGGACAAATCAGGGATGAAGCTCCTCAGAGAGAAGAAGAGAGCTTCCAATCCCTCCCAATTAATTTTCTGTTAGAAAAAGAACAGCCAATCATGATATTTTTTCCCTCCCGCCCACTCCAGTTCCTACTATTAAACAAAGTAGAAAATGTAAACAGCCCTGACAGAAGAAGTATACAGACAGACAAAGATGTTACAGGTCAGTTTCTTTCTTACAGTTCAGTATTTTTTCTGATTGACACCAGGAGCAAGATTTGACTCTCTGGCTTATGCCTCAGGAAACCACATGAACTGTGACGTGTTCTACTATTAGGTACACTAAGCAGTCTTGGCATCTCCTCTGGGGTCAAGCTGGACTCACTGCATAATGGAGCTGCCACAGATATATTTTTTATTGATGCTGTTAATGTATCTGGATAATTTGCTTGAAAAAGCAAAATTGGTGATAGACATATTTTAATCTGATTTCCTAAGAAAAAGAGACTAGTGCAATCACAGTATTTGGCAAAGGGGAAACAGTTGCAAAAACATACAATTATGTCAAGTGCTTCACAAAAAAGCAGAGTGGCTGTTAGTGCTCCTTTGGAGGAAAAGGCAAGAACAAAAGTTCTTCTTAGATATCACACAACCCCAACAGATGCAAATCCACATGAAGGTGCTCTCCTTGAGTTTGACTTGTAGTAAAATATGTTTGTCATTATAGTCTTCACCCAGTAAGAAACAGATAAGCAGGAAAGGATGGGAATGCAGGTTATCGGGGCTTTTATTGCTACAAATGGAACTCACATCAGAGCAAGTTACAGCTTCTTGGGCTTCATCTTTATGTCCTATCAATGAAGATCATGTTTACCTGTGCCTCATGGAGTGATTTTAGATTTTAAAAATATAAGAAGTTGGAAAGCATATCTTGACACAGATGTAGTTTTCACAGAACATTCTGAGTTGGAAGGAACCCACAAGGACCATCAAGTCCAACTCCTAAGTGAATGGCCCATATGAGGATCAAACCCACAGCCTTGGCACTTTAGCACCATAGTCCAACCAGCTGAGAATCAGACGTGCAAAGATAGACAACTCTCACTGCAGAGTGCTATCTCCACTCCTGGACCCCAAGGTAAGATTTTGATATAGCCCTCAGGAGTAGGAGTTTTGGCAACAGACACATATACAGGAATTTCAGGCAATGCAACTCCATTTAGAGTTGTACTAGAAAGGACTGGGAACCCTGGAGTTGCTGTGCAAAGCCTTTCAGACAGCCCTTAAGATGAGAGGCTTCTGAAATGTAAAACCACAAAACACAGGTTAAGAACCCTATTGCCACATGTGTAATCATGACTTATAAAGGTGGGTAATTGGGGGCCACAAAGAAGCTTATGACAATAAAAGTGGTATACATTTTGTGATTAGGAGGGAAACCCAGTCTAGCAGACTCTGTTTTCATGTCAATGTGTGCAAACATTTTCTCAGTTTAGTTTACCCAGTAGTTGATGGCCTGGTATCACAAATCCAAAGTTCTAAGGATTTGGTATCCTGCTAGATACAGGACAAGGCTTTCATTAATCTCCCTTTACATTTTTCATCAGTCCCAGATTAGTGTAAGATTTTAACCTAATTAAGAGGATATTCAGCACATTGATTCCTTCCACCACACAGGGAAGTTTCTGTCCCAGTACGGATGTGCAAGCGTAGAAGTTCTCTTTTTGCCACCAACTCCAAGCCGTTGTCTTTAATGGCCCCCACCTTGTCTGTGGTGATCTTTTGTACAAGTAAGATGTAAGAGAAAGGCCTAGCTCCTGTAAGAAAGGTGCTGGTAATACTTCCACTCTCCAGCTCCTGTAAGAAGTTCTTTGGACAATGTGGAGCACTGGAGAAATTTGCCACTTGCCGCTATGCATGAAGGCCACAGCTTCCAGCTCAATTCCTGGCTCCATGAACAAGCAGGGAACAAGCATGAGCCTAGGCAGCAGATGGGGATGTTGCTAATTGGTCTGTTTTGATGCTGGGCCATCAGCTGATAGTCACTTCGCACTTCCCTCTCAGCAGTGATTTGCCATGTCAAAGAGCTACAGATATGGGAACGATAACAAAGGAAGTGGAAACAGCAATCACTTCAGTGCAGACAATCCTTTTCCCTCGACTGTGCTGACCAAATTTGCTGCAGAATGCTGTGAGGCAGCTTGGACTTGGCAGATACCTTGCAGACCAAAAGATGTGATTTGTACATCTTACAGTGTCAAGTGACAATGATTTTACATGAGTGTTGTCATTTCTAATGCATGTTTTCAGCTTTCTTAAAAAGCTTGGGGATAGTTACAAATGAAGGAAAGCAGAACGGGCTACCATATGTGAGAAATAATACACTGGGTGAAAATACAGTGGCTCATAAACACGGGATTAGAGCTCAGGAAAGGCTGTGAGTGCGACAGAAGTTTCATTGCAAAAGCAGGATTCGCAACCAGGAGGAGGAATAAGACTGCAGCTGAAACTGGAAGAGAATTCAGGAGCATGCTGGAAACAGTGCAAAAGTTTGAGAGCTGTTACATCAAACTGTTCCAGTTTAAAAAATGGCACCAGATTACAGTCTTTATACTATGTAAGACTTCAACTTTCACATTTTCTTCTTCTCCAGAGATTGCTGACTACAAATCTTAGTAATTTTGCAGTAACAATTGTGGTTTTGTCTTCTGTAATGTCTCTGCCATATTTTACAGGCTCTGGGACAGTAAATGACCATGATTATACTGCTTTAGGGGAGGTACAATATCAGAGATTCTGTCTGCATTTCACTTTTGAGCAAAGTTGCTAAATTCTCTGTGTTTTTTAATAATTTTTCCTGTTTTTCATTAAAATGAAAGAAAATGACTCATTACAGATCAGCCATTTAATATGCAATAAAACAAGCAAAATGTCTATTGAATGGAAGGAGTATAATGCCACAGGTGCCTAAAAAGGAATTTTACTGTTCATGTGGATCTGTTTAATTATCTCACATGGAAAAGATCACCCTCTAGCAGGCCAAGTTCTATTCTTTCATTTTTGATGGAGCTGTATATTTCTAAATATAAGAGATTGTCAAGGGAAATGCCGGCAGAACCATCTGTGGAGTACCTCAACAGAAAAGGTAATTTGAAATTCAAAAGCAACTATTTGCCTTGACTTTTCTGAATGTCACCACCTCTGTCTCAAAACACAGGAAGAAAGACTTTGCTGTGGCGTCTCCAACGCAGCCAAAAAACTCTAGTGAAGGACACCACTGCAGGGCAATTCTGCTTTCTTAGAGCAATTAATTTCACCAAGACACTTACTTGAGGAGAGGCTGAATCCTTTGCTGCAGGTGGTCTCCTGCCTTACTGCCCATTCCACTACGGAAAGTCTCTGCCGTGCTGGCGAGGGGGCTGATCAGCTGACACAACATCAAGCACAGGCTGTGGAGGGAGACAAATTATTTGGAATCCCAGCACTAAAGAACTACACTAGTGTATCTGCTAAGGAATATCGTTCCCAGTTGGAGTTTGCTAGGCACATCTGCAAAAGTAAGAGGTTTCATGGCTGTGAAACAGACCATTCGCTTTCATGACTGCTAAATCCCCACTGAAAGACTACTCCCACTTGGCTATCGATTGAAACAGTCAGGTTAAACAAACTTGTCCTCAACTACGCCCCAAAGACAATTGCTGTAAACGAATGAGGAAGAAAGAAAGTGGACACGTATTTCACAGTGGTAATTTGGTCTCAATAGCCAAAGTTTCCCTTTTGTTATCCCTCACAAGTATGCCTCATTTTCCATTCAGGAGAGAAAAAACTTCAACCAATGTATTTCCAATCAAACATTCAATCAGAATTCTCTGCTTTTCTATTGCACATAGCTAAACTTCTATTTTTAGTATACTAGCACATGTTCTCTATTAGCAGATCTTCTCTTTCTCATTTATACTTGACCTTCTATATATCATTAATTAAAAATGTTAGCATAACAATATGTCAGCTCTTCTTGTGTTCCATTGCTTCTAAAAACAATGTTGCATTGCTGTTTCTCTGATCAGCTGCTCTTTTATGCTTTTATGACGGCTTTTGTGTTGTTTGTTTCCCAATGTACATTATTTTCCACATGCAAGTATTAAAAGCAAACAAAATTATACTGAATGGTATCAGAAAATTAAAGCATTTGGGAAGGACACTAATGAAAGTTCAACACTCTCTTTGTATGAGAAAATTAGCACTCTCGAAGGTCTAAACAAAGCATGGTTAGGAATGTCTCTGGTGCCAATAACGTAAAAAGGAGCCAAAATCCCTTGTAACATCATCTAGTAATAGAATGTAACATCAAGACAAAAAAAATAAAGTAAGAAACCAAGTACTTACGAAAGAAGCCAAACATTGCAAAGCCATTCAAATGGAAAGAAGGCCATCTGCAGCTACCTAGGCGATGTGAAGGCAAAGTGAGTTAGATTAAGTTTTCAAAGTGACAGATAAACATCGTACAGGTGTAACTGCCAAGGTACGGTTCCTTTTTCAAATCCAGACTTACTGAAGTGAGAGGGTTTAGACTACACAAAAGCTGCAGTGATTCAGCAACTGATCTATTAGATCCTACTTTTCAACAGAAAACCAAAAAAGCTTTGAAATTCTTAATTACTACATTTCTTAAAATGGAATAAGCATCCTCTGTAGCTTCTTTCTAGGTATTGAAGGAAAGGAGTCAAATCCACCGAAAGACTGTGATTGCTATTAAGAACTGAAGTGGTGTTATTGTAATGATTTACTTTTGTAATGATTTACTTGTAATTTCACACTTTGATCCCCTTTTGAGTAGTGAGGTGTTTCTTTGTTGTTTTGTGAGTGCTAATTGCTGCAGTGCTGTGTTAAATCATTGTTATGCTGGTTTTCTTAGGCAGCAGAATGAATAATTGAATAATTATAAAGGAGAAGTTCATTAAAACGGGTATGGCTACATACATAACATTTTCCAGCAATTCAGGGAGAGGTTGTGTACAGTAATGCAAACAACCTGTTGAAAAATGGTTTTTTCTTATCTAGAAAATAAAATCTTTCCTGCACACAGCTTCCCTCAGAAGCAGACCAGGGAATTACATCAACTGCACTGGGATGACTTTCTTCTCCACATGCTTCTGTGAGAAACCTTACTCTGGGTAGGATTCCAAGTTTAGCCATAGAACTCTGCTGTTATTATGGGTAGCTCACCAAAACTCAAATTCTCAAATGCACGTAAAACCAGATCTCAAGGGTATTGGAGGTGTAGGAACTGCCATACACCACCGCAGAATAACAGAATACCACACAGAGCCTGCAGCATAACACAGAACATTAATAAGAAAACTCTCTTTCACTTGGGACTTTCAAGACATTTATTTTCTAGTGCAGAAGACAGCAAAATGTGGGGTCCCATGGTGCTAAATACACTTGAGCCATTAGATTACAAAGTGAAGGAGTAGCTGCAGTGTTGATCTGCAATGGGATCTAGGTGCTACCTCTCCAGCTGCTATACTTACTGCCTTAAAAAACTTAAGCAGCTACTGCACCCTGTGAGGAAGCATTGGAGGCGCCATGAAGAAAAGAAAGAAGTTCCATGGAAAACTGAACATCAAACAAATAGCTTAGTTCAAAGAGCCAGTTAAAAAAAAAGAATAACCTTGTGAGATTCTTCTGACACTTCTGGAGTCAACAACAGGATCAGTCCTTCAGATCTTTTGCACAGGTCCCTGTCACATGAGTCAACAGACACTGACAGTAATGCAGACTGTTACTGTTCTCCAGCAGCTGGAGCAAGACAAGCTTATCTGCTGACCATTTTTCAGACTTAGGAACCTCATGTTCCACTACAGGCTCTGTAGTATAAAATGGACACAGGCCTCTGTACTAGTGTTTTCTTCTCCCCAACTTCTATCACTTCTAGTCATCGCAGCCTCTGTCTGTCTCCCACTCACATACCTCTGCTACCCTTGTCAAAGTTTATTACTTTGTTTCCAACCTCATCCTCATTTTCAAGGAACTGCTCAAAGTTTTTCTGGTCATTAGGGACTAATTTTAAAAGTTTAGGTGGCAAAGAAGACTCTAGAAATTTTCACTGATGCCAAGTATTGTTAACAACTGGTGAGGCAGTTCACATGACTGGCATGCTAAAGACCTTTAGATAAAATTTGTTGAGGGCAAGAAGTGAAGTAGTTAATGATGCAGTGAGTGGTAGTACTACAAAGACACTGCTAGCCGGTCTGTATATCCTGATAATTCAGAAACTAATCGTGAATGTGCTAAAACATGAAAGACAAGAAGAGAATACAGCAGAGCAGGAAGGAGGGAAATTCTTTATAGACCATGAAACCATAGCTGAATTATTTCTTATGACTTGTCTGCAGTGAGAGGCAGACTGCGGGGGAGCAATTGTCTTGCCATGGGAGAATTCAATTTCAGAAATGTAGCATGGAGGTCACACAACTTATTAGAGTTTCTAAAATTATTCCTTGCGATCCTTTAACACAGAAAGTATTATTGCTCTCGGTGCAGAGTAACTCAATTATGGTCTCACTACGATGGATAGAGCTATATTAATTCCTGGCCTGGAGTCAGTCAGGGATAACGGGACATAATAGATGGGATTTATGTCATGTAATTTTAATCATCTATCATGAGTTTAGAACTATTTGCCCTGGACTCCTTCTTCAGGCAATAGAGGCAACGTGCTAGAAGGCAACATGCCACCTATCTTAGAGCCCTAGGAAGTTTCATTTTACCTCATGTTAGTTACCCAAGAGGTAGATTTCTTCCCATCCAGATCTCCTCCATAGTCAATGCAAAGAGCAAGGAACCACCATGATGTGAGTTACTAAATCCTAAACAGGTAACCAAGACAGGCAAGGTGATTCCCCTGAACATCAGCTGATGCTGCAAAATGGCTAATTTTCCATAGCTGATGAAAATTGTGCGTCTGGGGAAAAGCAGATAGAAAAAAGCAAAAGGAATACGGGAGTTCTATGAAAGGAGCTAAAAAGATGCTAAAAAGCAGAGTACTCCACCTGAAAGCGAAAACCTTTAGCTGAAAGCCTACTCTGGTTCACTGCAAATGGAAATAGCTGTTAAAGGCAGCCTCCCACTGCTCCCCAGTGTAACATACAGGAAAATATGACAATATCAAATTGTTACATTATTTAATGTAATATATAAATGAGAACATTGCAGCCCAGGAAATCAATTGGGTAAGCTAGAAAAATGCAAAGGAAAATATGTGGCCAGCAATAAGACAATAAAGAGTTTTTACTAATAGTGATCTTCTGGCTGTGGTGGCTTAAAAATTTAGGGCTTGGATGCATCTTACCTTATTTTAGACATCAGAATATAGTTATTTACATCTGAGTTAGTGACACTTCACTCCCTTTATAGTCAACTGAAAGAAATGGGACATTTTAGGGCACAATTCCTGTCATCTTAAAGCAATGATATAAAGCAGTTCAGATGAAGCATCCTCTACACGTGTTTCTTTCCTTCCATGGCTGTAAAGGAAGAACTATCAGAGGTAACTGGGAAAAAACTTGAGATACCCAAGCTCTCCTCTGCAAAAATACTTGCTTGCTTTCCCAACTGCACCAGTTAACCCAAAACAAATGCATTAGCAATTAAAGAAGTCTTAGCTTAGCAACAATATGAACTCATAATTTGAGAGATGGTAATAATTTTAGTAGAGATGCACAAAAGGTAGATAATGTATTAGTACTGCACCTGAGGCAGGGCATTCCAATCCTTTAGTAAATATGAAAGATATGACAAAGCCTGAGGATAAAATTTTAATCACGAGCCTCAGATAGCTTTTATCCAAGAGGGTTGAGAAGGCCACTGGTCTACTGGTGTTAATTTCATAGGAAAGTTATAAAGTTAGGATTCAATAGATTAGAATTCTGTGCCAATACTCAAAAAGAGAAAAATTCTAAAAGTCAGTCATTACATGATGGTTGTCCTGAAATTGCCTCTCCCCTTAAAGTCCCCTGCCAAAGCTGAGTCATTTACTCCACAGCATGCAGCCATAAAATAAACCTTTAAATATGTGTGAACAACAGACTGTGCTGTTTCTAGGCTTATATCACACAAAATGGGTATTTAATTGAGCCTTTTAATTTAAGGGTAGTTGCACTAGGATTGCTTTGAAGGGACTGGGAAGAGGCAGACTCTGCCATAAGGCATGCAAGAGCTGAATCAGCGGCAGGATGCCTTTCTCTTGTCAAGTATATTGGGAGCCTCAAGCACTGACATTCATACCTTATGTTTCAGCTTTCCAGAACACTGACCTTGAGACAGAACTGTAGTTTGAGGCCAAAAGACTCAGCCCAGGCACAGTTATTTAAGAAGCCTGAAAACACAGGTTTACATAATATGTTGTAAATCTGTAACTAACAGCTATCATCAGTTTTAGTCAGCTGTGAGTCTGATCTAATCATTCTGAAATATATTCTTCATCAAAGAGTGGGAAGATAAGGATGCTAAACAGAATAATTCTTACTAAGAAGATAGTGACCTAAGGAAAAATTTGTAGCAGACTGCTTTTAGCTGACAAAATCAAATATTTTTAATTATTTTATAAGAAAGAATGTTCATTCCTTCTGTTTGTAGTGGACTTTGCATTATAATGGAGGTTAAAACAGAAGGTCTGAGAAAATTTGCCAAATTCATCCTCTTTAAAAAGCAGATAAAAAATTAAGAATACATTGAATCCTCCAGTTGTTGTAAAAGTTGGAATACGTAGCACCTCCTTTTAATCCTGTACTTTCAGAAATAAAATAGCATTTAGGATTATACATCGTGTTCTGTAGAAATGTTAACTCTTCTCACGATAAGGATTGACCTTCAAAAGCGAAAGGCGCCTTTACCATGTAGGAAGATATTTCACCACTAGAGGGAACTATTGGACTTCAGTGCCGGGGGGAGAAGCCGCAACTGCGCTTCAAATGCCGGTGCTTGTTCCACTCCAGAAAAGCCTGCACAACCTTGCTGAAATCACTGCAAGTGACAGATTGCGTTAACTAATACAACGTGTAGATGACAGAAAAACATCGAAGCTTTTATGTGACAGTCAATAAGTATTGAATATACGGTATATGATATTCATAATAAAATGAGAGCTTAAGAAGCTTGCTCCTCTTGGAAAGATTTAGAGAAAATTTTACCGAATTCTGTACAAATATTGAACTATTTTAAATTGAAAAGCTACTATAAAAAAGGTAGAAAGAACTCATGTGATTTCCTAACAGGAGAAATCTTTATTCAACACAGAGCATTATCCTTTGCTCGTTATTGTAGCAACCATTTTCAATAAGAATTATATTTAGTGACATGGTAAAGCTGTCTCTTCTGTTTGCTTTCACAGAATCATAGAATGGTTTGGTTTAGAAGGGATTTTTAAAGACCATCTAGTCCAACACCCCCTGGAATAAGCAGGGACATCTTCAACTAGATCAGGCTGCTCTAAGCCCAGTCCAACCTGACCTTGAAAGATTTCAGGGATGTGGCATCCACCACCTCTGTGGGCAACCTGTGCAAGTGCCCTGCCACCCTCATTGTAAAAAGCTTCTTCCTTATAGCTAATCCAAATTAATGCTCTTTTAGTTTAAAGCCATTACTTTGTCCTATATGCCCTTGTAAAAATTCCTTCTCCAGCTCTCCTCTAGCTCCCTTTGGTACCTGGAAGGTGCTGTAAGGTTTCCCCAGAGTCTTCTCTTCTCTGAGATGAACAAGTCCAACTCTCTCAGCTTATCCTCAGAAGATCTGATGGATCTTCATGGCCTCCTTTGCACCTGCTGCAGCAGGTCCACGTCCTTCTTATGCTGGGGGCCCCAGCGCAGGACACAGCAACCCAGGGTGGGTCTCACCAGAGGAGCAGAGCAGAGGGACAGAATCCCCTCCCTTGCCCTGCTGCCCACCCTGCTTTTCAAGCAGCTCAGGACAGAATTGGCTTTTTGGGCTGCAAGTGCACATTGCTAGGTCATATTCAGTCTCTCATCCAGCAACATTCCCAAGTCCTTCTCAGCAGGGCTGCTCTCGATCTCTTCATCCCCCAGTCTGTGTTGACACCAGGGGTTGCCCCAGCCCAGGGGCAGCACTTTACACCTGGTCTCAAACCTCACGAGGTTCCCATAAGCCCACTGCTTGAATTGTCCAGGTCCTTCTGGATGGCCCCCTTTCATCCAGATGGGGCATGTGCAGTACATTTACCTTTCTTTTCAGGGGTAGGGATTCTTGTTTATCTTGGTTTGCCCTTTGCTGTTTGTGGTTAAATTTTTTCTTCATTTTCATGTTGCTTCCTCTAAATGCTAGGAAAAGCCAAATGAGAGGACTGTACATGGCATTTTAAACAGGCTGTGAAATTGTTTTGCTCAATCCATGCTTCTAAGGCTGTTCCTCAAAAAGTCACTGCCTGCACATGACTCAGAGTTACGTGCTACAGCGGCATTTTAACAAAGGATCTAATAATTACTTTGGTAACGATATATTAATGCATTTCAGAAAATCCGGTAAGAGTTCTGAAATTTGGTTTTTTCCCACCCTCAGCAGCATGATGTACCACCAATGCATGATGTGGCCATGATTCCTCTTCCTCTGAAGCATCAGGTAAGAACTATGGTAGAATATCATGCACTACTGTCACATTCATGCACACAGCTCTGCAAGTGACTCTCCTGAGGGGCAAAGCAAACTGTTAGAGAGGCAAAGCAGCACAGCAGCTGTGTCTATCCCCAACCCTCCTTCCCTCCTCTGTTGTTCTGTTGCTTTGTTGTTCTGTTGTTTATCTGATGCAGCCTTGATGAGAGCAGTGATCTTAGCAGGTATGGCTGCATTATCTGACACATATCCTCTGTTTCCAGCACCTGAGGTTGTTGAGTCACATGAAAGGGTTTCCTGTGTAGCATTGACTTCCAGCATGGGGAAATACCTCCCTTTATCATACAGCAGTACATTTGCTGCATGTCATGAGTGATTCAACAGCTGTATATTTTCCCTGTCAAGTGTGGAATTCCCCCAGTATTCTCCTACTCAGTGACACTATATTACTGGAATAAATCCAGTTTCCTGTGCTTTAAAGTTTCCCTAGGTGGTGGGTAGGACTCTTGGTTGGTAAGTCTTCCCACACTTAGTTATTTACATGCCCACTGCTCATTGCTGTTTTGCTGTTCAGAGTGGGCAGTCACTCCTCTTGCCATTCTCTACAGAGCACTGAAGCCAGAAATTCTTCTATAAGTCCCACATCCATGCTCAGAAATGACTGATACGGGTTTGCCAGCACAGTTCCCCAACAAGAGCTGGGAGAGCTTAATGTAATAAGAATACAGAGTTCATTCACTAAGTTATTTCCCAAAAATAATAAATCATTCTCCTATTGTCTGTGCTTGCTTGCTAAGGGGGAAAAAATGCCCTGAAATCAAACTGCTACTGTTCAATGTTGTACCAAGAAAAATATGCCTCAGCAGGTTGCCAGGATTTGTTGAAACTAGACATCATTATAAAAAGCTACATACACTTCTCTTTTTTTCCATCTGTTGTACAGAATGCTGATAGTTTAGAGATGACAGTAATTTATATTTTCTTGTTTCAGCTGTCTTTTTTTCCCTGAATGAGATTTTCTCCCAATTAACTGTAATTCCCTGGTAAAATGTTTATACCTTTCTTATATTTATTTTCTGTTGAACACTGAATGTTAAATTTGAAATGCTGCACCTGGGAAAATATATAAGTACTTCGCAATACAAAGTTCTGTTTGATGCAAGTGTGCAAAATGTGTTTGATCCTCTAAAATGTGGTGATTAGCATCGAATACAGATTTCAGATGTAGTCAGTGGCTAAAGTAGAAGTTTGGTGGAAACTGAGGACAAAGCTTCCAAGATTAAAAATGAATCAACTCATGTTTTAAGGCAAATGAGTTAAACACACAAATAATGTGTTTATGTGGTATGAGAGATTATAATTGTGGCATTTAACTACATGTCATGGACAGTGATGTGGGATGACAACATCAGCGTATGTATGTAATAAAACTTACTTTTTCAATATACTTATTTAAATGGACTAAGTTGTGTCTCAAATACCCTGGTAACTACTGGGGATTCCCTGGTAACAGCTGAACTCTGTCTCAAAAAGATCCTTGGCCATTTGTGATTCCTTCCAATTCACATCCTGGTTTTACCAAGAAACTCATCTGTGCAGGCCAGAAAGGAGCTGTTGCATGGTTTAGCTGTGTCGCCATATGAATGGAGGGAACTTTGCAAATTAAAGTACACCTCAGCTTCTCAGCCTTATTGCCACAAAATGTAGCTATGGTTCAAGTACGTATACTGAAAAAGCAAGTTTTACACTGAAGAAAAAGGAGGAATACACCTTTGGTAGCTGAGATCCCACTCAGTGGTCAAGGGGTCAAGGGTCCCAGTAGGCAAAAACATGGGCTCTCTTGCAAAGAGAAAAAAGGACTATAAGACAACTTAGACTTTGGATGATAGGAAGGTATTTGTATAGAAGGGAACATTTCCTCCAAAAGTAGCAGTAAAGGGAGTACTATACACGGCCCTTGCATGCACCTCAGTTAAATTATATTACACAACTTCAAAACATGTACAAAGAACCATAGAAGTAATTTGAGATACTGAAAATTACTGAGATTTATGAAAAGGAACAAGGAAGATATAAGTTCAAAGTATTTATTTGAGATGAGTGAGTCATTCTGTAGATGTGTTGATACACAGAAACTGCCCTAATACCCAGAGAAGTAATAATGAACACCTTCATTGTTCAGAAAGAAAAACAAAGGTGTGATATTTTTTGTTTCATTAGAAGGTTTGCACTGTTTGCTAGAGCTGTTTTCAACTGGTAATAAATGCAAGGCTAAACTGTGATATTAGAACCATGGTAATAGATGTCAAAGTGAACTTAGTTAAAGTAATTTGTGTGGCTAATACAAAACATATTTTGATGCATTAATAGTTCTGGAGCAGAAATAATTAGAAACTAAAAATTAAAACAAGATAATATCAGTGGTAAAAGCCATACTTATGGGTACATAGTCTTAATACCCCAAAAATGTTGGATGTTGTACTGCTTTTGGGGGGATACATTAAGCTAAAGCCATTGGTCAGATCTGGCAATCAATAGCTTTGGAAGGCCTGAACTGTTTAAGCCCTCAAGAAGACAGCGCGTCAGTATTTTTACTTATGTCATTGTACTTGAGATAAAGTAGACTCATTTCACTTGATGGATGAATGAACTGAAATTAGGAATCCTGAAAAATAAAATAAGAGCAGTTAATCTCTAAAACTAACAATAAGACAGTAATTTCTCCAACTTTTCAGGTCTGGACCCTTTCTAGAAGACACATTCATAAAATGGATGCTATTTTGCTCTGTGTAGGGATAAATAGTTATAATGTTACAGTAATGCACTACATACTCAATAAGACAATATTCAGGACATATTGTTACTATAGCATAGGATATTGAGGTTTTTATTTCTACTTTATTGCTTTAATGAAAGCAGCCAGGTTGATATTATTGCAAAGGAAAAAGACTGAGCCAAAAAGCCTTGAGAGACTAACAACATTGAGAGAGAGCCTTAATGAATCAGGATATTGCTCAAAATAACTTTATATTAAGTGAAATAACATATTAAGGGAAATGTAAATATACATGAATATATTAAGATAATGATAGTACTGCATTTTAAGCTTTTCTTTCCTAAGATAACAATATATAAGCAGTTCAACATTTTTCACAGTAAATAGTCTTCATTTTATATTCATGAGTAAAGGTAAATCTAAATTATTCAAGACAATACCTTAAATAAAAAGCTACTTTCATAGAACAGATAAACTTTACAAGTTATGTACAAGCAGAACGACTACCTTAAGTGTAAGAGTAGAGAAGGTAATGCAAATTCTTCCAATGCCAAGCACATAATAAAAAGAAGGTAAAGGAAAATGACTACTGTTCACTACAATTTTAACAAGAATTTTTAATAGGTTGTCATTTATGTTGAGTCATCTTAGATCATTAAGCACTTAGATGTTAGATGACTGAATTAGTTAAAATCCTCTAGACAATAAATTCCTCTATCATCAATCATCTATAATGCATGCCTATTTCTTGAGGGTGAGTTGTTACATTTTAAAAGCTGTCCAGATGTGGTACTCTCTTTACCTATACACTCCTCTTTGCTAACATCTATTAGACCAGTTGAAGTCAGATTATTTGAAGCCCAGTTCTGAGTGTACTTGTTTCAAAGTCTTTTATAGCTGGATAGCCTTTGTCCCCTTTGTCCCCCATGCCAGAACATCTTGGCAGACTGTAACATCTTCTATACGAGTTTCCCACACAACAAAATACAGGCCATCAAAGCTTTCAGAGTTCCTTAGCAAGCTGCAATAAAAAGGGATGTGGATAAAAGATAAAAGAATTTTGGTCTCTCAGGAGTGCAAATATGCACCAGTATTTATTTCTCTGTAGGAAAAGCAGCATATATCCCAATCTTCAGAGACCAAATGAAATATAAAGGAACTTCCCAAATCTTGTTTGGTTGACTTCAAACAACTTTTTAGATAAAATTGGCACATATTTTGAAAACACCTGGAAGCATCAGTAACTTTCTTCCTGAACAGTCAAGTTATTTCTGATCAGCTAACTTATTATTGTGGCTATTAGTTGAGGCCACAAAATGAAAGAGAGAAAAACTTTAAAAAGAAAGAAATCACTGAGGCCTGACCCAGCTATCAGGCTATTTAAGATTTGTAGCATTTCCACAAAAAAAGCTCCCCTGCCTGGAAAAGATTACCCACATTCTAGCTTTGTTAAGTTTGTTACATGATGTTTTGTAACTCTGCTACTCCAAGACACTTTCTTAGTTCTGCAGCCTTCTTCTCCAACTGCTGAATGTTCCAGTGCCATTGTCTTTTATTTGAATGGACTTTGTTCAGTTGGCAATGCAAACGTTTTAAAATAGCATCATATCTCTTATTCTGTACCTAAAAAAAAAAAAAACAACTTCAAAATTTCATTCAAGTCAAACTATTTACAGAGGTGAGTTCAGCTCACCTAATTCTGTCCAAGTAGATATTCTGACATTTGACCAAGTTCAGTTTTAGCTACTGAAGAGACAGACACATCTAGGAAGCCATTCATCTGACTTACTTCAGATGTCTGGTTTAGCACAACGCGAATCATGCCCCACTTTCCTATTAAGGAAAGAAAAGCCCTGTCCTACTAAGACCTTAAGTGCAGAGTTCAGTGTGGGTATCTGCTCTGTAGATGCCTAAAATTTAACAAAGTAACTGTTACCACCCAAGGACTCAACATGTCACAGCTCTGGCAAGGCTTTACACATGGAAGATTTCAAGCTCCAGAATGAGAGGTGAGAAAAAAGAAATTTTCATTCTCTGACAAGTGTATTTGGGTATAAATGAGAATACAAATGAGATAACCTCGATGGCTGTAGTAGCACCTTTGTAGCTGCACTGCATTTAAAATGGTACATTTTTCTTAGACAGGCAATACTGTGGCCATGCAGGACTGTCAATTCTGCCCTCATTGCTGCCTTATGTGGAGAAGAATGGCTCCTGCAGACAATCCTCTGAAAATCTGCATTCTAAAGTGTTAAAAGAATGAAATATTCACTACAATAAAAATGGAAATAACAGGCATTCCCTTAATGAAATTTGGGCTTATTTACCCTAGTAAATGGCATATGAGTGTTAGTGTATAATTACTCATGTCTGCTTATTGAAGCATTATTACACTGTATTTCACATGCGCACAATGGTGTACAGCTGCACCAGCACTACAGCACTGCCAGTGACTTCCTGCAAATCTCACTGCCTAAATTTCACAAATAACTAGAAAACTTCCTCACTGATGTTCTATAAATTACACTGCCTTCTTTTATTGGTCATGGCTTGTTTTCCTGCATGTTACTTCACTCTTCACTATAACTGTTTGCAACTTTTCGAGGGATGCTGTCAGATTCATTCATCTGAACAAGTGCTTGGGGCATCTGCATCACTAGGATTACGTTGTATGACACTGAAACAGCTATGATCAATATTATCTGCTTTTTTTAGAAATGCGTCTCTAGTATCGTTATTGGGAACAGTCTGGCACATCTGCTGAGGGAGGGAGCACTAATATGCTTACTGGAGACGGGAGGGACAACACTGTGCTTTTTATTGAGTCTTATGTACATGAAAGTCAAACACTAGAAAAAAATTGTCTGGGCACTCATCGTATCTCCACCGCCAGGGTTGTTTAAGGACAGGATAGGCAAGCATCTGCCAAGAGTAATATAGTCACTGACATTGGGGAAAGACGTCAGCAAGGGAATAGACAGTCTTTTGGGTTGGGTTTTTTTCTTGTATTACTTTTACATAACAACAAATTTTCTACTATTTCTGGATATCTTGAATTAGTCCTTATGACTGAAGCCTTGACCCTAAACAGACAACTAACCTGATTTATTGCTGACATCCCTGTCCAAGGCTCAGAACAGGATCTGCTTTTCAAGAAATGGGTGATGAGGCTGGTACTCAGGAAAGAAAGAGAAGGTCCAAAGGCTGCTTTAAGAGTCACAGAATCACAGAATATGCTGAGTTGGAAGGAACCCATCAAGACCATCAAGTCGAACTCCCGGCCCTGCACAGGACATCCCCAAGAGTCACACCATGTGCCTGAGACCATTGTCCAAAAGCTCCTTGAACTCTATCAGGCTAGAGCTGTGACCACTTCCCTGGGGAGCCTGTTCCAGTGCCCAATCACCCTGTGGGTGAAGAACCTTTTCCTGATATCCAAACTAACCCTTCCCTGACACAGCTTCAGGCCATTCCCTCGGGTCCTGTCACTGTCACCACAGAGCAGAGATCAGTGTCTGCCCCTCCTCTTCCCCTCACGAGGAAGTTGTAACTGCATTGAGGTCTCCCCTCAGTCTCCTCTTCTCCAGGCTGAACAGGCCAAGGGACCTCAGCTGCTCCTCATACAACTTTCCCTCAAGGCCCTTCACCATCCTTGTGGCCGTCCTTTGGATGCTCCAAACAATTATATCAGGTGTCAGCAGTCTGTAGCTGCATTCCACCACCGTAGCTCAATAAAACCTCATCCATGTGCCTAGTATCTCACTTTATTCCTGTGCTTGACTTGAGTATTCCTTCCCAAGTTGTGCTGAGGACTGCTGGGTATAAATGTCCCTGTCTATCTACGGTCAGTTCTTATATTAAAAACTGGACTGTTTTCAGGAGAGTTCTTAATAGAAAATAACACCCTGAAAGGTTTGGGGTTTGAACCTGCTTCCTTCTGAGACAAAAAGATCATATAATCCAAACAACTGAAGAACAGGTTAACCTTCAAAATTTAATTTAAATTGATTTTGATAACAGAACAGAACATTATTTTTAGGCTACCTAATTTAAATTTGGGGTTAGAGAACTTTCTTAGGATGGTGTTGCCTTGGTAATAAAATATTTTCTCAAATGCTGAATAGCTGACCTATTCTAAAGCAGCTGTGTTTTGCTTTTCAGGTTAAAAATCTTCTCTGTTCTCTATCACATGAAAAAAATGATCCTTTATTCCTCCTACATTTTACAACGGGTAATAGACCTAACCTTAGATCAATTACTCTTTATATTTTTAAGCTTTTCTCATTAAATTTTGTGGCATTTATTTGAACTGACAAGATAAATGGTACGAAACTTCCAAATGAAAAATTATCTAATCATACAGGGTATTTTAGTAAGGAACAAAACAAAAAATACAGTTCAATTACTTAAAAGAGAAGGTTTTAACTATTGATCAGAATTTTATCTTGTCAGCTAATTAGGAGCTGCTGTGTTATTCCTAATTTAATGTCAGCTCAAATTAGGGAGATTCACGGGAAGTCCATTTTCTTGGTACATTTGATTCTTCCACTGCTGAGTTATCAATTCATGAATAATCAAGTCAGCAGTGAAATGTAAAGTATTTCAGAAATATTACAGAAATTTTAAAATGTACATTTTGCTTTACTACCATTCAGTGACCTCTTTCTTTTTAGGAAATCATTCCAAAAGTTCACAGATTACCTCCTTCTTAAAAGACTTCAGAAAGAAATGTTCTTAACAATTAAGCTCTGAATTTTAGAAAGACTATCAGTACCCAGAATTTAAGACAGCATCATCACTGCATATACTTGAACAACGTATAGCCAGCAATGGTGTATAAAGTACTTCAAACGTCATTTGCACTATCTACATTCTGTCAGGAGAACTGCAATTAAGTTTTATTCAAATCACTCACCTCAATTTCTTTTCTAAGCTTAGCATGCTTCTTCTTCTCTTCTTCCAGAAAATCTGTTTTTTTATTGATGAAATCTTTCAGTGTTGTGATTTCACTTTTTAAAAATGTGATTTCTTCCTGCAGATGTAAGATACAGAAATCCACTCCTTGAAAGGTTGCACAGTACATCTAATAAACTTATTAAAAATGTCTCATTTTAACAGTCTCAATTAATAGAAATGAGATAAAGTTCTATAATAAACAATTTCACCATAAATCTATTAGTATTATTTAAATAATAACAATTTAGGAAGATTAATTAAAATTAATTATTGAATATTTTATAACCTGGTTTTAGACCTGCAAAAATATATACTCTTGATCTGAAACATGAAAACTACAACAATTTTGAGCCCATTTTGGTAGTCTTTGTTTAAAATGTAAAAATATTTAATGTAATATTTGAGGTATATTTTCCTTTTTCATAGAAAAATACAATGTTAATTAGCTTTTAGTAATCAATACTGAAAGATCTGTAGTAAAAACAAATTTTCATCAATTTACATTAATAGAGTACCATCAGATTTTCAATAATGCAAGTTACATCAAAGTTGAAATCTGTGATCCCATGTCAATTTCATCCTTGTGTTTGTCCATATATTGGCAAAATTTTGTGGTGAAAAATTCCTATGTGGTTGTTTTTAGTAAAAATTGCAATTGGGTCAAGTGAAAACAACAGTGTTAGATTAGAATACCAAACATATTTTTCCTCTCTTCTAATTTCTATCACCATATCATCAAATCTACCTCCTGCTGGCAAACCGCTCAAATTTATTTTGTTGACAGCAAGTTTAAAGAATATTATGCTTTTACCTGAAAAATGTAACAATATGGCAATCTTCCACAGAATTCTGAAAAGTGTCCATGTAAGTTTATCCAAAGATAAAGCTCAATTTACAGCTCTGTAATATTTTCATATTTGAGTTCATTCGATCACATAGCATAAATTTTTTTTTACAACATTACACAGATAACAATAGCTGATGATATTTTTCACTGCATACTGAAGGAAAAATTTCTTCAATCAATGCAGCATTATGAATTACCTATATTCCCTTGTAGTCAGTCCTTCATGAACCATAAACATATTAGACAAAATAATCATATTATATAAACTGTGTCAAAATTATTTCACGTAAAAGGAAAGAATCAAAGAGTAAATATAGTACCTGCACTTGTTTTATAACAGATCCTTCCAGATTCTGGAGATCACATGTTAACTCCTCTTTCTTTGTCTTTAATTCTTCAACAACAGCTTTCTTTTTAGCAAGTTCAATCATAACTGGCATTTTACTTTCCATCTCCCAAAAGAGATGTTTATGATCCTTTATTTTTTCCCTATATTCATTATTTCTTGCAAGTATAATCTCAAACTCCTCTTGTACTATTTCTGCATCACACCTCAACTTTAAATTTTCAGAATACAGGGCTCTGACTTGGGCCTCCAGGTTTTCACACTGACATTTTGTCACTTCTATGGCATCATCTTGCAGATGTATTTCCCTTTCGGTTGTCTTTGTTTCTAACAGAATAGAATTCATTTCTTTTTCTAGTTCCTGACACTTTGCCTGTAAAATATTTCAGCATTTACTTAAGAACATTTTCTGGGGGAAGATATGAAGTGTCTAGTTAAATACTGTAATTCAACAGTCTTCTTTTTCACTTGTCTAATGTGGTTTGAATGGAATTACATTTCTTAATATCATCACCTTAGAGACACAATGCAAAAATATTAGCTTAGTCTTCTCCCCTTAGTTGAGCCTAAAATATGAAATAAGATATCCTTGAACTCACATTAAGTTCCTCAGATTTACAAGATACATAGGACGCGGCAAGTCAAACCCAACCCTAATGTTTGCTTAGAGCTGAAATCTGGTGAAGTCCTAATCAGACTAAAAATAACTAAAGATGCCAAAAATCCCTTGCAAACCCACACAAACACATAGAGGGGTGTGTCAGGTGATGGAGTTTAACTAGACTGGTCAACTGAGGTTTTTAATCTTGCCTTCATCACAGCAGTAGTTCAGAGTTGAATTAATCCCAGCTATTTTCAACCCCACAAGAAATATGTATCCAGTCCTAAAAAGGCCTCTACATCATCTCACTGATGAGAAGTGAACAAAGCCAGGAAGTAGTACTTCAACCCATCATAAGAAATCACAGATTCATCAGGGTTGGAAAGGACTTGTAATTACCTAGGGTTTTAAAGCTCTGTGGGTCTTTTTTAGAACAGATACATGTTTTTAAATTGTTTGACCACAAATTATTATTGCAGCATCATCAGACTTTATTACAGGATACAGGACAAAGCTTCTTGTAAAGTGTGGCCAGTCCACTAGCATTCGTAAAAACTACAAGCTTTCACTGCTGCTTCAGAAATGTTATCTTCATGCAAAATTTCAAATATCAATTATTTCAGTTGTAGAGCTATGCACAGATATTGTACTTGGAACTCTAGTATTTCCATTTCCATTCTTCCATGCTCAAAAATGTTGACTGGTATAATCTCTTCTCAGACTTAAAAGTAAGTTTCTCAACCGAAATTTGATGGCTATTTAGGATACCCACTTCAAATATAAAGGGAAAAAAGTATTTTGTGTTAAAGAAGATGGTAAGAAAAAAAATTATATAGTCTGGTTAAAATCTGCCAAAAAAAAAAAAAAAAGTTTTAAAATCCTTCCCTCACAATTTCTCAGGAAATTACCATTAAAAAAATTTCAAAAAGCTCTAACTTTGCATTTAGTTGTTGTGGGTTTGCTTTGTGGGTCAGTATTTTTGTTTTGTTTTTTTCCAAGTAACAAACAAAAGTTTCACCTGCTGTAATGAAGACTTAGCTGTGTGGTGATCTTACAAACAAAAATACACATCCACAGTTTTGGCTGAGCCTAAATGCCACACACATGAACAGAACAGCTGCCTTACACTTAAATGCGCTCACCCGTTAAGTACCATCAGCTTCTCTTCTTCATGGAAATACTTCCTCATCTAATGAAAAATAATAGATTAAACTGCTCTAAACAAGGTTTATTACCTGCAATTGGAAAAGAACTGTTTTCCTTTTTTCTATGTCTGACACCTGTGACTGCTGCTGCTCTGCAACTCGTTTTACAACTTCAGCTAGTGATGGGGAATTTTGCTTGGCCATTTTAGGCAGAAGTGAAGAACTAAAGGAACAAGAAATAAGTGAATTGTTTTATCTTCATTCCGTTTAGTTCCTGTTGATAAAACAACACTAATGTCTTTCCCGTGGGATCGCAGATCGATACATTAATTTCATTTGATTCATTTTTAATCAGCAAGAACGGGTTACTCAAAGCTAACCACTGAGAATTAGAGCACTTTTTGCAGAATCTCACAAAATAAACCACTGCGATGTTCTTCCGGCCTCTCTGCAGGCCAGATCCTCAGTTTGTGAGCACAGTTGTAACTCTTAAAAATACCTTAAGAGCATCTAAAGTGCCTGAGGCCGTGCTCTCGCGTTTCGCCCGCATGGCCGAGTTGCTGCGGCCGCCACACGGCGCCTGCAGCACTCTCAGGGCCGCCGCCCTCAGGCCGCCGGCCCCCGCCACCGCCCGGGCAGCGCCGGCCTGGGGCCTGCGGGAGCCAAGGGGCACGGGGAGCTGGGAGAAGGGCTGATCCCGCTGGGAGCCGCAGCGAACACGGCGAGGGGGATCTCTTAGGAAATGGGTAGCTGCTTCCCCACCCGTGGCCGTGGTGCCGCCCGGCTCGCCCGTGCCTGAGGCCGCCCTGCTCAGCGCCCTTCGCTCCCAAGTTCCCCGAGTTACCCCATTCACTGTATTAAACTGCACTTGCTGCCTTCATTTGGTGTGCAGAGAACATCAAGTTTTCCCGGGTACCACTGGGTTACGAAGGAGAAGAGATGTGGCCCAGTTTCTCCTGGCCTATGCCGTGCCCTGCTCTGTAGCCATGGACTTGCCTCTGGTCCACTTGTACTCCTCTAGGGAATTCTAGGGAATTTTAACCCTAAATCGCACTATTTTTATAACTTGATTTCATAACTTACCTATTTTGTAATTTTTATGTTTTTATAATATATTTAACTTATATATATAATATATAATATATTAAGCAACTTATATATATTATATATATAATATTAAGCAGCTTGCATATATAAATATACTTAAATAAAAAAAATACTTATATATATATTTGTAACAACTGTTTTATAATCTAATTGCTCGTCTCTGCGTATGACCTATTTATTCCATCCCTTTTCTGAAGTGGCATAAGCTGAATATAATACTTCATTCAGAACATGTCAATTTGTCATTTTTCAATATTGTTTTGTACCCTGAATATTTTTTGACCTTTTCCATCTCAGCATTTTGCACCAAAAATAACCCCAGTAATTAGTTTTACTTCCTTAGTCTGGCTGAAGGAAAGAAAATGATGGCTTTGGTTTCTCTGCACCAAGTAGTTCTCCTGTTAATTTTTAATGACCTAGCTCAGTCACATTTGGCAGTGGAGTGGAAAGCCTCAGAGATGGCCGATTTCTGCAAACTTCAGAAAAAGAGGTGTCTGGATGGCGAAGGACAAGATAGCCCCATCGGTTCCTTTCGGGAGGGAGAACCAAGCTTCAGCTCTCATCCCTCTGTCCAGCACATGCTGAAAGGAATAGCAGGAGGGGAAATAGCAGGGCACTCACCATGTGTGTTTTGGACCTGGCAGAAACGAAGGTTTACTGTGGTTATAAGGAAAGGAGGAACAGAAGACAGCAATTCATGGGAAATCAGACTTTATTAATTCTTCTGTCCATTAAAAAAATTACTGTCCTTTTTTCCTGACCCTTTCTTCCATTGTCATATAAACACTCATGACTATGATTTTAACACAGCTTAGAAAATGTATTTATTATAATTTGATTCTTCCACAAAGCCTGATATAAATCCCTCATTTCCTTGCTTGCCTTTTAACCTTTGCATTGTCCTGTCAAAGGATTAAGACTTTTTCAGTAAGCTGTGTGAAATTTCCGACTGCTGCAAGGAGAAATTGCCATCCTCATCTGGGGCCTGTGGCCCCAAAAGCTGACATTGTGTAACCTCTCTATCCGGGTCTGGTGTGAAAAACGAGGTTCACTCTCCTGTTAAAATTTAAAAGTTTAATAAAAAGACAATAGAGCATAAAGACAATAAAGCAAAAATACAGCGCCGGGTGCCCTTGGCTCTCAGCCAAGAGCACACCTGCTATTTCGGAAACACCCTTTACATACTTTTAGCCTAATGCATATTCATAAACAATTATACACATTCAAACTTTTCCCCAAACTAGTTTACATGTTCCAGGAACTGTTTTGCATGGCTCCTCCTTGGGTCCGCCTTTTTAAAGCATGCGCATTTCTTGGCCGTGGCTTTGATCAGTTTTTGTTATCACCTCCAAGTTGGCCTGTGCTCTGTGGTTTCTGCAGATGGCGATTGCTGATAGCTGGCATGTCCGTAGCAGGGGTCCCCACCATACATTCATTGAGTGTTATCCACCCGAGCAGGCAGTTCCGTTACCACAAGCATAACTATATCAGCTATTTTACTGCTGTCTACGTCTAGTTAACAGAAATAAAGGCGTTAGTTATTGTTACAAAAAAACCTACGTCTTTATAGCAAAGCTACTTTAACACTATACGCATATAGCATCCATTTTAATATTTGCGAAAAGCCAATGTCATAATATGTATTTCTCACATCCGGAATATACTTTTTCTTGACTGGCTGCCAAATTCTTCACTGGAACATGCAGCTATAGCTCAGAAAAGGAAACTCCTTCGCTCTGCCCAAGCCTTCCTTTAACTTCTTTGTGTGGTTGCCCTGTTTGGCTGCGCCGTGCGCCCGTGAGCTGGTGCGTGCGGAGCTGGTGCCGCAGAAGGTGCGAGGGCGGCAGGAGCTGCGTGGCAGGGGCAGCGCCGCTTCCGCGTTCGGCGCGCCCCAGGCACTTGTTAATCCTCCTGGTGCCTTGCGGCACAGTTTGTTCTTTCCGGTGGGACAGGCAGCCAAGCAGGGTCCCGTCAAAAAGAAGAAATACAGGTTCCCACTACAGCCTTACACAGCATAGGAATTTCCAGCCTGTAGAAATCAGCTCCACGACTGAAAGAAGTGATATATATAAAGCTGGAAATGTCTGTGTGTTTTATCAGACGGTACCTTTCAGAATTTAAAAGGATTGCCCACCTGTGTAAGTAAACTCCTGTGTTTATGAAAACTGCATGTGCTTCAGTATTTGCATTGTATGCGGTGATTTTTGTTTCTCCAACTTTGCCTAAAAAAACCTAGGTTAAAAGAGGAAGGATGTTGTATTTTAATCCAGTTTAAGAGGCTTAAATGTGTTTCTCTTTCCCCCTGTTTCTTGGATTTTCTTTTTGTGTATTTGCTCTTGTTGAAATTTTACACATGTGCTCTTATTTCTGTTCATTTGGGCTGCTTCAATGACCTCTTTTCTTAGGGCATCTCTCTCTGGCATATGTTAAATATCTCTTGCCATTTTAATTTTCGAAAAATTATGTCTGTTCTCTCAGTTTCTCTCCTAATATAAGATGACCAGCAGGATTCAAAGATGCAGGAAATTGTAAGCAATCTTGTCTTGGCCAACAGTGAGCTTTTAGAATTAGATTTCTGGGGTTCTTGAAAATTGCTTTTTTGCATCTCTTTTCTACCCTGGGCTGTCTCTTCTCAGCAGCCTGGTTTTATTTCCTTCGTTTTTCTATTTCTATATTCACTTTGCTTTTGTACTTTTTGCTCTTGTTACCTTCCTCACCTCTCATATCATTATTGATCGTTTTCTTTGATCTACTTTTTCTTGGTATCTGTGCAAGGAAATCTCATTAACCTCTGAATGTTTGTACTGGCAATTTTAGGGATGGAGAAAATAGCTAATGGTCGGCCTTGACTTCAAGTTTGTCCAAGCATTTGACTTGAATTGTGTCCTAAAATGATCAACTACTTAATAAATATACTTATTTTTTTGGATGTGGCTTTGATGGAACACTGGGACTGTAGAGCATGTTAATTAAAACCTGAAAAATCATGAATGCATCTCCCATAAGCTAAAACATTGCTGTGCTTGGCAAGCCTGTATTATGAGATGGTTTTTTTTGGAGTGACTTAGAAAGGAATCAGTTTGGCTATGATTGTAAGCAAATTACTCTGACACTGCTGTCCTCACTAGGGCTCCGTGATGCAAAGCTGGAAGGATATGAGGGTGAATCAGCCCCATTGTTCCTGTGTGGACATCCCAATAATTGTCCCTCTGGAGTTTTTGCAGTGCATACACAACTTAAGAACAATGTAGGCAATTACTTGTCACTCATCAAACACTTTCCTTCCACTCTTTCTTTGGTGGTATTTTTCTGGGCAAGTATGAGGACAGCAATGAACTCTGCTTACCTTCCACTATTGATGTATTTGAAGTGGAGCAATAATCTAGGTTTGGACTACGCCCCTCTGTTGTACTGTCTTTCCTGGGACTATTAGCTATACCTTAATTGGGATCATGTCACGCTCAGACAGGCCTCCCACAGAGAGTGTCAGGGTAGGGAAGGAAGTACTCTGATTTCCCAAGTCATGGTCTTTGGCATGAGTCTCTTTCAGCACTGTTTTCTTAGCAAGCTCTTTCCTCTAAAATCCATTATCAGCTATGTGTAAATAATACTCTGAGCAAAATCAAAGGTCATAAATTCCTTGGCAGTTGCTCTCATCTGTTATCACATTTTGATACTTTCAGCTCACCTGTTTTGATAGTTGCTAATTAATCTTTGTAAGTGTTCAATTTGCAGAAAGGAAAACATCATTTTCAGTCAGGATTATTTTTCTTCCAGTCTAGGGGACAGAACAATGAAGAAAATACAGAATGTTTTCTGTAAAACCTTCTCTGAATAAGCCGTCCTTTAAAACCACAAAGGTCTTTGTCCTCTCATTTCAGTGTAGAAACTCTGGGAATCCACTGTCAATCCTAAAATGCCAAGGAGTACATCACGTCTACCATAATCATAGGCCTCAAGTACACACACAAGTAGTATTTTTGCAGGATAATGATGTGATGTGAAGCCAGAACATTCATGTGGTTATAGGAGAATGGGATCTTGGGGCAGGAAAATTGTGCTGGGCATTATTTGGTGTGGTTAGCTCTGGTAGCAGAGCACTGATTTCAAAGACTTCAAAGATTCTCAAATTCTTTGTTCCTGCAAAGATACGAATTTTCCTACAAGTAAATTAATATTCATGTACAATTTGTTGCTGTGCCAAAAAAACCCTGATGGTGTTTAAAAATACTCTAAATTATTATGGGGTCTTACAACTGGTGGTGAAGGTGCATATATTTCTGCTAGGTCAAGCACAGTGCTTAATCATGAAATCTAAATAGGTGTCTTCAAGGTTCCCAAAGCAGAAGGATCTAGCTTTTTGTTCCAGACCTCTGGATGCCTGCACTGGAAACGGAAAGATTATCAAAGAGAGAGAAAAGAAAGTAAGACACTTCTGAGAGGATATGTAAAACAGGCCCTCATAGCAACAGAGAGAGGAAGAGATGGATAGGCAAGTTTCCACAGGTAGGCCTAGCTGGGCTTGGTTCAACAAAGTTCAGAAAAGGGAAAAAACAAACCACCAAAACTGGAATTACACCATGGGCCACAAGACAAAATGTGAATGATAGGATGATTTTGGCTAAGCTTAACACATGTTGATTTCAGAGCAGAGTGCAGCTAGCAGAGTGAAAAAGCTGAGACAGGGAGTTGCACACAGTATTTTATTACTTTAATTTAGTTCTAAGTATTTCTTTCATTACTAGGTAAAGTTTCAGTAGCCCGTGCTGAGTTCTTGTGCATGCTGAAAAGAAGAACTATGGTGGTCATGTGCCCCTTCACACAGAAGTCAGAAATTAACAAGTCAATAGTTTTGGAAATGCAAAAGGGAGAAGTACAAAAGGTCTTGTGAAGGCCTGTGGGGAAAAATGTCATTGCCCTTACAGCTCAGCACCCTGCTGCCAGGAGGGGTAGCAGACATGAGCTCCACCTCAGCCATAAGTATGTTAAACACCTCCAAAGAAATTGTTACAGAAACTCCTCCAGTCCCAGGAAGCTAAGGGACCTCTGTATTTGTTTGCATCCTGGAAGCTGGAAGAGCCATCAGTCATGTCAAGAAGATCCATTAGGCTAATGAGGGTTAATTGATTCAATAAATCTAATCTTATGTACCAACCTTTCATCATCCCTGACCTGGGAAAGACCTGAGGTAGGCGGGGTGGTAGGGAAATGCCTACATGTTTAAATAAATACATAATTATTCCCATTTCCACTAGTTTTCTTTTGTTGGAATTTCATTTGATGCAGGTGGGAAAGCCTAAGTCAGTCATTAACTGCTATGTACCTTCTCTATGCAGTATCACTTAATTAAATGCATTAACATGATTCTGTGTTTGGACTAACAGTGCTGTTGCTGCCTTTTTGTTTGTTTTTCATGTTGTTGTTTCACAGTTGGAGAAGCCTTTAAATATCCTGGAATATGGTGGAAGCAGTACTGATAGATCTGTTCAGTCTCCCAGACAACTTGCAGAACAACATCCAACGGTTACTACACAACACTCTGGAAACTATTGAGAAATGCTCTTCCATCCATGCTCCATGTGTTTATGTCATGTGTTGCCAGAGGCAGGGGAGTGAAAGGAAAGGTGAACAAGAGTTCTTGCTTCCAGCTCTGAGAGGTTTTCAGAGTCTGAAGAGAAGACTGGAGGTGGTATGTGCTCAGACTACAGCTGCTGCTTTGTACACCATCAAACAGAGACTGGATGAAAAAGACCTGAGCATCATTAAAGTTATTCTCCCTTCTTTAAGAAGAGACTTAATGAAAGTGTACATAGACCATCTCTTTACAGCAGTCTACCAGTTTGAATTTGAGGATTTACATGTGGTATCTGACTGTGAAAACCTGCAGATATTTGAACCTCAGCATGAAGGGCAAACACCAGCTTCACAGGACGTGGCACTCATCCAAAGTGAGATTCAGATGTACTTGGAAAGCCTGCCAAGCCTGCAAGGGGAGCTCACCATCCTCAGATCTTCCCTGATCCCAGGTAAAGAGAGTTCCAGTTAATTGTTTTTACAGGGACTGTTACCGAGCATACTTCTTCAAGGGAGTTGCAAAATGGGTAAGATTTGGAAATGCCTTCAGGTATCAAATAATTATATGATGTTGTAATTGCGTGTCATGTCTATAAGAGGAAGAAGAGTCAACAGAAATACAGCAAAAGACTGGCAAGACAGTTCCAGGCCTGGGCACGATCCGAGGAAAGACAGTCCTGGGTTTAGTGAGTCCAGACTGTAAAATTTTCTCCCCTCTGTCTGGGAATGACACACTTTGAGAGTTACCATCATCATTTAGAAAGGCAGGATGAGAGTTTCTCCTGGTCTGAAGCCCCAGACACACCTGGTGTCTTAGTGTCCCTGCCATGACGTGATTATGAGCAAGAAGGAAATTAGGAATCCTTAAATTTAAATGCCACAGCTAAGTCCAAGGTAAAGCAATACTCTACTTCATTGGCTGATTCCAGGTCTCTTCAGTATAAACCCATGTAATAGCTGGTTTGATCTTTTGTTGAAAGCAATTGATTGTTGTGTTTTCTTGCCGTGCCAGATGACATTTTCTTACATGGGTTCACCACAAGGACAGGTGGAATCTCCTACATACCAACTCTAAGCTCCTGCAATCTCTTCAGCAGTTCCAAGCGGAGGGACCCACAAGTTGTTGTTAAAGAAAATCTCCGCCGGCTAGCTGATGCTGCAGGATTTAACCCAGAAGCTTTTCACAGAGTCAAGGTATCTTATAAAACAATGGATTCAAGTAAATGGCTCAGATATTCCTTCATGTATTGCTGGCTAAATTGTAGGCATTATTCTTACCTTTGTCAGCAAGAACCTGTGATAAGCAGGACAATTAAAACATTTATGCTGGCATCTTATCTGGGAGGGAATAGCCATCCAAACTGTCAGCCATTTGGCACAATATGGAGAAGCAGCACTGATTCTTCCAAGTCTGTTCTTACATTTAACTTATCACAGAGTAGAATAATCAGATAAATGATCAGAGCACTTTCTCCTAAAAGTAAAATACACCATTGCTTCTATAGTGGCTTTCTACTGATACATCTGCATGGCATTTGACTGAGGGAGCACCTGATTTCCATGTGTAATCAGTTAGTGCAGAAGAGTGTTTCATATCAAAGAAAAAACCTTGTACTAGTCAGAGCTGGGTTATTTTGCAGCCATATCACTGTCCACATTCTGGTTTTGGTTTGACAGATTGATCACGCTAATGCTGTGTGTATTATGGGAAAGACAGAGCCTGACAACTATGATGGAATAGTTACGAATCAGAAGGGTGTCACGCTGGCAGCTCCAGGTGCTGACTGCATACCCGTGCTGTTTGCTGATCCTGTCAGAAAAGCCTGCGGTGCTGCTCATTCTGGTAGGAATTGTACTCCTTGTGCAATGCAAAGATTTTCTGGGACTCAAACTGAGATACAAGAACTCAGAGCTGGGCTTTCTTCTCTCTATTCCAAACAATGCCCAAGTGCAAACTTGGCTTCTGTCTATTTCAAAAACATGTCTCTAGCTCAAGCCTGTTTTTTTTTTTTTTTTTTCCTGAAACAGCATTAAAACACTTTGACCATATTATAAAAATACATTTCTGATGTATTTCTGTTGTATTCCCACTTAAATGTTTCAAGCATAGTGGAGCTGTGAGGTATGATCTAATTGCCCAAACCAGGACACTTGGGAAAAAGGACTCTGGAATTCTAATCTAAACACTTCTCTCTAGTTTCCATCTCCACAAAATTATATCAGAAAACTGATAGCTGTTAATATGCATGTTGAGGGGAGGGGGGGTCTTAAGATAATTTACTATTAGATATGATTATTTAATTTTAGGTGTAAATGCATCTCTTAATTTATACCTTTGATAATTGCATATATTTTTAGCTACTAGAAAATTAAAAAGAAAATTTGTACCAATTTTTTTCAACCTCTCATTTCTCACAGGATGGAAAGGCACATTGTTAGGAGTGTCTATGGCCACAGTAAATGCCATGGTATCTGAATATGGCTGTAACATGAAAGATATCCTTGTGGTGCTGGGCCCGTCTGTGGGACCTTGCTGTTATAACCTTCCTCACGAATCAGCAAAAGAATTTCACAGAATTGATCCAAAGTGTGTCAGACTGTTTGACTCTGCAAGTCCTTATATTGATATCAGAAGAGCAACAAGGTAAGCCTCCTGAGGGACCAAAAGACTAATTCCACATTCATTACCAATAATTATTTTGATACTGTATTATTCAGCATTAATACGGTGAGGATTCTCAACAAAATACTCTCTAGTTCTTTGCAGATCAAGAAAGGATACCTTTGAATGAATGGTATTTGCTCACTTTTGCTGGGTTTCAGCTATTATTTTATTGTTATACTGTTAGTTTATGGATTATAGACAAAAGTTCAAATTTAATGTGATTTTATGGGTTGCAGGAAAACAATTATTTTAGTCTAATAAAGAAAGAAACAAGAAAAGCAAATGAAAGCCCCAATCACAATATTGGTACAGTTTGTTCAGTTGGTACTTGAGGTTCTGCCTTAATGATAATGCCTTATGGAATGTGAGGATGTCCAAAAAAATACTATTTTCTGTTTCTCTTTTTTTTTTTTTTTGAGGATTCTTCTTGAGAGAGGTGGGATTCTTCCTGGGAACATCCAAGATGATTCTATCACAGACCAGAACCAAAATATCACTTTCTGTACTGCCTGCCACCCTGATAAATTTTACTCTCACTTTCGTGATGGCACTAACTTCGGGACACAGATTGGCTTCATCTCAATCAAAGACTGAGACAGTATCTCTTACTCTAGAACAGCATTTAGATGATAAGTCTGCTGCATTGTCTGGCATCCTGGTCTCTTCAGAGAAGTTCTTCCTCTTTCCTTTCACAGACTTGCAGTAAAGAATTCATGGGCCTTGAGATTCTTCTGCTTCTTCCCTTCCTTGTCGTTCTGAGGCAAGAATAAGTACCTATGATGTGGGGACAACAGTTTCTGTGTGAGACAAGGTGCAAAGGAAACAAGGACAACCCACACCAGTGGCAATATCCTTCTACAAGACCCAGATACAAGCTCCAAGTTTATGGATCCTCCTTGACCAAATATTTTACAGAAACCTCGCTGTCTTAAGGTGGTGGGAGCACAAAAAAACCCAGTCTTCATTAGCTTCTGGTTGAGACTGCTGAATGATGTTAAATATGACATTGCTAATAGAGGAAGGGAAGCCAGTACTGCACGTTACCTGTTTGAGACACCCAACTTTGATAGTTTCAGCTGAGGCCTTACAAAATTTTGTGCATAGGATTAATTTTCTTCTTTGGATTAGTTTAAAGAACTCCAAAATATTTACAGGACTTTTCCTATGGAAAATAACTTGAAAGTGAAAAGCAAGCAGGCTCCTTTAGGGCAGACATTGAAAATATATGAACTCTCACCATTCTGTAATTTTTCATTGCAGGAAAAATAGGACTAAAAATCTTCATTTATGATGTGTATGTTCATGTCTCCTTAGGATTTTTTTTCTTTAAACAGTGTGCTTTGATAATGTCATTGACACAGTCTCAACAATGCCAAGTTATTCAATAAATATCTAAAAAGTTCCGTGAATTTGTCCTCAGTTAATTTTACCGACCAGTAATTGGACTTATGTGTCTTACTGCTCAAATTCTAAGTGTGCACTGTTTTCTTTTGGCCATAAAAAAAAAGCCTCTAGATTTTACAATGGACATGATGTTTTCTGACACGCGGACAGTGAGCAATTGCTAACAGTAAAGCTGTGCTGACTGTGGCTTGCAGAGGTGCCAAGCACAAGCCTTGGGCCAGCGGCACGCATGACGTACTTTCTATTTTGGATTCCGCGAGCTTTCCCCGGTCTGACAGTTCTGCCCACTAGAGGTCAGTGCTCGCTCGCGCTGCGCTTCCATCCTGGAGGCACGGATGGATTGGATGGATGGGTGGATGGATGGGGGTCCAAACCGTACGGTTTGCAAAGCACTGCACAGCACACGCTGCTACTTTTGCCTCTACAGTCATCTGCCAAGTTATTCTAATATCTGTGCTTGAAGAATAATCTGTTTTCATTTTGATTCGGAGCTGATCGAATTAGAGCTTTCCTTGTTTTCCGAAAGAACAGACATTTAAAAAAAACTTCTTTTACCTGTGAATGGTATTTCTCAGAGAAGAGCCTGGCTCTATGTTCTCTGACTGTAACCATCTATGAAAAGAAAATACACTTCTGCCAACTATCTTACATCTTCAGAAATATTATTCTTCTGCTGTAGCACTGCAGTTGTTGACAATGTTCAGTTACCTTTTTAAATCTCCGTTGCTTTCACCATTCTCAGTTTCCCCTGTAACTTCACTGTGGTGCTGTTCAGGTGGCTTCAAACTGGAGGCTCAGGGTCCGACAGGGGCAACACTCTCACTACTCAGTTTAGAGCTGCCAAGCACATTGCTGCACACCAGCTAATGATGTGTCTAGTCTGTATTACGTGTGTTATTGACTTGTTCTAAATATAGGATAGTATAATTATATGGACACTGACAGGTTTGTCTTGCTGTACTAGTTAAACAGCCTACCTTCACCTTTTAGTTCTGTCCTTTTGCCCTGATATCTGTACCACTTTATGGGTGCCAAGCGACGTAGCAGTGAGGTGACTAAGGTATCCTTCCTGCAGCTATAGGGGCACTAGCGCTACATAGCTTTCAGTCCCTGCACCTAAAGCTCAACCAAAGCTTATCTGTCAGTGCCCTTCACTTAACCCTCTTCCCTTGTGGATTAAGGGTATGTCATCAAAAGCAGCTGAGTTACATGGTTTTGCAAGGTACTTGACAGCTGAAGCATCATAGGGGCCCATGTGCCTGCTGTTATCCCATCTCATCTCAAAGATGGTTTTAAACTAATGCATTTATCCCTGCAGTAAGTAGGAAGATCATGCAGTCATGCTACTTACCACAGTTCAAATGCTCAACAATATATTGAGTCACATTAACATGATACTGATAGTAAGCCCTGGGTTGTTCTTACCTGCTCAAGAATTACAGTAGAGATTTTGTGTTTAGAAAAATACCAATTACAGATCATGGTAGGACTGTGCAAGCTGGAGAGAATATCAGAATGAGCAGAAACACCAAAGGTTTTACCTTTTAGAAGACAAAATGTTACCACAATTGTTCTTTTTTTCCTTTTACATGAATTTCATAGACTGTAAACCTTTCAAGACAGGAAACAGTCTTTTGCACATGGATGATTGAGGTGGAGAACTCCACGACCAGTAAGAAAATATTGTAAGGCTCAGTCCCAAATCAAGCTAGGCTCTGAATCATAGCTTCTTTCAAAAGTCCTTGCTACAAAGGCTTTTTAATTCTGGTATTAAAAAAAAAAAAGTTTAGAGGAAGGGCATGATAAGAAGGAGTCTAGGCTATTTCACGTCTCTATTTATTTGCTTTTCATTTCTGTTGCTCACTGAGGGAGGCAAGCACATCACCCCTGATTCACCGCCTCTAGGGAAGCTCTTAAAATGCTTCGTAAATTGTTCATCTGTACCTAAATAATTATCAGATCCCATTTATTAACCTAATATCCATTGAATTCTTAAGCTGCATTTGCCTTATTATTGTTATTAAATAACATTATTAATTATGATAATGGTGTGCCCTGAGGAGAGCACACAACGTGATCACATTGAATATTGTTTTTGATAGCTGTTACTGTGCAATTAACATTTGTTATTATTGTAGATTCTCAATATGGGCCCCTTTATTCACATTATATACTTGAATGGAGTGTACTAAAACATGTCTGAGAAAGGCTTTATTCACTATTCCAGTAGAAGAGGGCAGCTTTAGCAAAGCTTTCTGCCTGGGTAAGCAGTGTGAAACTTCAGAGGCATAGGTCAAAGCCTGAGATAATTAGTGAAATATTCATCCAAACCATGGCATTTATTGCCACAGGTATGGCAAAGGTGAAAACTATTAAGGAAGTTAGATGAAAAGTGGTTTTAATGCATTTGTAGAGGTTAGTTCCATCAGTGGCTGTTAGTCTCTTTCTACTGACAACCTGAGGAGACAGGGTGGGGGCAAGGCAGTTCTGCATTTGACAGCTACATTTGTGATAGGCTACAAATTCAGAAGCCATGGGCCTGGACATTCAGCAAAGCATTTGGGCACATCTTGACTCACAGAAAGTATGTAATCCCTCCCAAATTCCAAGCATTCAATTACAGGAAAGTGTCTCCTTTCCCCAGCAATAACATGGTTTTGCAAAGTGGTTGTTTTTGCCTGTCTTGTTTTCCTCATGCTTATCTCTTGTGCATCACTGTGTTTCTGTCCAGCACCACTCACAATCATCCTATCAGTATTGTGAGTCTGGTCACAGGGGGTTGGAAGACACAGATGCCGTTCTGCTCAGAGCAGCACCAATACTGCTTTCTTTTGTATTCTTGTACCTCCTTTTCTTTTAGCAGCAGTGTGAAACTTCATTTTCTCAGCACAGAATCTTTATTCTCCAAACCATTCCCATTTTACGGGTTTCCAAAAGAGCTCCCACTTTCCAGCTTACATGGCAAAGAAGTCAATATTCCTAGATTCCCTCACTGCTGTCCTCATTTCCACTCCATGCTCAATTTGCTGCTGGGCGATGCAGAGGGAGATGAGCTGCGCTCATTTGTCCCGAGGCCCAGAGGGGGCTGTGTGTGTGCGCTTGCCTTGATGTCATGTGTGTGAAGCCTTTGTTCTCTGAGTACCAAAGTCCTTCCTGAACTCCAGCCTCTTGTGCAACAATATTAATAGGACAGTGCACTGACAGGAGTAGTAAATCCTCTATGTGACAGAGGAAATAATGTATTGACCTGCTGAGGGATTTACATACCTCCAAAGACTGACAGCAAGCTCTGCCTGTGAGGCTGGCTTGTTTTGCTTTCCATTTCCTGCAGATACTATCCAGTGCTTACAGATGAATGACTTGGATAGATATGTACGTGGATTTAAAAACTGTCCTAATTGAGTATATTCTTTTATACAGGATGCTACTAATCATTATCCAGTGTAACACCTTTTTATAAGAGACAGAGTTTGCTGTTGTGCTTGCTTTAAATATACAGTGCCTGTGGCTGTGCTGCTAAAAAGCATAATTATGTATTTCCCAAAGGCACACGGAGAAATAGGAAGCTAGCTTTTTTAAGTGAATTCCTCTATCTTTCATTAGTAAGCATTTAATTTACGGTAGCATCTCACATTACAAATATTTGGCTGTTTGTCTTTGTCTGCAAGCTCTCAGGGCTGAGAGGAGATCCACAGAAGAATTCCGAAAGCATGGTCCCCAAAGGACAACAGGACTGAGTTCTCTCTCTTATCCTTCTACAAATGCAGCATAATGTCTCCGGGGCAGCCTGAATTCTGACAGTCATGGGAGCAAAGACATGGCATGGATTTCTGTTTGATTCCTGCAACTGAAAAGAGATCTGAGACAAAAATCAGTATGTGACTAAACTAAGAGAGTTCTTTTCACAATTAATTTTATCTAAGGGTTCGTTTTCTCTCTTCTTGTGCAAATGTAATTCAGAATTACTAACTACTGTGTTTGTTTTGCTGATCTTTCCCCGTCTATCTTTAGGCAAAGGCCTAATCATCTGAAAGCAATAGGTTGCAACATAAAAATGAGGGGTGAGCCTACCATAAAACTGAACAAGCATTTTATAAAGGGGCCTGAAAACAGTGTTTTCAAGATGTATAATTTCATTTTTTCTCAAGTGATGCAATATTTTTAGGCAGCAAACCATAGTTCTGGTCAGATGTTTCAATTGAAAGTGATTTTTCCAATGACAGCTCTCTGAAATAAATACCTTAGCATTTCTCTTTGAGGCACTGAGCTCTATCCTAAAGCAATATTGAAGCATATGTTGCAGCTAAAAGAAAACATTTCTGTTCTGCTTTGGTTATCTTTCTTAGAAATATGTGAGCTTGATTTTCCTGCGCAAGAATGAATCACAAAAAACTCAGCTGTAAAAACTTAATTGTGACAGGTGACTCAAACACTTTCAGTTGGTTTTAATATGTGCTTTTAGTAAGTGCTTCATAAAATTATCATTAAAGAAACTAGGTCATGCAGATGGTTTTATTTTGGCTCTCTGCTTTCTGTTTTATATCATCCTCATAAAAAGCTGCTGGACATGAAAGGTGAGTCAATCCAGAAACTCCTTAGAGAGGCTCCTTTAGGCTTGTGGATGTTTATTGCTGTATTTGATATTTAGATCTTCCTCATTTCCCTCAATTACTGTGCAGCTTGGATCCATGAGTTCCCCCAGCACTGAAACATCCCGGCTCAAGTAACTCCATGCTAGTCATGGTAGAAACACAGATACAGAGTTGATACTGATGTTTATGTTGTAGCTTTTGTTCAAACTATATGGTGTATATGACATTGTGACAAAAACATTGTGCCGTGATGATGAGATATTTTGAGAAAAATCTCCTGAGAAACCCTGCATTCACTTAAGATTTTGGGGGCTAGGTCAGTAGCAATTTTTTGCTTTTCATGAGATTGGGAAAGTTAAAGATAATTCTGTCCTCTCCCTATCTAGTAGATGTGCTCATCAGAGTGACATAGTTTTAGAGTCTTGTTCTGTGTACGATTATGTTTCTCTAATTTCCTTTACTAATGGCTTCTTAAGAAGGGACTGACTGTGTGTATATGGGCTAGGAAGTGCAAAATTCAGCTGACCCCTCTTCATTAGTTTAAATTACTATTAAACATAAAAGTCTGTTAGAAAACACAGGCACCACAAAATGGGAAACTTGGACTGATCAAGCTAAAATGTTCTTGTAGGAGAAAGGGTAAAGATTTAGACAAAGCCGTTTCAACATCTTCAGGATGACATTTCAATACAACTTCTGAAGCAGCTCATTGTTTCCTGTTTTAAATATTAAGAGTAATCTGAAATAAACCTTAAAACTGAAGAAGTACCATTTCAAATTAAAACAAATATTAAAATCTCAATTTATGCTGAAAAGAGCCTATCTTCCACAAAGCTCATCTTATTATTTATGTATATCTCTCTGCATGATCCAGTCCTCTTATTTCTTCAGTAAATATTTCCTTCATAGATTGCAGATTGTTATAGTCCCTTCAATAAATATTTATCTAAGTTTTACATGCAACATTTAGCTCCATTAGTCTTTCCTGAGATGACACTCCAGCTCTTACTTCTCCAAATTCTGCCTTATTAAGGTCAATTAGGTGTTAATCAGTTTTCACTTACATGCTCTTTTAGAAAGAGAGTGACATTTGAACTTTGTACAGAGACTTGGTTTTTTTTCTGGTAGGCTTGCAAAGTGGTGCTTTTTGATACAAAAAAAAGCTTGAAGCAGCCTTAATTGAATGACCTTGGTCTCCCTCTTTTCCCTATTTTTCTAAAAGAGTCATAACCTATTGCACTTCTATTATGATTTAATTTAGGCTTCCCAGCTATAACTCATAATCCATCACATTGTTCCAGAAACAATCTTCATGAAGGAGGCTCAACCCAGAAAGTGAAAAATCGTTGTTGTTTTTGAGGATAACACAGGATTTATGGTAGGAGAGCATTTATAACTTAAGCAAAAAACTTTTTAAGTATCTGAGGTTGGAAAGCTGACACTAGGAAACTAAAATATGGAAATAATTTCACAATTTCTGCAGGGAGAAAAAATACCCATATGTGTGACGCTGAAAATTCATTCCTTGAATTATATTCACATCAGGACTGGGTGCCTTTGTACGTACTCATTTATCCCTAGCAAACTGGGCAGAGGCTAGAAGGAAAGAATGAGGTTGTTTGCCCGCTGTAATAAATTGTATCAGAAAAGAGGGATACAGCAGCATTCCTTTTAGCAAGTGAGTTAAAGAGTGCACAGGCTAATGATGAACCACTTTCTATGGAGCCAATGTCTGAGACTGAAAAGGCAGAGAGTCATTTCATTCCTCGGCTCTACAGCAGTCTTGGAGCCTGTTATACACAAACAGAAGCAGGGAACAAAAATCTCATTTGGGATGCAGCTAGCCTGAAACAGATATCCATAGTGAGACGCTCTTGGATGCAAGAGGCAGAAAAAGACAGCATCATGATGATGAAGACATTTCTACACCTGCCTATTAAAGATTTGGGGCAAGAAGAGTTTATTGATGTGGAAACATGGCCCCCTACCTTATTGTCCAAGCAGAGAGTGGTTCTGCCAAGCATCTTCCTGTGTGTAGCTATTTACCACAGTTGCTAAAGCTACCAAGGCTCCTTTGTGTGGTCAGGATTCTTCCCCAGAACCTGGAAGGGTTGGAGTATTGAATGCTTATGGACTTATCTAAGTTCTCCTCTTTCTTCATCCCTAATTTAAACCCTGCTGCAGGCATACCATGCACTCCCACTCTTCCAATCCGTGCACGCAGGGAGAGGACCACAGTTAATTTTGGGAGGCAGAATGATAACTGTGTGTATTATATGCATGGAGGCCTCTGGGACCTTGCTGGGGCCAGAATCATCCCAGTGAAGGGCAAATCTGCCCTCGCCCACTGCAGCTGTATTTCTGGACTGAAAATATGGAAGAGAAGCTGCTTTTTGAAATTTCAGTTGGCTTGGCTAACAGCCCAATTCAGCAGACTTGGAAGATTTTCTGTCATAATATTTCTCTGAAGCTAGCTGTAAGAATAAGTGGCATAATGTATGTTTGGCTCAAGAGATGAGAGTCTAAATTTTGAAGAATCTTTTCTTGTTTGTTATGGAACAAATCCCAAACTTCTTGCTTAGAAGTCCAGACTCCCTGCTGCTATGAGGCCCCATCTGAACATCTTGAGTATAAGGGGCAAGTACTCTCCTATGTGAATACTTGCTAACATTTCTAATTTCAGCTGTACTAATTACTGTGGCAGAAGTTATTTCACAGTGGACAGGGCAGATCGACCTCCTAATCAGTCCTAGAAGAGCAGAGAGGACAAGGGGGAAAATATTGTGAAACTACTCCGTACTTACATGGCAGCCACCTAAGATTCTGGGCAAGGCTTCAGTGCTGAGAAAAGGTAGATCATGAAAAGAAATAAACCAGTTATCTTGGGTTCTGATAGAAACACATGGAATAGGCAAAGCAGGGTTTTTGCACCCTTTATACTGTATATTTTGCTCCAATTTGTGCAGTACGAAGTTACCAAGCATCTTGAGCACTACTGCTTTTGAAGCAATAGACGTTTCTGATATTCTTGAGAGATGAGAGAGGATGAGAGTCCCAGCCATATTGGTAGTAGTAGATTCTTCAAGATTTTGACTGATCAGTTAAATATCCTGATTTATCTCACACTTCTCGTAAGAAAACATTAAAGAGAAACTTGTAATCTGTGAATTTATGGTGTTTTTATTCTTCTTTGTGGGCCATGCCACTACCAGAGACAGCAATGCCAATAGCACAACTCACAAGATGTGCAACTCTGCAGACAATGCACAAAGATCTGAACAGTCTAGATATTTAAGATCTAGAGACCAAGAGGCATGTAGGATTGTTCCACACTTCCAGGCCCTGAAATCACCATCCCAAAATTTCGGAACCATGAGACACATACCAGAGGGTCTCAAATCTGAGGAAGGAGAATAGGAGATTTCTAGGAGATGCCCAAAGAACAGAAATCCCATGGCTTTGCCTACTATGTGTTTGGGGGGCATCTGCAGCAGAGTTTGCATTTGTCACCCCAAAAGCACAGCATCTACAATGAAAAAACAACGCCTTTTCATGAGTTTTGGGAGACAGAGCTGTTTTTGGAGCTGTGCTGTAAAAGCTTGTGACCCTCATGTCTCTCAAAGGTCGTAACTGTCTGCCTTTGGATGCTGTAATGCTCTTCCACATTTTTAGACAGTCTACAGCTGCTGTTGGAAGGCCCACTGTGTGAAAGTGTGTGCTTTTTTAAGGGATAGGGATATTAGAATTCTCAAATTCTGAATATGCAGTTTTTATAGACCAACTCAGGAAAATTTGAACTGTTCCCTGCTTCCTGCCTTGTCCATTGTGGGAAGCAGCACTTTAATTCTTACTTATTTTGTAGTGAACAGAGAGAACAAGTTGAAATTGCTGTGGCATTTTTTCTTTTGTTTGCAGCTTGCAGATTTCATAGGTGTGTTTTGAGTTGGAGGATATTTAAAATGTTCAGCTTTGAGGATTTACCATGAGCAAATGTTTTGTGGATGTTGTGGTTTGTATTTTAAATTACTGATCAGCTGTGATTAATCTGATTAGTCCTTTGACTGGAGGAGTGTGAATTACCTTCCCCTAGGTATAGCTGCTTGGGAACTGAAAGTGTATTTCATGGACACAAGTTCAAAGTCCTCCTCATGGGAGAATAAGTGCCAGCAAAAAATGATTAAAACTTGTGAAAACAAGAATACAAAACGTAAAATCATTACCAAAGAGAGCATGTTTAAACACTGAAGTGAACAATCCCAGATAGTTTGGAGTGCAAAATTCACTTTGTTTGTAGAGAACACATCTCCCGTAGAAAACAGGAGGAGGATGGAGCCAAAAGCCAATCTGCCATGGCCTCTCTCTTGCTGTTTGTTTAATGATGTGCATTGCAGTCTTCTTTCTCCATTATCTAATATTAACTTCTAATTTTTTTTATCATATCATATGTAAACTGAGATGATACTGTTTTCCAGTGGTGATGATGATAGTACTGTTCAAGCCCACCATACTGGTTACTAGACCCGGATTTTGAAGGGTTCTGTGTGAGCTGGACCTGGAAAACCTATGGTTTCATCAGTCTGTAGGGGGACATCTTAAAGAGGCCAAACTCTAAAGAGGCCAAACTCTACTCCATACTGATTAACAAAGAAATTACTTCTGAATGAAAGCAAGCATTAGTACTGTTGTGGAAGTATATGGTGGTAGGATCAATATATGAAAGTCTTACATGGAAAATATTTTGACCGGAAGCACAGAATTATTGGTAGAAAATGTGAAATGTAGCAATGAAGTTGAAGGTCTCCAGTATCTCAGAAGAGATTGTTTTGTGCTTTGTGTTCTCCCATGAGAACATGCAGACAAGTCCAGGAAGAAGGATTCTTGGAATTTAGAGGAAATCATGACGCATACAGATTTCTCTGCTGTTTGAATAGAGGTGCCAACTCATTTGAATGCATATGCTTCCATCCATATTTTTATCACTTATTTGCATGCATAGGCATACACTTTCAGCTATGCATCTGTGTTTAAAAATGCACACAAGAGCCATGTATGACTCCAAGCATGTTTTTGTTAATATATATATATATATCACGCCAGCCAGCCAAATAGCATAATATTTCTCCCGCTTGCTCATTCTCGGATGGCTCATTTACATATTTATGCAGCTCCTATTTTCTTTGTAAAATAAAACACTATGAAATGATCTGCCTAGGCTTTTATAAGGACACAAATCACTAAGCTTCTGATTTTTTTATTTATTCTATCCACTTCATTTTTGCAATTCTAGACTTTCCTGAAAGTGAGGCTATGTCATCATTCATTTGCTTTCAGCAAAAGCACAACAGCTCCAGAATAAGCTCTTAATCGTGGTCAGCATTTATATCAACACCATCCATAATGAAACAAAAAATTATGAATATCAGCTTTTTTATATTTAAGTTGTAGAGCTGAGTTACTGTACTATCATAATAAGTTACTTAGCAGAAACAGAAATAGATTAGAATGGATATTGGATTGGTTTGATTTGTTTATTAATTTGCTTTGAGACAAGCAGGTGACTGCTAAAAGAGAAAAAAAAAGAAATGTAACTAATCAAAACAGACTTCAGCTTACAATCAAAGTACACTCACAGGATTCACTGCACAGTCACAGTCATGCAGTCGTGACCTATGTGCTCTTTCTGTCTGCTCTGTACTCAGCTACACTGTGACTGAAAGACCTACAGGGAAGGAGTTATATCCTTTATTGTGGAACAGCATTTGTGCTATGCCTCCAAGAGCAAAATGCATGTTTTTACCAACATCAGATTATGCCAAGAGGTGTAAATCCAGCTCAGCTATCAAAGGAAGGATGAACCCAAAATAGAAAATAAATTAGTGGCCTAGCATAAATCTTCTCACTTTAGCACTAGTGCTGGATATAAATTCTAATGGACAAAAAAGCTTTTCTGGGAAATCCCAGCATTTGAGCATGCACTGCTTAACCTGAAACATTTTGGGGTTTCCTGCGTTTTGAAAGAATACACAGCTGATTGTTGCCCCGTGACTGGGGAACCAAGGATGGGATTTTCTCCCACCTTTATAGCCCTCTTTAATGGAGGATTTTAGAGAAAGTCAGAGTCAGACTAACCATGAGTGAAAGGATCTCATGCTGCATAGTGATGGAAAAAAGAGCAGTTAGCAGTTATGTCAAGGGAAATTCTGATTACATGGAAATTGATTTTTTCCTTCCCAGCATTACTCAGCAAGGCAATGATATCTGCAGCCATGGAAATTTAAAAACTCAGCTAGACAAGGACTTCAGCAACCTCATCTAACTTTGAAGTTAGCCCTGCTCTGTGTAGGGCTTTGGGGCTCCAGACTACCTTAAATCATTTTGTGACTCTTTGACTTCAGACAGATGAAATACTGATATTTATACTTGATTTAGCCAACCAAGACCTCCCTTATAGTCAAGAGAGAAAAGCTGGGTGTGTTTCATTTTCATACTATGCTATTTAGGTCTGACAGGTTGCAACACTGGCTACAAAAGGCTTACCTAGCCCAGGTTTGTGCACCTACACGGCATTTAGATAAGAAGACCAGCGTGTATTTTATCTTCTGTGGAGATGTTTGGGCAATGGGGATCCAGAAGGCACAGGCTGCTTGACCTCAGAAGACCTTGATGGGATGTGGGAACCACGTAAGCCTTCAGCAGGTGCTTGGTGAAACCCATATTCTCACTTATATATTCCAAATATTTTTATTTCTATATCATGATAGATCCTGAAGCGCTTTGCAACGGTCCTTTTATTGAATGAATTAAGCTAAAATGAATGTCTTAATAATTTGTGTGCGCTGGTGCATCCTTTGGGGAATTTCCAGTTTCATTCCAGTCTTATTCAAACAAAAGAAGTTTTAAAACAGAGTTCTCATGAAATTTTGCTTTTTTTGGAAACTTGCAGGGCCCAAATAAGGGCAGAATGCTGAAAACAGGTTTTTGAAGCTCTTTTAGTCATATTTGAATGAGAGTATCACTACACTAGTCCTGTCTGCAAGAAAGGGAAACTGAGAATAAGAAATATTTGCATCACAATCAATTTGTAAACCTGACTGATAAAGTAATAGCTAATGTAGCAGGATCACCCTGCTTTGTACCTTTGTGTTATTATATTTAGAGATTATTTAAGTGCAGTAGAAGAAAACGTGGAGTATACCTAACAAATCCCATGCTAAACCTGTGACCTACATCTGTAAGCTCTGAAAGCACATCTAGAAGGGCTTTCTTAAAAATGTGGTTGTGAAAAGTAAAGCTATTTTCTCAGCCAAGGGACACTCTGCCAAGAGGAGTCAGAGTCCTTTTGCAGCCTTTCCTCCAAACTCCGTTCTGACTCTGACAAATGGGGACTTGGCATTTGCTGAAACAAGGACAGTAACAGGCGTTTTTTGTCAGCACATGGGAGCAAAGCCATTAAGATTCTTTGTTTTCTAGGAGGTACCAGTATGTCTCCCAAAACTGTACACAGAGTTTTAATTAAGATGTGATGTTTACTACCATCTTTCTGAGCCAGAACAGATGTTGCTCTCCAGCAAAAGGCTCTTCCAAGATGACTGGAGAATTCACTGACATATGGAAATTAATAGGATTTTTGTGGTCAAATTTATCTCATCATTGCTTTCCACAAGGAGGTCTTGATTCATGAGTGCAGTCTTTGGGGCTCTTCCACCATATAAGTCCAATGGTATTACTAAAAGCAATAAAGCAATGATGAAGCCACTTCTCTCAAGGTGCTTAGAAATATTAGTGACTATAAATAACAACTGGGTGGTGAAAAAGCATCTTTATGCCAATAAGTGAACTCTCTTTCTCCTAGATGAACTAGATTAACTTGCCCAAAGTGTGGGAACAGTCTGGTAGGAGCAGTGGGAACAATCTTGACTAGTGTTTGAGTGTGGGTGTATGCCAAGCCGTGCATTTCCCACTGGTGGATGGGCTGAGAGCTCCATGAGAGGCCAAGGCACCAAGCTGTGCCGGGCTCTGTAACCTTTTCTCCCTATACGGTGAGCCTGCACCAAAAGCGGGCTCAGCCTGGCAGCCTCTGTGTTGGTAGGACCAGTGCCAGCTGTGATCTAAAGATGGGGATTGCTTCTGCCCAGTGCTGAGCCCCAGCTCCCCCATCCCAGCTGCCAGTAGGGCTCCTTGGCCTGCATTTGCCCTGGATATGTGGGTTGGGATGTCCCAGAGCACAGGAAACATTGGCACATATGCACAACATACCATGCATCCATATCTTGGGAAACCTGCTAAAATCAGGGAGAATTTGGCCTCTTCTCTGTATTGACTCCACACTGAAAAAGACATTTTATGGTATTAATAAGAAAACAGCTCAGTTCCTTGGTTCTGAAGCAGACAAATGTCAAATGTGTACAACTAAAGGAGCACTTGTTTTGAAGACAGATCAGCTGCAAAAAATGAATTGGCTTTGCTTTTCAGATCCTCCTACGAGTCCCCAGAATAGCTGGTGTGGTTTGCAGTTATGCCATCCTATTTCTGAGCATGTTTTCCTCTCTTTTGTACTGACAAAAAAAAGTCCTCTTCATCACAAGAAACAAGAGTCTCTGTACACTTCGTGTGGGTAAAATCAAAAGGGGAGTATATGCAGGTAGAACTGTTTTATAGTTACATGCATCTCTGTCACAGGATAAAGAGGGGTTTTGTAAATAGCCTGGTGTTCCTGTATTGACATTTCCTCTGCAGGCAGCACTCCAGCTTTGTGCGAGCGCCTGGCACTTGCACACAGCTCTGCTCTGTTATGGAAAGCCAGGCATGCGTGAGCTGATCACTGGAGACAGGCAAGGAAATGGGGGACCTCAACAAAGATGAGTCAGTTGGGGACAGGGAACACTGCATGTTTTGTGTAGCGGTGTTAAGAGAGATAGGGAGACGAGAGTGATGCTTGCATGGCATCCCCATGGCCCCCCCTCGCTCCCCAAACCGGTGGCGGAACAAGGCGGAAAAAGGCAGACCTGCTGGAGCATGACAAAACCATGCAGCAGGAAAATGAAAGCCTTGGGGTGAAATATAACTCCCGTGCATTTGTGGAATACAAGTCCTGGAGAGGAAGAGTGGGGGAAATCACGCCGTTGCTGCTATGGAAACCAAATCCTCCCCATCACAGGGAGGAGATGTGCCAAAGTCCTGGGCAGCCTGGCTGCTGCTCACATCATAAGCTAGCCCCCCCCATTTCCTACCTCTCTGCTCTCTCCTGAGACCTGAATGGTTTCGAGGCTTTGTGTACAGAAATGAAGGGTTGTGGAGCTGCAGCAGTGTTCAACCAACCATCCTGGCAAAATATATTCAGGTCTTTCTCTGAGAAATGCCAGAGGCTTTCTAATTATTATTTGCCATTACAGGAATGTGCTGGGTTTTTTCCTCCCCCCTTGAATCAGATTGAAGGGAGGATAAAAAGAGGTTTAGAGGCATCACCTGTGATTCATGTCTGTCTCTGTGGCTTTTTCCGCTCCTGAGGCTGGATGAGAGATGCTGGCTGGAGAATTAATTTTGGAGTGGGGCTCCTGGGTGCCAGTAATCTAGCAGAGGAAACATGCTTCCTACCCATGTTATTTCTGCTGCATCCACATCTGAGGAAATGAGAGCAGGGTTTTACTAGTGAAGGCAAGGGGGAGTGAGGACCAAGGAAAAAAAAAGCAAAAGGAAAATTATGATAAGGACTGAGCAGGCCTCTCGTTATCTTTTCTTGGTCTGTGCCTGTGCCAGGCTGCAGGGTATGAAGAGTGATTGCTCTCCAAGCCCTGGATATCGAAATATCTTGCCTTTTTATTTTTTTAAACAGCAGCTGTGCTCATTACAGTGTGTGTTCATGATAGTTTTGTATTCATCAGTTTTCTTATACCAGAGCCAGAGGCATGTTTCTCAGTGGGTTCCTGCAGATAGGAAGAGCTGGTAGTCATATATACACTGCATCATCCTTACACTAGCCCTTTATTTCAGAGAAACCTCTTAAACAGGCGAATCTGCAAATATAAGTGAAGTAGAGGCCATGGCATAAAATGATCGTAGTTGAGACCCCTGCTTGGAGGGAATCCTGGTACCTGCTGGGATGACAACAGATGTGTGTGATGAATTTCACAGGAGGTAAAGGAACATTCCCTATAATAGGAGCCAAAAAGTCAGGTACTGTGCCCGTGGCATAGGAAGTTACCAGAAACTGGGAAAATACATCATGTGTGTCTACTTTATTCTTTTATTATTCCCTTTGTGTCCATAACTAGCTGCTGCTGGAAAGCCTGAGTGCAGATATTCTGGTAGTCTGACACAGTTCCCTCTGTGAGGAGTAGTCCCATTGAACCAAATAGCACCAGTTATGAGTATATTATTATGAATTACCGGCAAGTATTTATTGAGGCTTACAGGATTTCTGCATTGTTGTAGCTCTTTGAATATCACTGAAGGTAACCCATGTTCATTGTGAATGCCAGCATCAACCTTGTCCCTGCTTGCTGCTACCAAAAGTTTCTGGGGGCACACTGGCCAGCTTGCAATACTTGCTATAAGGCTGCAGCGCATTTTAACCATGACTGAAGGAAAATTTAAAAAAAAAAAGAAAAAAAGGCATCTGAAGACAGAGAGACCTGGCTGAGTCCCAAGAGAAGGAGGAATTTCATGGGTCTAATGATCAGCATCTTCTTCAAAGACAGGAGCAAGAAGAATGTTAAGTATTTGTCCTATCTGCATTGTTCTGTGAGGCGAGATTCAGAGTCACCCTCTGTTATGAGCCCCTTTTGGTTACAGTAGAACTCCTGCATGCCTCACTTCAGTGATTTTCAGTGAAAGGTCAGAAGGAGGGGGCCACTGGTGCAGCTAATTCAGCAATTGTGCAGTACTTGCTCTTAGATTCTTGGGGTTTTATTCTGTATTAAAAATAAGAACCAGTTGTTTACTAGGGGATTACTGAATGGCCTGTGTTCCCATTATACCTAGAGGAGGCTGACAATTATTCTCCCTGGGTTCTCCCTGGAGCTGTTTTCTTTGCTGGCGGGGATGAAATTGTTCATGTTTCATTTGTGCTACCGTTGTTCCAGCTGCCAGAGCAGGAATGTTTGCCTGCCAGCCTGCATCAGTGGCAGCGGCTCCTCTTCAGACCTGCCATCTGTTAGCGTTATTCCTGATGTCATCTGCATGATGGCAGCTCCTAGATGGATGTCCCGTCTGTGCTAGGCACTGCTTCACTGTGTCAGGAACAGCAGAGGGGCAGAACAGAGGCAGGTAAGGGACACAAGGTGCTGGAGAGGGGCTGTCTGCCCCAGTCCTCTTGGCAAGCTGGGAACAGGGCCTTGAACTATGTCTTCCTGTCTCTGGCTCCTCTTGGTCTCGTACTGAAATACCTCCTTAAATATCCACTGTAAATAGCAGCTGCAGCACCACACAAGGGTCTGCAAGTCCCTGGTTTACAAAACAAGGCTTCTTATAAACATCCTCATCCTGAATCCTTGTATGATCTGGACAGATAAAAAACAAAACAAAAACAAACAAACAAACAAAAAAACCAAACAAAAACAAAACAAAACAAAAACAAGGAGGAATTTTCATTTAATTTCACTTGGTTCTTAGCCAGCCGGATTCCTCTGTGACATGGGGTCCTCACTGCTCAGGAGAGTATTTTTTTGTTGACTCATTGGTTCCCACAACGAAACCTTTCGGGCACAACTTAAGCCCCATCACGCTGAGCCCGTGTTTTAGAAAAGCAGCCCACCCCAGGCTGGCCAGCCCCTGACAGCTTGGGCGACTTCGGTCAGAAACATCCTTGGAGCCCGGCCGTGCTGGAACCCCCGCCCCAAGATAACACCTGCCATTGCACCCCCCAGCCTTTCCCCTTCTCTTTGTCCGGAGCCGGGGAGGCTGCGGGGCCGGCTGCACCCCGCCGAGCCTGCAGTGCCGGCGCGGCACCACGGAGCGGCACCGTCCGCCCGGACACGCGGGACGCGACCGCCCGCGGGGGGGACCCGGACCGCGACCGCCCGGGGACGGCATCCGCCACCGCTCGGGAGCCCAAATCGCACCCGCCCAGGGATCCAAAGCGCGACCTCACGGGAACAGTCGTAGGGCTGCTCTGAGCGGGAGGCAGGTGCTCCCCTGCCTCGGCTGAGCACACACACAGACAAAAAAAGAGCATTTCCGCGTGATCTCAGCCCCCAGCATCGCGGGGTTACCCACATAAGTCTATCAAACACGAGTGTTTGCATATCAGGTTTTTGTGAAGGGTGATTTGGTAGCTCAAAACACTGCTAAACCACCCAGGGTTGCATCCAAACACAGCAAGGAGTTTTTAATCATTTACAGCATTTGGATTGCTAGGAAGTGTTTGTTTGGTTTGGTTTTTCCCTCCTGTCTTGCTTTTGGTTTTGGGACTACATTTGTGCTTCCAAATGCTCAAATGATTCGATATTTAA